>OZ022332.1:30097986-30550206 GCA_963989225.1 Dromius quadrimaculatus | reverse complement strand
TGAGCAGATTTACAGAGTCAAAAATTTCTCAACGAGACTCAGAAAAAACGCCGATAACTTGCTGGAAACGCAAAATTTTGGTCATTTAAGGCCGGATTCATGCGTATTATGTTGTATTTAGTAGATTTATGTGATTTGCGATACTTTGAAACTGCTCAGAATGTGGTAATTTTGCCTTATTTTAAACTTTATAGAACTGCATATAGCGCTCCGGAAACACGAAATATGATGTTTGGTGTCAATAGATTCCTACATATTATGAGGTCCTGAATAAGAATATAAACATTTTGATTGTGAATATCTGCGCGGAGAAGCGTGATTCCGACTTATTCCAAAGTTTGTAAAACTGCAAATAGCACTCTGAAAACACGATATATGATGTATTTAGTGCTAGATTCTGCCATATAACGCACTTTTGAAGCAAAATCTTGCTTCTGAGCAGATTTACAGAGTCAAAAATTCCCTCAACGAGACTCAGAAAAAACGCCGATAACTTGCTGGAAACGCAAAATTTTGTGCATTTGAGGCCGGATTCATGCGTATTATGTTGTATTGGATAGATTTATGTGATTTGCGATACTTTGAAACTGCTCAGAATGTGGTAATTTTGACTTATTCCAAACTTCATATAACTGCAGATAGCGCTCTGAAAACACGGAATAAGATGTTTTTGTCAATAGACTCATACATATTATGAGGTCCTGAATAGAAAATATGAACTTTTCGACTGTGAAAATCTGCGCGGAAAAGCGTGACTTCGACTTATTCCAAAGTTTGTAAAACTGCGAATAGCACTCTAAAAACACGAACTATGATGTATTTGGTGCTAGATTCTGCCATTATAACGCATTTCTGAAGCAAAATCTTGCTTCTGAGCAGATTTACAGAATCAAAAATTTCTCAACGAGACAGAAAAAAACGCTGATAACTTGCTGGAAACGCGGAATTTTGTGCATTTGAGGACGGATTAATGCGTATTATGTTGTATTGGATAGATTTATGTGATTTGCGATACTCTGAAACCGCTGAGAATGTGGTAATTTTGACTTATTTCAAACTTCATATAACTGCAGATAGCGCACTGAAAACACGAGATATGATGTTTTTGTTGATGGATTCATACATATTACGAGGTACTGAATAGGAATATGAACTTTTTGATTGTGAAAATCTGCGCGGGAAAGCGTAATTTCGACTTATTCCAAAGTTTGTAAAACTGCAATTAGCACTCTAAAAACACGGAATATGATGTATTTGGTGCTAGATTCTGCCATATAACGCACTTTTGGAGCAAAATCTTCCTTCTGAGCAGATTTAAAGAGTCAAAAATCTATCAACGAGACTCAGAAGAACGCCGATAACTTGCTGGAAACGCTAAATTTTGTGCATTTGAGGACGGATTCATGCGTATCATGTTGTATCGGATAGATTTGTGTGATTTGCGATACTTTGGAACTGCTCAGAATGTGGTAATTTTGACTTATTTCAAACTCCATATAACTGCAGATAGCGCTCTGAAAACACGGAATATGATGCTTTTTGTCAATAGATTCATACATATTATGAGGTCCTGAATAGGAATATGAACTTTTCGATTGTGAAAATCTGCGCGGAAAAGCGTGATTTCGGCTTATTCCAAAGTTTGTAAAACTGCAAATCGCACTCTAAAAACACGAAAAATGATGTATTTGGTGCTAGATTCTGCCATATAATTCACTTTGGAGTAAAATCTTGCTTCTGAGCAGATTTACCGAGTCGAAAATTTCGCAACGAGACTCAGAAAAAACGCCGATAACAATGCTGGAAACTCAAAATTTTGTGCATCTGGGGACGGATTCATGCGGTATTATGTTGTATTGGATAGATTTATGTGATTTGCGATACTTTGAAACTGCTCAGGAATGTGGTAATTTTGACTTAGTTCAAACTTCACATGACTGCAGATAGCGCTCTGAAAACACGGAATAATGATGTTCTTGTCAATAGATTCATACATATTATAAGGTCCTGAAAAAGAATATGAACTTCTTGATTGTGAAAATCTGCGCGGAAAAGCGTGATTTCGGCTTATTCCAAAGTTTGTAAAACTGCAAATAGCACTCTAAAAACACGAAATATGATGTATTTGGTGCTAGATTCTGCCATATAACGCACTTTTGAGCAAAATCTTGCTTCTGAGCAGATTTACAGAGTCAAAAATTTCTCAACGAGACTCAGAAAAAAACGCCGATAACTTGCTGGAAACGCAAAATTCTGTGCATTTGAGGACGGATTCATGCGTATTATGTTGTATTAAGTAGATTTATGTGATTTGCGATACTTTGAAACTGCTCAGAATGTGGTAATTTTGACTTATTTCAAACTTTATATAACTGCAGATAGCGCTCCAAAAAAAAAGAAATATGATGTTTTTGTCAATTGATTCATACATATTATGAGGTCCTGAATAAGAATATGAACTTTTTGATTGTGAAAATCTGCGCGGAAAAGCGTGATTTCGGCTTATTCCAAAGTTTGTAAAACTGCAAATAGCACTCTAAAAAACACGATATATGATGTATTTGGTGCTGAATTCTGCCATATAACGCACTTTTGAAGCAAAATCTTGCTTCTGAGCAGATTTACAGAGTCAAAAATTTCTCAACGAGACTCAGAAAAAACGCCGATAACTTGCTGGGAACGCAAAATTTTGTGCATTTGAGGACGGATTCATGCGTATTATGTTGTATTGGATAGATTTATGTGATTTGCGATACTTTGAAACTGCTCAGAATGTGGTAATTTTGACTTATTTCAAACTTCATATAACTGCAGATAGCGCTCTGAAAACACGAAATATCATGTTTTTGTTGATAGATTCATACATATTATGAGGTCCTGAATAGGAATTTGAACTTTTTGATTGTGAAAATCTGCGCCGGAAAAGCGTGATTGCGACTTATGTCAAAGCTTGTTAAAACTACAAATAGCACTCTCAAAACACGAAATATGATGTATTTGGTGCTAGATTCTGCCATATAACGCACTTTTGAAGCAGAATCTTGCTTCTGAGCAGATTTACAGAGTCAAATATTTCTCAACGAGACTCAGAAAAAACGCCGATAACTTGCTGGGAACGCAAAATTTTGTGCATTTGAGGACGGATTCATGCGTATTATGTTGTATTGGATAGATTTATGTGATTTGCGATACTTTGAAACTGCTCAGAATGTGGTAATTTTGACTTATTTCAAACTTCATATAACTGCAGATAGCGCTCTGAAAACACGAAATATCATGTTTTTGTTGTTAGATTCATACATATTATGAGGTCCTGAATAGGAATTTGAACTTTTTGATTGTGAAAATCTGCGCGGAAAAGCGTGATTGCGACTTATGTCAAAGTTTGTAAAACTGCAAATAGCACTCTCAAAACACGAAATATGATGTATTTGGTGCTAGATTCTGCCATATAACGCACTTTTGAAGCAGAATCTTGCTACTGAGCAGATTTACAGAGTCAAGAAATTTCTCAACGAGACTCAGAAAAAACGCCGATAACTTGCTGGAAACGCAAAATTTTGTGCATTTGAGGACGGATTCATGCGTATTATGTTGTATTAAGTAGATTTATGTGATTTGCGATACTTTGAAACTGCTCAGAATGTGATAATTTTGTCTTATTTCAAACTTTATATAACTGCAGATAGCGCTCCGTAAACACAAAATGTGATGTTTTTGTCAATAGATTCAAACATATCATGAGGTCCTGAATAGGAATATGAACTTTTCGATTGTGAAAATCTGCGCGGAAAAGCGTGATTTCGATTTATTCCAAAGTTGGTAAAACTGCAAATAGCACTCTAAAAACACGAAAATATGATGTATTTGGTGCTAGATTCTGCCATATAACGCACTTTTGAAGGCAAAATCTTGCTTCTGAGCAGATTTACAGAGTCAAAAATTTCTCGACGAGACTCAGAAAAAACGCCGATAACTTGCTGGAAACGCAAAATTTTTGTGCATTTGAGGACGGATCCATGCGTATTATGTTGTATTAAGTAGATTTATGTGATTTGCGATACTTTGAAGTTGCTCAGAATGTGGTAACTTTGACTGATTTCAAACTTTATATAACTGCAGATAGCGCTCCGAAAACACAAAATTATGATGTTTTTGTCAATGGATTCATACATATTATGAGGTCCTGAATAGGAATATTAACTTTTCGATTGTGAAAATCTGCGCGGAAAAGCGTAGCATCGACTTATTCCAAAGTTTGTAAAACTGCGAATAGCACTCTAAAAACACAAAATATGATGTATTTGGTGCTAGATTCTGCCATATAACGCACTTTCGAAGCAAAATCTTGCTCCTGAGCAGATTTTCAGAGTCAAAAATTTCTCAACGAGACTCAGAAAAAACGCCGATAACTTGCTGGGAACGCAAAATTTTGTGCATTTGAGGACGGATTAATGCGTATTATGTTGTATTGGATAGATTTATGTGATTTGCGATACTCTGAAACCGCTGAGAATGTGGTAATTTTGACTTATTTCAAACTTCATATAACTGCAGATAGCGCACTGAAAACACGAGATATGATGTTTTTTGTTGATGGATTCATACATATTACGAGGTACTGAATAGGAATATGAACTTTTTGATTGTGAAAATCTGCGCGGGAAAGCGTAATTTCGACTTATTCCAAAAGTTTGTAAAACTGCAAATAGCACTCTAAAACACCGGAATATGATGTAATTTGGTGCTAGATTCTGCCATATAACGCACTTTTGGAGCAAAATCTTCCTTCTGAGCAGATTTAAAGAGTCAAAAATCTATCAACGAGACTCAGGAAGAACGCCAGATAACTTGCTGGAAACGCTAAATTTTGTGCATTTGAGGACGGATTCATGCGTATCATGTTGTATCGGATAGATTTGTGTGATTTGCGATACTTTGGAACTGCTCAGAATGTGGTAATTTTGACTTATTTCAAACTCCATATAACTGCAGATAGCGCTCTGAAAACACGGAATATGATGCTTTTGTCAATAGATTCATACATATTATGAGGTCCTGAATAGGAATATGAACTTTTTCGATTGTGAAAATCTGCGCGGAAAAGCGTGATTTCGGCTTATTCCAAAGTTTGTAAAACTGCAAATCGCACTCTAAAAACACGAAAAATGATGTATTTGGTGCTAGATTCTGCCATATAATTCACTTTTGGAGTAAAATCTTGCTTCTGAGCAGATTTACCGAGTCGAAAATTTCGCAACGAGACTCAGAAAAAAACGCCGATAACATGCTGGAAACTCAAAATTTTGTGCATCTGGGGACGGATTCATGCGTATTATGTTGTATTGGATAGATTTATGTGATTTGCGATACTTTGAAACTGCTCAGAATGTGGTAATTTTGACTTAGTTCAAACTTCATATAACTGCAGATAGCGCTCTGAAAACACGGAATATGATGTTCTTGTCAATAGATTCATACATATTATAAGGTCCTGAAAAAGAATATGAACTTCTTGATTGTGAAAATCTGCGCGGAAAAGCGTGATTTCGGCTTATTCCAAAGTTTGTAAAACTGCAAATAGCACTCTAAAAACACGAAATATGATGTATTTGGTGCTAGATTCTGCCATATAACGCACTTTTGGAGCAAAATCTTGCTTCTGAGCAGATTTACAGAGTCAAAAATTTCTCAACGAGACTCAGAAAAAAACGCCGATAACTTGCTGGAAACGCAAAATTCTGTGCATTTGAGGACGGATTCATGCGTATTATGTTGTATTAAGTAGATTTATGTGATTTGCGATACTTTGAAACTGCTCAGAATGTGGTAATTTTGACTTATTTCAAACTTTATATAACTGCAGATAGCGCTCCAAAAAAAAAGAAATATGATGTTTTTGTCAATTGATTCATACATATTATGAGGTCCTGAATAAGAATATGAACTTTTTGATTGTGAAAATCTGCGCGGAAAAGCGTGATTTCGGCTTATTCCAAAGTTTGTGTAAAACTGCAAATAGCACTCTAAAAACACGATATATGATGTATTTGGTGCTGAATTCTGCCATATAACGCACTTTTGAAGCAAAATCTTGCTTCTGAGCAGATTTTACAGAGTCAAAAATTTCTCAACGAGACTCAGAAAAAACGCCGATAACTTGCTGGGAACGCAAAATTTTGTGCATTTGAGGACGGATTCATGCGTATTATGTTGTATTGGATAGATTTATGTGATTTGCGATACTTTGAAACTGCTCAGAATGTGGTAATTTTGACTTATTTCAAACTTCATATAACTGCAGATAGCGCTCTGAAAACACGAAATATCATGTTTGTTGTTGATAGATTCATACATATTATGAGGTCCTGAATAGGAATTTGAACTTTTTGATTGTGAAAATCTGCGCGGAAAAGCGTGATTGCGACTTATGTCAAAGCTTGTAAAACTACAAATAGCACTCTCAAAACACGAAATATGATGTATTTGGTGCTAGATTCTGCCATATAACGCACTTTTGAAGCAGAATCTTGCTTCTGAGCAGATTTACAGAGTCAAAAATTTCTCAACCGAGACTCAGAAAAAACGCCGATAACTTGCTGGGAACGCAAAATTTTGTGCATTTGAGGACGGATTCATGCGTATTATGTTGTATTGGATAGATTTATGTGATTTGCGATACTTTGAAACTGCTCAGATGTGGTAATTTCTGACTTATTTCAAACTTCATATAACTGCAGATAGCGCTCTGAAAACACGAAATATCATGTTTTTGTTGATAGATTCATACATATTATGAGGTCCTGAATAGGAATTTGAACTTTTTGATTGTGAAAATCTGCGCGGAAAAGCGTGATTGCGACTTATGTCAAAGTTTGTAAAACTGCAAATAGCACTCTCAAAACACGAAATATGATGTATTTGGTGCTAGATTCTGCCATATAACGCACTTTTGAAGCAGAATCTTGCTACTGAGCAGATTTACAGAGTCAAAAATTTCTCAACGAGACTCAGAAAAAACGCCGATAACTTGCTGGAAACGCAAAATTTTGTGCATTTGAGGACGGATTCATGCGTATTATGTTGTATTAAGTAGATTTATGTGATTTGCGATACTTTGAAACTGCTCAGAATGTGATAATTTTGTCTTATTTCAAACTTTATATAACTGCAGATAGCGCTCCGTAAACACAAAATGTGATGTTTTTGTCAATAGATTCAAACATATCATGAGGTCCTGAATAGGAATATGAACTTTTCGATTGTGAAAATCTGCGCGGAAAAGCGTGATTTCGATTTATTCCAAAGTTGGTAAAACTGCAAATAGCACTCTAAAAACACGAAATATGATGTATTTGGTGCTAGATTCTGCCATATAACGCACTTTTGAAGCAAAATCTTGCTTCTGAGCAGATTTACAGAGTCAAAAATTTCTCGACGAGACTCAGAAAAAACGCCGATAACTTGCTGGAAACGCAAAATTTTGTGCATTTGAGGACGGATCCATGCGTATTATGTTGTATTAAGTAGATTTATGTGATTTGCGATACTTTGAAGTTGCTCAGAATGTGGTAACTTTGACTGATTTCAAACTTTATATAACTGCAGATAGCGCTCCGAAAACACAAAATATGATGTTTTTGTCAATGGATTCATACATATTATGAGGTCCTGAATAGGAATATTAACTTTTCGATTGTGAAAATCTGCGCGGAAAAAGCGTAGCATCGACTTATTCCAAAGTTTGTAAAACTGCGAATAGCACTCTAAAAACACAAAATATGATGTATTTGGTGCTAGATTCTGCCATATAACGCACTTTCGAAGCAAAATCTTGCTCCTGAGCAGATTTTCAGAGTCAAAAATTTTTCAACGAGACTCAGAAAAATTGCCGATAACTTGCTGGAAACGCAAAATTTTGTGCATTTGAGGACGGATTCGTGCGTATTATGTTGTATTGGATAGATCTATGTGATTTGCGATACTTTAAAACTGCTCAGAATGTGGTAATTTTGACTTATTTCAAACTTCATATAACTGCAGATAGCGCTCTGAAAACACGAAATATGATGTTTTTGTCAATAGATTTATACATATTATGAGGTCCTGAATAGGAATATGAACTTTTTGATTGTGAAAATCTGCGCGGAAAAGCGTAATTTCGACTTATACCAAAGTTTGTAAAACTGCAAATAGCACTCTAAAAACACGAAATATGATGTATTTGGTGCTAAATTCTGCCACATAACGCAGTTTTGAAGCAAAATCTTGCTTCTGAGCAGATTTACATAGTCAAAAATTTCCCAGCGAGACTCAGAAAAAACGCCGATAACATGCTTGAAACGCAAAATTTTGTGCATCTGGGGACGGATTCATGCGTATTATTGTATTGGATAGATTTATGTGATTTGCGATACTTTGAAACTGCTCAGAATGTGGTAATTTTGACTTAATTCAAACTTCATATAACTGCAGATAGCGCTCTGAAAACACGGAATATGATGTTCTTGTCAATAGATTCATACATATTATGAGGTCCTGAATAGGAATATGATCTTTTTGATTGTGAAAATCTGCGCGGAAAAGCGTGATTTCGACTTATTCCAAAGTTTGTAAAACTGCAAATAGCACTCTAAAAACACGGAATATGATGCATTTGGTGCTAGATTCTGCCATATAACGCACTTTTGGAGCAAAATCTTCCTTCTGAGCAGATTTAAAGGGTCAAAAAATTCATCAACGAGACTCAGGAAGAACGCCGATAACTTGCTGGAAACGCAAAATTTTGTGCATTTGAGGACGGATTCATGCGTATTATGTTGTATCGGATAGATTTGTGTGATTTGCGATACTTTGAAACTGCTCAGAATGTGGTAATTTTGACTTATTTCAAACTCCATACAACTGCAGATAGCGCTCTGAAAACACGGAATATGATGCTTTTGTTCCTAGATTCATACATATTATGAGGTCCTGAATAGGAATATGAACTTTTCGATTGTGAAAATCTGCGCGGAAAAGGGTGATTTTGGCTTATTCCAAAGTTTGTAAAACTGCAAATCGCACTCTAAAAACACGAAATATGATGTATTTGGTGCTAGATTCTGCCATATAATGCACTTTTGGAGTAAAATCTTGCTTCTGAGCAGATTTACATAGTCAAAAATTTCCCAACGAGACTCAGAGAAAACGCCGATAACATGCTTGAAACGCAGAATTTTGTGCATCTGGGGACGGATTCATGCGTATTATTGTATTGGATAGATTTATGTGATTTGCGATACTTTGAAACTGCTTAGAATGTGGTAATTTTGACTCAATTCAAACTTTATATAACTGCAGATAGCGCTCTGAAAACACAGAAAATGATGTTCTTGTCAATAGATTCATACATATTATGAGGTCCTGAATAGGAATATGAACTTTCTGATTGTGAAAATCCGCGCGGAAAAGCGTGATTTCGACTTATTCCAAAGTTTGTAAAACAGCAAATACCACTCTAAAAACACGGAATATGATGTATTTGTTGCTAGATTCTGCCATATAACGCACTTTTGGAGCAGAATCTTCCTTCTGAGCAGATTTAAAGAGTCAAAAATTTATCAACGAGACTCAGGAAGAACGCCGATAACTTGCTGGAAACGCTAAATTTTGTGCATTTGAGGACGGATTCATGCGTATCATGTTGTATCGGATAGATTTGTGTGATTTGCGATACTTTTGAACTGCTCAGAATGTGGTAATTTTGACTTATTTCAAACTCCATATAACTGCAGATAGCGCTCTGAAAACACGGAATATGATGCTTTTGTCAATAGATTCATACATATTATGAGGTCCTGAATAGGAATATGAACTTTTCGATTGTGAAAATCTGCGCGGAAAAGCGTGATTTCGACTTATTCCAAAGTTTGTAAAACTGCAAATCGCACTCTAAAAACACGAAAAATGATGTATTTGGTGCTAGATTCTGCCATATAATTCACTTTTGGAGTAAAATCTTGCTTCTGAGCAGATTGACAGAGTCGAAAATTTCCCAACGAGACTCAGAAAAAACGCCGATAACATGCTGGAAACTCAAAATTTTGTGCATCTGGGGACGGATTCATGCGTATTATGTTGTATTGGATAGATTTATGTGATTTGCGATACTTTGAAACTGCTCAGAATGTGGTAATTTTGACTTAGTTCAAACTTCATATAACTGCAGATAGCGCTCTGAAAACACGGAATATGATGTTCTTGTCAATAGATTCATACATATTATGAGGTCCTGAAAAAGAATATGAACTTCTTGATTGTGAAAATCTGCGCGGAAAAGCGTGATTTCGGCTTATTCCAAAGTTTGTAAAACTGCAAATAGCACTCTAAAAACACGAAATATGATGTATTTGGTGCTAGATTCTGCCATATAACGCACTTTTGGAGCAAAATCTTGCTTCTGAGCAGATTTACAGAGTCAAAAATTTCTCAACGAGACTCAGAAAAAACGCCGATAACTTGCTGGAAACGCAAAATTCTGTGCATTTGAGGACGGATTCATGCGTATTATGTTGTATTAAGTAGATTTATGTGATTTGCGATACTTTGAAACTGCTCAGAATGTGGTAATTTTGACTTATTTCAAACTTTATAGAACTGCAGATAGCGCTCCAAAAAAAAAGAAATATGATGTTTTTGTCAATTGATTCATACATATTATGAGGTCCTGAATAAGAATATGAACTTTTTGATTGTGGAAATCTGCGCGGAAAAGCGTGATTTCGGCTTATTCCAAAGTTTGTAAAACTGCAAATAGCACTCTAAAAACACGATATATGATGTATTTGGTGCTGAATTCTGCCATATAACGCACTTTTGAAGCAAAATCTTGCTTCTGAGCAGATTTACAGAGTCAAAAATTTCTCAACGAGACTCAGAAAAAACGCCGATAACTTGCTGGGAACGCAAAATTTTGTGCATTTGAGGACGGATTCATGCGTATTATGTTGTATTGGATAGATTTATGTGATTTGCGATACTTTGAAACTGCTCAGAATGTGGTAATTTTGACTTATTTCAAACTTCATATAACTGCAGATAGCGCTCTGAAAACACGAAATATCATGTTTTTGTTGATAGATTCATACATATTATGAGGTCCTGAATAGGAATTTGAACTTTTTGATTGTGAAAATCTGCGCGGAAAAGCGTGATTGCGACTTATGTCAAAGTTTGTAAAACTGCAAATAGCACTCTCAAAACACGAAATATGATGTATTTGGTGCTAGATTCTGCCATATAACGCACTTTTGAAGCAGAATCTTGCTTCTGAGCAGATTTACAGAGTCAAAAATTTCTCAACGAGACTCAGAAAAAACGCCGATAACTTGCTGGAAACGCAAAATTTTGTGCATTTGAGGACGGATTCATGCGTATTATGTTGTATTAAGTAGATTTATGTGATTTGCGATACTTTGAAACTGCTCAGAATGTGATAATTTTGTCTTATTTCAAACTTTATATAACTGCAGATAGCGCTCCGAAAACACAAAATGTGATGTTTTTGTCAATAGATTCAAACATATCATGAGGTCCTGAATAGGAATATGAACTTTTCGATTGTGAAAATCTGCGCGGAAAAGCGTGATTTCGATTTATTCCAAAGTTGGTAAAACTGCAAATAGCACTCTAAAAACACGAAATATGATGTATTTGGTGCTAGATTCTGCCATATAACGCACTTTTGAAGCAAAATCTTGCTTCTGAGCAGATTTACAGAGTCAAAAATTTCTCGACGAGACTCAGAAAAAACGCCGATAACTTGCTGGAAACGCAAAATTTTGTGCATTTGAGGACGGATCCATGCGTATTATGTTGTATTAAGTAGATTTATGTGATTTGCGATACTTTGAAGTTGCTCAGAATGTGGTAATTTTGACTTATTTCAAACTTTATATAACTGCAGATAGCGCTCCGAAAACACGAAATATGATGTTTTTGTCAATGGATTCATACATATTATGAGGTCCTGAATAGGAATATTAACTTTTCGATTGTGAAAATCTGCGCGGAAAAGCGTAGCATCGACTTATTCCAAAGTTTGTAAAACTGCGAGTAGCACTCTAAAAACACAAAATATGATGTATTTGGTGCTAGATTCTGCCATATAACGCACTTTCGAAGCAAAATCTTGCACCTGAGCAGATTTTCAGAGTCAAAAATTTTTCAACGAGACTCAGAAAAATTGCCGATAACTTGCTGGAAACGCAAAATTTTGTGCATTTGAGGACGGATTCGTGCGTATTATGTTGTATTGGATAGATCTATGTGATTTGCGATACTTTAAAACTGCTCAGAATGTGGTAATTTTGACTTATTTCAAACTTCATATAACTGCAGATAGCGCTCTGAAAACACGAAATATGATGTTTTTGTCAATAGATTTATACATATTATGAGGTCCTGAATAGGAATATGAACTTTTTGATTGTGAAAATCTGCGCGGAAAAGCGTAATTTCGACTTATACCAGAGTTTGTAAAACTGCAAATAGCACTCTAAAAACACGAAATATGATGTATTTGGTGCTAAATTCTGCCACATAACGCAGTTTTGAAGCAAAATCTTGCTTCTGAGCAGATTAACATAGTCAAAAATTTCCCAGCGAGACTCAGAAAAAACGCCGATAACATGCTTGAAACGCAAAATTTTGTGCATCTGTGGACGGATTCATGCGTATTATTGTATTGGATAGATTTATGTGATTTGCGATACTTTGAAACTGCTCAGAATGTGGTAATTTTGACTTAATTCAAACTTCATATAACTGCAGATAGCGCTCTGAAAACACGGAATATGATGTTCTTGTCAATAGATTCATACATATTATGAGGTCCTGAATAGGAATATGAACTTTTTGATTGTGAAAATCTGCGCGGAAAAGCGTGATTCCGACTTATTCCAAAGTTTGTAAAACTGCAAATAACACTCTAAAAACACGGAATATGATGTATTTGGTGCTAGATTCTGCCATATAACGCACTTTTGGAGCAAAATCTTCCTTCTGAGCAGATTTAAAGGGTCAAAAATTCATCAACGAGACTCAGGAAGAACGCCGATAACTTGCTGGAAACGCAAAATTTTGTGCATTTGAGGACGGATTCATGCGTATTATGCTGTATCGGATAGATTTGTGTGATTTGCCATACTTTGAAACTGCTCAGAATGTGGTAATTTTGACTTATTTCAAACTCCATACAACTGCAGATAGCGCTCTGAAAACACGGAATATGATGCTTTTGTTCCTAGATTCATACATATTATGAGGTCCTGAATAGGAATATGAACTTTTCGATTGTGAAAATCTGCGCGGAAAAGGGTGATTTTGGCTTATTCCAAAGTTTGTAAAACTGCAAATCGCACTCTAAAAACACGAAATATGATGTATTTGGTGCTAGATTCTGCCATATAATGCACTTTTGGAGTAAAATCTTGCTTCTGAGCAGATTTACATAGTCAAAAATTTCCCAACGAGACTCAGAGAAAACGCCGATAACATGCTTGAAACGCAGAATTTTGTGCATCTGGGGACGGATTCATGCGTATTATTGTATTGGATAGATTTATGTGATTTGCGATACTTTGAAACTGCTTAGAATGTGGTAATTTTGACTCAATTCAAACTTTATATAACTGCAGATAGCGCTCTGAAAACACAGAAAATGATGTTCTTGTCAATAGATTCATACATATTATGAGGTCCAGAATAGGAATATGAACTTTCTGATTGTGAAAATCCGCGCGGAAAAGCGTGATTTCGACTTATTCCAAAGTTTGTAAAACAGCAAATACCACTCTAAAAACACGGAATATGATGTATTTGGTGCTAGATTCTGCCATATAACGCACTTTTGGAGCAGAATCTTCCTTCTGAGCAGATTTAAAGAGTCAAAAATTTATCAACGAGACTCAAGAAGAACGCCGATAACTTGCTGGAAACGCTAAATTTTGTGCATTTGAGGACGGATTCATGCGTATCATGTTGTATCGGATAGATTTGTGTGATTTGCGATACTTTGGAACTGCTCAGAATGTGGTAATTTCAACTTATTTCAAACTCCATATAACTGCAGATAGCGCTCTGAAAACACGGAATATGATGCTTTTGTCAATAGATTCATACATATTATGAGGTCCTGAATAGGAATATGAACTTTTCGATTGTGAAAATCTGCGCGGAAAAGCGTGATTTCGGCTTATTCCAAAGTTTGTAAAACTGCAAATCGCACTCTAAAAACACGAAAAATGATGTATTTGGTGCTAGATTCTGCCATATAATTCACTTTTGGAGTAAAATCTTGCTTCTGAGCAGATTTACAGAGTCGAAAATTTCCCAACGAGACTCAGAAAAAACGCCGATAACATGCTGGAAACTCGAAATTTTGTGCATCTGGGGACGGATTCATGCGTATTATGTTGTATTGGATAGATTTATGTGATTTGCGATACTTTGAAACTGCTCAGAATGTGGTAATTTTGACTTAGTTCAAACTTCATATAACTGCAGATAGCGCTCTGAAAACACGGAATATGATGTTCTTGTCAATAGATTCATACATATTATGAGGTCCTGAAAAAGAATATGAACTTCTTGATTGAGAAAATCTGCGCGGAAAAGCGTGATTTCGGCTTATTCCAAAGTTTGTAAAACTGCAAATAGCACTCTAAAAACACGAAATATGATGTATTTGGTGCTAGATTCTGCCATATAACGCACTTTTGGAGCAAAATCTTGCTTCTGAGCAGATTTACAGAGTCAAAAATTTCTCAACGAGACTCAGAAAAAACGCCGATAACTTGCTGGAAACGCAAAATTCTGTGCATTTGAGGACGGATTCATGCGTATTATGTTGTATTAAGTAGATTTATGTGATTTGCGATACTTTGAAACTGCTCAGAATGTGGTAATTTTGACTTATTTCAAACTTTATATAACTGCAGATAGCGCTCCAAAAAAAAAGAAATATGATGTTTTTGTCAATTGATTCATACATATTATGAGGTCCTGAATAAGAATATGAACTTTTTGATTGTGAAAATCTGCGCGGAAAAGCGTGATTTCGGCTTATTCCAAAGTTTGTAAAACTGCAAATAGCACTCTAAAAACACGATATATGATGTATTTGGTGCTGAATTCTGCCATATAACGCACTTTTGAAGCAAAATCTTGCTTCTGAGCAGATTTACAGAGTCAAAAATTTCTCAACGAGACTCAGAAAAAACGCCGATAACTTGCTGGGAACGCAAAATTTTGTGCATTTGAGGACGGATTCATGCGTATTATGTTGTATTGGATAGATTTATGTGATTTGCGATACTTTGAAACTGCTCAGAATGTGGTAATTTTTACTTATTTCAAACTTCATATAACTGCAGATAGCGCTCTGAAAACACGAAATATCATGTTTTTGTTGATAGATTCATACATATTATGAGGTCCTGAATAGGAATTTGAACTTTTTGATTGTGAAAATCTGCGCGGAAAAGCGTGATTGCGACTTATGTCAAAGTTTGTAAAACTGCAAATAGCACTCTCAAAACACGAAATATGATGTATTTGGTGCTAGATTCTGCCATATAACGCACTTTTGAAGCAGAATCTTGCTTCTGAGCAGATTTACAGAGTCAAAAATTTCTCAACGAGACTCAGAAAAAACGCCGATAACTTGCTGGAAACGCAAAATTTTGTGCATTTGAGGACGGATTCATGCGTATTATGTTGTATTAAGTAGATTTATGTGATTTGCGATACTTTGAAACTGCTCAGAATTTGATAATTTTGACTTATTTCAAACTTCATATAACTGCAGATAGCGCTCTGAAAACACGAAATATGATGTTTTTGTCAATAGATTTATACATATTATGAGGTCCTGAATAGGAATATGAACTTTTTGATTGTGAAAATCTGCGCGGAAAAGCGTAATTTCGACTTATACCAAAGTTTGTAAAACTGCAAATAGCACTCTAAAAACACGAAATATGATGTATTTGGTGCGAAATTCTGCCACATAACGCAGTTTTGAAGCAAAATCTTGCTTCTGAGCAGATTTACATAGTCAAAAATTTCCCAGCGAGACTCAGAAAAAACGCCGATAACATGCTTGAAACGCAAAATTTTGTGCATCTGGGGACGGATTCATGCGTATTATTGTATTGGATAGATTTATGTGATTTGCGATACTTTGAAACTGCTTAGAATGTGGTAATTTTGACTTAATTCAAACTTCATATAACTGCAGATAGCGCTCTGAAAACACGGAATATGATGTTCTTGTCAATAGATTCATACATATTATGAGGTCCTGAATAGGAATATGAACTTTTTGATTGTGAAAATCTGCGCGGAAAAGCGTGATTTCGACTTATTCCAAAGTTTGTAAAACTGCAAATAGCACTCTAAAAACACGGAATATGATGTATTTGGTGCTAGATTCTGCCATATAACGCACTTTTGGAGCAAAATCTTCCTTCTGAGCAGATTTAAAGGGTCAAAAATTCATCAACGAGACTCAGGAAGAACGCCGATAACTTGCTGGAAACGCAAAATTTTGTGCATTTGAGGACGGATTCATGCGTATTATGTTGTATCGGATAGATTTGTGTGATTTGCGATACTTTGAAACTGCTCAGAATGTGGTAATTTTGACTTATTTCAAACTCCATACAACTGCAGATAGCGCTCTGAAAACACGGAATATGATGCTTTTGTTCATAGATTCATACATATTATGAGGTCCTGAATAGGAATATGAACTTTTCGATTGTGAAAATCTGCGCTGAAAAGGGTGATTTTGGCTTATTCCAAAGTTTGTAAAACTGCAAATCGCACTCTAAAAACACGAAATATGATGTATTTGGAGCTAGATTCTGCCATATAATGCACTTTTGGAGTAAAATCTTGCTTCTGAGCAGATTTACATAGTCAAAAATTTCCCAACGAGACTCAGAGAAAACGCCGATAACATGCTTGAAATGCAGAATTTTGTGCATCTGGGGACGGATTCATGCGTATTATTGTATTGAATAGATTTATGTGATTTGCGATACTTTGAAACTGCTTAGAATGTGGTAATTTTGACTTTATTCAAACTTCATATAACTGCAGATAGCGCTCTGAAAACACGGAATATGATGTTTTTGTCAATAGATTCATACATTTTATGAGGTCCTAAATAGGAATATGAACTTTTTGATTGTGAAAATCTGCGCGGAAAAGCGTGATTTTGACTCATTCCAAAGTTTGTAAAACTGCAAATAGCACTCTAAAAACACAAAATATGATGTATTTGGTGCTAGATTCTGCCATATAACGCACTTTTGAAGCAAAATCTTGCTTCTGAGCAGATTTACAGAGTCAAAAATTTCTCAACGGGACTCAGAAAAAACGCCGATAACTTGCTGGAAACGCAGAATTTTGTGCATTTGAGGACGGATTCATGCGTATTATGTTGTATTGGATAGATTTATTTGATTTGCGATACTTTGAAACTGCTCAGAATGTGGTAATTCTGACTTATTTCAAACTTTATATAACTGCAGATAGCGCTCCGAAAACACGAAATATGATGTTCCTGTCAATAGATTCATACATATTATGAGGTCTTGAATAGGAATATGAACTTTTTGATTGTGAAACTCTGCGCGGAGAAGCGTGATTTCGACTTATTCCAAAGTTTGTAAAACTGCAAATAGCACTCTAAAAACACGATATATGATGTATTAGTAGGTAAGCAAGGCGGGTTCTGGGACGAAGATAAATCTGCAGCATCCTCAGCATCTCAATTGACGTCACGCCCTGGACCGGTTCAGAAAAAAATTATTTTTTTGGATCATAGATGTCGTTGGAGAGGTGGTTTGCGAAGTAGATGAGTTAACTCTCGTTCATTTCAATTTCAATAGATGGCGCTGTTTTTGAATTGTGGATGTCGTTGAAGAGGTGGTTTGCGGAGTAGATGTGTTAAATTTTGATCATTTAAATTCCAATGTATTGCGCTGCGTGCAGTATTTTATTTACAAGTTTTTGTTTCACCGCATGGAAATTCTCGTTTCATTGCAGTCAACACAATTTCCGCTATACATGCGTTTATAATTTCATTTATATCATTATGAGCTTATCTCATTAAAAAAGAGATCCGTTATTGTGGTTCCTCATGAGAAATCCGTTATAAAAT
Organism: Dromius quadrimaculatus; assembly: GCA_963989225.1. NCBI lineage: Eukaryota > Metazoa > Arthropoda > Insecta > Coleoptera > Carabidae > Dromius > Dromius quadrimaculatus. Next base: position 30,531,992 of record OZ022332.1, on the reverse strand, counting down.
ATCACCTTATTTTTCAATTATTATAGTTTTATAATCAGTTTCATGTTTAAAGTTGTTCAAGTCAGTTCTTCAAGAATTTGTCATTGATCGAAATGTAATGTTGTTCAATACCAAATATGGTTTGTTATGAAAAGTATATTTAGTGTTGAATACTTTTTTTTTTATAATCACTTTCGAAGATAAATAAAACTGTGAGAGATTTCTGTCGTGCGAGTTCATGAGATTTGCTGGCGAAAAGAATAATTGAAGAATAAGGCTGCTGACAATTTGAATTCAATATTATCAAAGCCCTATTCTCATACTTTTTTTCCTAGTTCAACTTTTGGGAGCAGTAAAATAAAATATAAAGAGTTTGTTGAGCATTTATGTTTGATACAAAATTTATTGCACATTATAATTGCTATTTTATTTGAGTTTGTGAGTCGCTCGTGAATACTGTCAACGAAAAAGCGTTCATTGTGTGAAGAATATTTTGATAAAATAATTGTGACAAAGTTTCTCTATAAATTTCATTTGGATATTGTTTCGAGGATGGAATGTGAGTGTATATTCTTTATTTTATTCTATTTGTACTACTATAATTTCAACATTTTTAACGACATTACGCAGTAAAAAGACTCTTCTGAATCATGTCACTATAGTAATGAGAGGAGTGTGGAGGAGATATGGGGGTGAAGGTTTGGAGCTGGATAAATTAGCTTTCATTATCTTCCATTTCAATAGGTGGCGCTGCACAATTTATGAATTACAAGTTTTTTTCTTACCGTACAGATGGCGCTAGGAGTATTAGGAGTAGCTTTTTTGGGATGGTATTCATGTGGAAAATTATCACTTGTTCCAAGCTTGAAAGTTTATTCGTAAAAAATAGATACATTTATGTTAAATAATAAATAGTGAATCATTATTAAAATGTTTTTTTTTTTAAATTATAACTCTTATTATTTAAATACTCTTTAATTTTATACACATTGCTTATAGCGCATACACCATATTTTCTATGCAGAGAACAAGATTCATTGTTAGGCAAATTCTTTAAAGAGAAATTATCCTCACATACGTCGTAAACAGATATATGTTTATAATTCTGTAGTAAATTATTTAACAATCCATATTTAAGCTTTCCAGCTACATATACTCTTTTTGCTAATTTTAGCATGTCGAGCGTAATTTTTTCTCTAAATTTGAAAGAAATGAATCCATCATTCCAGTTCAACATATGATGGTTATGGCTCAACCATGTAGCCTGTTTTTGATATTTTCTCTCCAATTCACACCAGGAGAACGGTGCCTCAAATATGAAGTGTTTGAAATCATTACCGTCGGTTGATATGATTGCAACTTCTTTTTCCACAAATTTTTGTTCGGAAATATTGAAACCTTGAATATCAATAATTAAATCCATCTTATAATGAATTTATTCTGCCACTTTTAGAGACACACTAGTTATTTTCACCATATTTTTTGTTTTTATATATTTTTAGTCCTATATTACATCTTGCTTGCTTATCCATGAGTTTTGGGTTGAATCAAAGCCAACCCATTCCACAAATACTTCCATACCTTTGGTTTTGATAATTTTTTCAACCAAATAAACATGAGGAAAGAGAGTTTTTTTAACTCTTGTTCATAAAATCCACCTTCAATAGTTTGCCCATGAATATCTTCCAGTTTGTATGTAATTGGATTGGTTATTTGTTTTTTCACGATTTTAAAAATTTCTGTTGACCAGTTTGGAGTATAACCTTTCTCGAATAGTTCTTTATGTTTCGAAACTCTTACGTGATCACCAACATTCAATTTACCTTTTCCAGCAATATTTAAATTGTTAAACTTTGTTCGAAGTAAACGTTTTTCATCAAGTTCATCAACATCTTTAGGGCACATACCTATCGTTCTATGCTTAGAATCATTATACTGTGTCACTAATTTCTGCAATATGTTAATCCAATTATATGAACCTTGATTTCCAAATTGATACCACATTAAATTCTTTAAAGTTCTGTTGAAACGTTCTACTACACTAGCTTTCAAGTTTGAGTATGTAGAATAATGATCAATTTAATATTTTCGGATCAAAGTTTGGAAACTACTGTTGAAAACTTCACGCCCCTCATCAGAATGTAAATTTTTTGGCGAGCGACCTTGCTTTAATATCTTATTGAATGCGTTTCTAACATCAATTCCAGTTTTAAATTTTGAAGGCTGTGCCCAAGCAAATTTGGAACATACATCTATAACAGTTAATAAATATTCATTACCCTTATTTTCTGAAGCATAACAACTAAATCACATTGCCATAAATCATCGATTCCTTTAGTTATTACTTTTCTACTCTGATAATTCCGTCTTGCTTGTTTATGTAACTCTTTAACTATTTTTTCTTCACTCATATTCCGATCATAAATTCCTTTAATTGAAACTCTCTTTCTTTGATAATTTCGTCCTGCTTGTTTATGCAATTTCTTATCCATTTTTTTACTTATACGTCTTTTGGAATATATGAAGTTCTATCTCTATTTTCAATAATTGTAAATGTAGAGAGCAGTTTGTCAAAATGCTCCTTCGCGTATGACTCGATAACCTTCTTTATTTGTGACTGCAATTTTTCCCCTAAGTCGATATTGTAATTCATTTTATTTCGTATTTCATTTTGCACAGTCTTAGAACACTCTTCCACAATAGTATTAATTTGTTTACTAGACTCTTTTTTCATAGTTTGAAGCTCATTATTTGAAGCATTCATAGAAACTGTGGTAGTATCAATTCTTGATTTCAAAATGTTTATTTGAACTATTTTTTTATCAATCCCATCAGTTATGTCCTTTAAAGAATTTATTTTAGAATTGATTTAGTTTATTACTTGATTCATCTGGGCATTCATATTTGTGTTTATTGTACTCAATGAACTGTCAACATATTTTTCATTCGATACATCACTTTTATGAATAGGAACACCAACTTGAATAATTCTTTTTGTTTGAGCATCATAAACCTCTTCATCATTCACTTGGATTGACTGTATCAAATTAGAACGTACATATTTTTTAGTTTTATTGATCAAATTATCAACATACTTTTTTGTAGTAACATCATTTAATTGTAACGGATCTGCAGCATTTATTATTCTCAATTTATTTACATCATTTTCATTATTATAATTCAATTTTAATAATAATTTGTCAAGCTCATGTTTGTTCCTTGAATGTCTTCTGAATTTGTCAGGCACCATTTTCAGACTGATATTTTTTATCTTCAGTTTACTCAATTATATTTGCTTCCCTTAACTCTTCCAAAATTGATAAAATTTCATTATCATGATTATTATTACCAGCTTCTTTAATTGCTGAACTCAAATGTTACCTTTTAACTAGCTCATTTGAATCGTCACAATAAATATAATCTCTTTCAAAATTTGTGTATTCTTTTGTGTTAGGAATTAAACCAAATCCGGTTTTTTTCTTTGGTGTATAAACAAATGGATGTCTCTGTTTCATTGTTGTTATGCGTGGTTGATTGATATTCACATACTTCCAGTTACTTGATCCTTTGATTCTACCTGAAGATTCATGACCAACACGATGACTATTTGTTTGTAATAAAATATTCATATAAGTATTTTTATCATTTTCTGTAACTAAAGCTCGCTCTAGACGTTTTTTGAATAACAATTCATAAAGACCTCTTGTACCTTCATATGGCTCTCCGTCAATGTAGAGTGTATCATGTTCAACTATAATATCAGCATTTCCAATTTTCAATGCATCATTTTCTTTTCTTATTCCATAAATCGCGTCTTTCTCACTATCACTAGCTGTTGCAAAATATATTAAGTAATCTGCTATCATGTCTCCTTGTTGATCTTGTAAATATTTGTACTCTTCAGTACCCTCCGGAGTTTTTGAAAAATCTTTTGTTGATGACTTAGGTGATATTTCCTCACTTTTTTCAATAACTGTTTCTAATTTTAAGAAAGGTGGATGTTGTATGCTTTTTTCTCTCCTGTTAGCATTTTGTAGTCGCTAATTTCATCTTCTTCACCGTCACTTGACGATTTATCATTTAATGATAACTTTCTCATCTTTAATGGTTTCTCAAATTTGGAATTGCTGTTTTTAAAATTTTTTCTCTTTAATTTCAATTGATTGTTGTCAACAACACTTTCATTGGACGTTTCTTTTGCGTTTCCAGACGTTTCTCTCGTGCTTCTCACAATTTCTGGAAGTGGTTCAGTAATAGGTTTATAAGTTTCATTTAAAAAAGGATTCATCCCCGATTTTGTATTTTTCAAACTTTTATATTTCTTTCTTATTACATTACTAACGTCAATAATTTCTTTGAATTTTTTTTTTATCAATTTTTTTATCATAATCTTCCATCATCATGTTGTAATGACTATTGTAAAACTGACAACAAACTAATAGCGAGTATTAATACAAAGTTTCCTTCATATAAAAAATAACTTTATTATTTTGTGGGGAATTCATTACGTTGAACATTTCAAAAATTTACTGAACCCATTTCGATAACGTACAGTTCCACATTCTTTATCTATAACTACAAATCCATATTTTTTTCTCCAACATTTTTCACAGAATTTTCTAAAAAATTCATATGTCATATCATTTCCAATATGATCATTAAAAATATGTCTTAAATTTAAATCATCTTGTTTAAAAAGTATTAGAAAATTTGTATTATCTCTTAATGAATGTTTTGGTATGTGAGCGTATGATTGACATAAATAAAATGAATCTACGTTGTTATGCCGTCCACGACAGAAATAATTGCGCATACAGCCCTGACGGTCGGTAATTACATCATCGAAAATAAATATAGAATTTTATTTTGCTTTTTCTGGTACAACAATATTTTAACTTGTGCTATAAGAATAATATCTCATACATTTTATACGTTTTAAACAATTTCTTAAAGATTCATACTTTGGCTGATTCAAAGTCTTCGAATATATGTAGACATTCTCATATTTTAATCCATTAGGATGAGTAAAAAAACTCAACATTACATTTGATTTACCGCAATTTGAAGGTCCGCTCATAATTCCTCGTATATTTGAAGGAAGTGAATTGCTATGTTTTTTTTTACACTTAATTTTATAGTTCATGTCAAAATTTTCCACTTTTATACCTTGTTTTTGTTTTATGAACCTAATTTTTTTCATTTTTTTTTTTCTTGTTGAAAACTATAAAAACAGTGTAATAGTAATATAACTTTCAGTCTTATTTATACTTTTCTAATGATTATATATGGTGTAGGCTTTGTTAATAACACCATTGATAATTTACCTTTTGAAATCCACTTACCAGGGTATAATTTTTGTGGTCCGGGTACAAGGTTAAAAGAACGATTAGATCGTTACGATTCCGGCATTAATTCATTGGATAATGCATGTAAGGAACATGATATTGCGTATTCAAAAAGTAAAGAATTGAGTAGTAGACATAAAGCAGATAAAGTATTGCAAGAAAAGGCGTGGCAACAAGTAAAATCTAAGAACTCATCTTTTAAGGAAAGAGCAGGAGCTTGGACGATTACGAATGCTATGAGAGTGGAGAGAAAACTTGGCATGGCTTATAGAAGCAGGAAACAGAAGAGACGTGTTATTAAAACACCGAGAAATATTGGAGGTATTCTTCCAGCTTTGATACCTTTACTACCATTAATTGGTAGAGCAATATTAACAGGTGCTATAAGTGGTGCTACTGCATATGGTACTGAGAAAGCGTTAGGAAAGGGTTTATATTCAAAACCCTATAAAAGAGGTTCGGGCATGCGAAAAAAAAAACGTCGAAAATAATTTTTCTGAATAATTTACCAAGGCGAGCACTAAACAATTTCGATTTATCAAAATATTGTGAAAATATTCCATATTTTCGGGGAATATTTATGAGGAATTCATTACCAAAAAAACCATATGCAAATGAATGTGCTATTTTAAATTTAGATGATGAGAGTAACTCTGGATCGCACTGGGTGGCTTATAGAAAAAAAAAATATGTAGTTCAATACTATGATAGTTTTGGTAATTTGCAACTACCAAAAGAATTAGTAAATTATTTTGGAAAAAATGTGACGGTAAGATATAATCATGAAGCTAATCCAAATTTTGATACATATAATTGTGGACATTTATGTTAAAATTTTTCAATAAATACTATATAATTTTCTTTTTCCATCATTTCAGTTTGAAATGTCTGGTGATACGTTTCCTCAAATTATTGCGATAGATGGTAATACCTCAGAAATAAGTGTAGCTTTTTTCCCCCCGATAGAAGGAAAATATTATATAAGATTTGACAGTCTAGATACGTATAATACAATACCAAATATAGATAAAACAAATAATAAATTCTAGATTGACGATAAAATAGTTGAAATTCCAGAAGGTTCTCATGAAATTGAAGACATTGAAAGTTATTTACAGAATCAAATGAATTATTCAAATTTAATTAACTCGAATCATAACAATGAAATAATTAGGGGGAGAAAATTAAATTATCTTAAACTAGAGGCTAATAATAATACTTTAAAATGTAAAATATTCTCATCGTGTAAAATAGATTTCACTCAAAATAATTGTATAGGAACATTGATAGGATTTGATGAGCGTATACTTGAACCAAACATCTAGCACGAGTCGGATAAACAAGTTGAAATATTCAAAGTAAATGTGATACGCATAGAGTGTAATATAGCAATTGGTTCATATATAAACGATGAACCATCTCACAAAATCCATCAGTTTTATCCTGACGTCCCACCTGGATACAAAATTATAGAATCAATGAAAAAAGAAACATATTTACCAATTAACACAGAAGAAATAAACAACATAACATTCAAAATTACTGACCAAGCAGGGAGACTTATAAATTTTAGAAACGAAAAAATTAACATTCTAATATATTTACAACCTATTTCATGAAAATGGGAACAGACTATTGGAGAACGCAATTATTGTCGAGAACGGTTATTCATTCTCAAACCAAAAACAAGTTAACACCTAAAAATATTGCATTTCTAAAATCTTTGGGATTAAAAATAGAAAAATAAATAATGATTGATATTTTGAATATTCGATCCGACATTATATTTGATAGTGCAATATCACGAGTAGAGATTCATCCACATTCACCGTACGTTTCTTCAACTTTCGATAAAAGTGATCAAATTGTTATACCAATTCAGCAACAAGATATTTACACGTTACCTAGTGAAAGTTACATTTGTATTGAAGGTAAAATAACAAAATTAAATATGAAAAGCCGCCAATAGAAGTAATCTCTATATCCAATAATGGAATTGCGTTCTTATTTGTTGAAATTCGATACTCTTTAAATGGTGTTGATATCGATAAAAATAAATTCGTTGGTATTAGTGGTACAATGAAAGCATTATCATCTTTATCTCCCACAAAAGCGGCTAGTTATGAAAATGCTGGTTGGGGTTCACATAGGACTTTTAACAGTAATGGCGACTTCAATATTTATATTCCGTTAAAGCTACTCTTTGGATTTTGTGAAGATTATAAAAAAATTCTTACAAATATTAAACAAGAATTAATCTTGATACTAGCAAGGAATGATGAAAACTGTTATTCTAGCACCGAGAATTTGAAAATAACCATTTCTAAACTACAGTGGCATGTACCGCATGATTACGTAAATGATGAAGAACGACTAAAATTGTTGAAAATAGTTGATTCCAATAAAATAATACAAATACCATATCGTAGTTGGGATATTCACGAATATCCTACATTACCGACAACAAATAAAGTAACGTGGATTGTAAAAACATCCACTCAGCTTGAAAAGCCACAAGCTGTCATTATTGGTTTTCAAACAAATAGGAAGAATATAATAAGTAAAAGTGCTAGTGAATTTGATCATTGTAATCTAACTAATATTAAGTTATATTTGAATTCTGTTTGTTACCCATACAATAATTTGAATTTACATTTTGGAAATAATCGTTTTGCATTACTATACGAAATGTATATCAATTTTTAGAAGTTCTATCATAAGCAAGAAAGTGAACCTTTATTGACCAAAAATTAATTTAAACAAAAAGCTCCATTAGTTATTTTAGAATGTACGAATCAAAATGAAACAATAAAATCTTCTTCTGTTGATATAAGGCTTGAGATAGAAGCGAATGAAAATTTTCCGGATAATACATCAGCGTATCGCTTAATATTGCATGACCGAATTACTGAATATAATCCGTTATCAGGAAATGTAAAAGTAGTATCATGAAGAATAGAAGCAATAGAAATTTAAAAACACTTATTCATTTTATAATTATTCATTTGCAATAGATTTTATTACATTATACAATAATTTAGGACTAGTAGATTTAGATGAAATGGTTTTACTTGCTATGAGATGAATGTGTTGTATTTTGTTTGCTTAGATTTTAATTTCATACATATTTTATATACATATATATATATATATATAAATATATATATATATATATATATATATATATATATATATATATATATATATATATATATATATATATATATATATATATATATATATATCCAATGATGTACAAGTAAGTCACGTCAGATTTTCTTGACCATTTTCTCGAAAACTCACAATTTGCATTATATTTAATATAAATATTTGAAATTTTGAGGGGATATGGGTCTTGCAGCTTTTAACATATGCACCACATTTCAGGAAGATTGACTGTAGAATTTTCAGAAAATTTCAAAGAAAAAATCTGACGTGGATATCACGTGACTTACTTGTACATCATTGGATATATAGTCAAACACAAAATCTTATTCCAGGGCTAATCGTTTTGGATGAATCTCAAGGACTCTAAGAATCTGTCAAGTAAAATGCGCTTTTAGCCTAGCGTGTTGCTATGGGATCAGTAGATCATCATTATTATGCTACAACATTCCTGAATACTGATTCGAGAGATTCTACGGCTATCAGTTCTGAATTCATGTGCATCGTTGGAAAATGTATTCCAACTGAAGTGCACTTTCGGTTCAGTCTCTTGTTATGAAAATAGCAGGCAATTATTCATATGCTACAGCATACTATAATACCAAATTTCAGTACTTCATAGCCGACCGTTCTGAATATATGCAAATAATTTTCAAAGATTGTCAAGTGAAGTACCTTTTTGGCTCAGTCGATCTCAATGAAAAAACAATATGAATATTAAGATAGTATTCATCGTCTTGAATACTGAATTCTGAAAAGCTACGATCAATCATTTTGTATTTATGCTGAAAACTCGAAAAATGTTTCGGGTAAAGTGCACTTCCGGTTTAGCACATCGCAATCTCACAGCTAGATGTTATAGAAATGCTCAATACGCAATTTCAATATTCTACAACTCATTGTTTTGAATTTATGCAAAAAATTTGAGAAGACTGTTCTATAAAGTGCACTTCCAGCTTGAACGACTGGTACAAAAGTAGAAGAAAACCATAAATATGCTACAGCTATTACAAATATCGAATTTCAGTATCCTACGGCTGATCAATCTGGATTTATGCGGAAAATTCAAAAAAGTTTCAAGAAAAGTGTACTTCCGGTACAGACGACTGCAACCATAATGCAAGGTGCTAGTTGAACACCCTATATTAGTGTTAAATACAAAATTTCAGCACAATACTTTCAAAGGGTTTTGAGATTTCCGAGTTACGCACATACGTACCGACATCAAGCCGAAAATAGTCAAAATGGACTCAGGAATGATTAAAACGGATATTTCCGACCAAATATCGATAGGCGAAGTTTTTCGGCTTATAATACTCCCTTGTACTCATAGTACAAATGAATAAAAAATACCCTTGACGATAAAAGCTTTAATACGAATTTCACCGAACTTTGATCTCTATGATATTATGTGCCATTTTCGAACGTATCGACCGATTTTTGTTAGCATTCTAACGAATCTACAATTTTGATCAAGAAATTTGGTAAATCGAGCTTCATTTTAGAGATTTTGGAGCGAATTCTCTAAGAAAATGCTTTGAGTGTGCGTTTTAACTTTTATTTTCAATCAAATAGAAGTGAATCACTTTCTCACCTTCAAATCAGATAGACAACTTCCACAATTAGATATGATTAGGTTATGGTAATAATTATTTGCTGCTTCTTTCACTCAACTCACTTAATTACTCCGTTTATAAAATTATTACAGCATCAAACTCCGAAATTCCTATTCCTGTAGTAGAACCTACGAGAAAAATTGTTTTAGTGATGATTTCATAGATAAGTATGTCTGAAAAATTCACATTTTTAGGTTAGGTTGGTAAAATGATTATTTCGTTATATTCCTACCTTATTTTGATTGAAATCTGAATCTCTAATACAATCAACTTCCGCAAAATATAAAATTCAATGCGAAACTATTGTAATTTTTTCCGTCAATTAAGAAATCGAAGGGAGATATATTGTCGTACATTCTACACACAATGCAGGACAAAACTGAGTGTTATTAAACGCGGTAATATAACATCTGTTGTTTATGAGTGCGCAAGCGCAAGAACTCAATCTGGAGTGCGTTCGGATGCTAAATGTATCGCTCAAAGCAAAGCGATGTCAAATATGACATGATTGATGTTTAGCTAATTTAGTCGAACGACTTGAACCAACTTTCTTTCATTTTAACTAATCTTAAACTCAAAATAATGGCAGAGTTGCCTGTTTGCATGTTGAGGACCTCTGAATTTTCACTTTATAATGTTATTTTTTGACTCAATCAGGGACTGTTTAAATCAGCCACATAAACGTGCGACTTTCAAATACTTCCATTATGGTCAATCAATTCTGTTATGGAGCTAAAAGCTACAACATTTGTACTGAAAACGCAGCAAATAGCAAAACTTTGGAAACTGAAGCTATCCTGTATCAATTTATTTCATCATTATTGTCAATATTACAACACATGAGATAAATTTTTAGTTGTATGTTATTCATAGCAAACAATAAATCCATTTTAAAACATCTTCAATAGTACACAAAGAGTTAGGTCAAGTTAAAATAATCGATAATATGTCCAAAAAACCAGCAGTTGCATTGTGCAAAATTGGCAAGTGCAGTGCTGACCTCTGGTGCTTAACTAAAATATATAACATTTGACATTAAGTTGAATTTTATTCTATTATTCTATTCAAAACAAACAATAAATCCATTTTATGCGTTAACTGATTGTTGAAACATTTCAAACAGCTCATAAATATCGATTAAAAATGTTCAATTACTATATCCATAGATAAGACTCATCATGGACTGGCAGCTTCTGTTATCAGCTGTCAAGTTTGATCAATGTTGCCGATAGTATGAAAGAAATTTGGTTATTGAATATATTCTCAGTATTATATTCTACGAAATAATTATAAATTGCTCTGCGTCCGATCTTTAGAGAGTTTTAGATGACGAATCTATTCGTATAACACTTAAAACTGCAATGAAATCTTATTAAGTGAAGCTGGCTACAGATGTCAGAAGTAAAAAATCAATAAATCGCTATTCGCTGTTTGCATACTGCACAATCAGCGATTCCCTGCGGCAAAAATCTGAACAATTCCCATTGCGAATCAATAAATTGCAGTAATATAGAATTTATCAACAATAATAACTATTTCTGGCTTCATTCGAGCAGTCAAAAAATAAATGCACCAGTTATATCATATGTAAATACATTGAAGAATATTTTTTATAATATTTGCTTCACTCAGTATAGCGATAAACCTAACAAACACAGGCAATGTTAGGAGTGTAGGTTATGAATTAAATTAACTGATACTATTTGTTTATAATGGAATAAATCAAGTCACATGAATTAGATTTGCACGCATCAAACATTTAATAAATTTTGATGCACAAAAGATCAGGATGGGGAAAATTTAGCTGCATTACATGTAAAAAGAATTAGTAGGTACAGTTCATCGAGTGATGTATGAATCATATTTCATAACATGTCAAATTATAATGATTGATGACTTCATTGTCGTAATCAGATGTCATTACTTAATATGACTCAGTTTTCTGATACAGACTGATGATTCTCACAAAATTTGAATAATGTAAAATCTTATTTGTTCATTCGTTGGAATTTTCAAAGTGTTAGTTTCATTGCTAGCGAAAGGATATTATAGTCAGCTCTTGATTGCTTGTTCTATTGTTGTATTTGGACAGAATGTTCGATTGGCTGGGTTTAATCAAGATCCAAATTCGAATTTATTCAACTGAAAAAAGTGTGAGATTAGTATAAACCAAACAACAATATTGAAAATCAGAATAGATACTCGTGTATTGTTGAATTTGTACCACATGTATCTACCAAACTGTACTTGAAATGTTTCAAATTCCATTCAATCTTCAATACTTATTCCATCCACAACATCGTGAATTGAAGTATCGTATCCAGAAAATAGTATAATTAAATGATGGATTTTTGAAGAACAGATAATCAGTATCAGTAATTAAAATTAACATCACTTGAGTAAGCGTTTTGAATTTCATTGATTATTCTCCAGTGCCTACGAACAGTTAGGTTTCTTCCAACAATATTATTACAAATCAATTACTATTTGTACCACTTCTTCAATCTCTTGAATTTATTGTATGCACGTTTCCTAAGATATTTGTGAATGTGATATATTGTCCAGTGTATTAATAACAACATGCCCATATTCCACTATTCTTCAAGAATTTTTCTAAGAATTCATCCAATTCTACGGTACGGAATACAAATTTAGTTGAATAATTATGTATACATACCCTTGAATAACCTTTTTTTGTTCCATCTCCAATTATCCACTAGATTCATCAAGTAAGAATGATATTTATCCGAAATGATCCTCAAAATTCATGTATTTGTTTTCAAAGATATTTTAAAATGTCAAAAAGTTGAAATGTCATTTCAACAATTGAATATGAACATCAAGTCGCAATGATCAGAGCAGGACCAGCCACATTGGAACGATAATCAATGCTACGGACATCGCAGCTTGTGATATCCACGCACAAACGCTTGATAGAATGTAGAAAAAAAATGTCTCAATCGGGTTGGGACCATAAAAGTATTTTTCCTAATCAAGGTAGGGCCTGTAGATAGAATTTGCCACAGAACGCAGGCTGACTTAATCCGTCGCTGTCGCAAAAGCCACGTTTACATTAGCGCGAAACAACTAATAAATGTTGGAGATATAAATTATTTAAAACAACTTTTCAGTAAATAAAATGCATCAGATAACATTTCCTCATGACTATTATGTACTAAACTATCATTAGAACTCATGTAAACTCAGTAGATTTTATGAAATTCACCAAAATATTTTTCAACCTGACATGTCAAAGTGACGTTTTCGAGATTCAGTAAAAAGCATGAATCACAGTAGAACGACAAAATTTATAAAAGGTGTATTCATAAATTATTCAAAATACCTTTCTAACAATTGAATTGTATCACAGGATATCTGCTCATGCATATTTAACATTAAACTAATGTTAAAATTGACGTAAAAATAACAGAAATAATAAAATGTATGAAAATGTTTTCGAAATTGAAATGTCAAAATGACATATAATTTTGTATACCCCTGTGGAATAGATGAATAAAAGATAGGGGCACGCTGATCAACGCAAACTTTCGTCGTTTTTGATTTTTCCTGCAAATACTATAAGTACCAAAAATATGAGACCCCTGGAAGGCACTCGTCCTAATGAATATCTATCAATAAAAAAAATTTCATAAAAATCCATCAATAAATACGACCTGTAGAAATGCGCAAAAAAATGACGAATCTATACCGAGAGTGGAACATAAGGCTTTTAGTATATTGTGAACTAGCGCTTGGCCTGCTACGCAGGCCTAGGCCCTAGGCTTCGCAGCTCGATATGTGAACCGCCTCCGGCAAAAATTCTGTCTCTATAAGATAAATTCCAAATATATTTTTAGCCCACAAAATCTTCCTGCTCCCTATTATATTTGTGCATTTCTCCCTACTCGTGATTCCACTGTTTTTTATTGACAATTCTCAATATTATTTCATGTATTCATCAATCGGATAAATTGATTCCAACTCTTCTACGAATTACAGAGTCTAGATTCAGAACGTCACAGCAAGATAACAGGATTTCCAATCAAGCCTTTCCTAGGTCATTGTCAAAGTTTTGCAGTGAAATAACAGAATTTTTTATCAAGCAAGGCTACCTCTTTTTGTGGAATGTTCTCTTTACTCCCAGTGATAATTTCACAGCTCACGTACTTCTCTTGACTTATGTGTTCGCGCAACATAATTCTCATCTATTTAATCATCACTCTGAAACTCACAAACATCACATTTCTCTACTCTTTAGCTAAAACTACAATATTTATAAGAATCATAATGTTTCTTGACTGTAGGAAAAAGTGACAAATGCAAAAAAAAGCTCTGGTTTCAGCCATAAAAATTTTTGATTGATCAATTTACATCTATCAGATTCGGTTCCACTCAAGCCACCTTCGGGAGTTGGATGGAAACAATTCAGACAGAAAAATACATCGCTTACGGATTATTGAATTATTCATGAGAAAAAATTATCAATAAAATAGTGAGAAATGACGTACAGCAATTAAAATATGTCCAAAAAGCATATAATTACGGTAATTGAGTTGAATCTTGGAATGAGTTACATGAAACTTCGTGTCAATCAATAGTTACAAGAATAATAGTTCTTCTACTTTTTATCATCAATGAGAAAACACGTCCACATTTGCAACTTAATTCTTACTCATGAGTTTCGACTTAGCAGCAATAATTATATGCTATTTTCGCATATTTCAATTGCTGTATGTCATTTCTTTGTATTCCATTCACCTATTCTTTTTTTCTCATATATTATTCAATAATATATCGGTGATGTATTTTTCTGCCTAAATTGTATTCATATAACTTCTGAAGAGAGCTCAAGTGCAGCCAAAGAAATTTGTCTTCATTTATTATAATATCGATGTTCCTGTGAAATTGAGATATTACTTGTATCAAAGCAATGCAGCATGTTCCTGGAGTTTTTCTGTGATTGCTATGAATTCGGCATGTTGAATTTCTAATCATTTTCATACAGAATTTATTTTCAATAAAACATATGTAAAGATTTTTTTTAATTTTCTAATTCTAGTCAAGCATAGATACTGTCAACTGATTGGGATGTTTGTATTCGATAGATACAAGATAATGCTCCATTCAGTCATAGGTGTATCTGATTACACATATGTTCAGCAGGAACCACGTGAAGGTAGAAGCATATTTCTTGCCGGGAGAGGATGGGAGTCAAGGGATTTTTAGGTGGAGGAGACATACAGGCAAATTCAGTAATCTTACTATGTGATTAATCTTTCTCATATATATTTTAACTGTTCTTCTATATTCATCGTTCTTTTATACAATAAATTCTAGAGACATTAGGTTCAGTTTTCGAGGGCGAGACCTCGCACCGTTCCAAAATGTCCTAGGATATGACGATATTCCTCGTAGTATTTTCAAAACAGTGACTCTAATTAGACGTGATCTTCCCAAAATATTTTGATGTTCCAAACTTTAAGACCGTAAATATATTTGCTGCATACTATGAAAGATCCATTCAATCATGCTAACGTGATAACTAATAAGAGCATAAAAAGAGATCAGAAGCACATTTTTTACTTAGTCTGAATTCAGAAGTTGTTATTTTCCTTGTTATAATAAAAAAAAAAGTTGAAATTCATAGCACGTTTCAACATTTTTGATTCGTATGATTCACGTTATAATTTAGTATGTAAGCTATGATATACTCAAAATTATTTGAATGAGAATCGCTTATTGAAACAATTCTGAGAAATGTCAAATTTATCCTCTATATGAGCTATGTGGATTATCATTATCTTCTTATTAACATGTATAAGCTATATTATATTGATCTATGCATTACTGTGAAGTAGGCAAGAACAGTTTCAAAAGTAAAGACATCCATATTCAACTTTGCTTTAGTCATGATGGACATTTGCATTTTGTTTTGTTTTGCACGATAAACTCTATCCCCTGTTCTATTTTATTCCACAATTTATAAGGAAACAACAATTATTAATTTGAATCGTGATCCACATTCCCCAATTGAGTTTTTTGAGCTGATTTGACTTGTTTTATCAAGGATGAAGGAATGGAATGAAAATATTTGTGCATTATAATTTTTATTTTAATTGTGATGGAAAGATATGATCTAAATGGAATTTTAGAAAGAAAATATACGTCATCAAACTATTTGTCTCAATACTTATATGAAGAGTTGATAGAATAATATTTGTGTGTGATGAGAATTAAAACGATTCTTCATTCATTTTTATTACTTTTATAATATAATATGATTGAAATGAACTCATTTAGTGGATATATCGATTCGGTATGAATAATAGAAAAAAAAATAGTAACGTAAATGAAAACTGATGAATGGTATAAGTGAACATATTCTACTTGGTCTGAAAATGTGAGATTTTTCCTTGTGTTATACCTGTATGATGAATTCTGTTCTATTTTATTCATATTATAGGAAGAATTTTTTTTTTTGCAAATTAATAGCACGTCTTAACATATCCCGGTAAAGTATTTCAATTATAGTTTGTTCAATGTAGGTTATGACTAAGCATGAAGGCTAGAGAATATTTAGAATTATTAGAATAGAAATGGTTGATCGGAAAAATTTTGAAAAATATTGGAGTTATTCTCAATATGAGGTACGTGGATTATCTTTTTTTTTTGTCTATCAGAATGCATTAGCTATATCATGTTGATTATTTAGATTATGTACAGTAGGCAAGAACAGATTCGAAAGTGAAGACGTACATATGGAACTTTGCTTTGGTCATGGTGGACATTTGCATTTTGTTTGTTCTGTACGATAAACTCTATCCTCTGTTCTGTTTTACTCCACAGTTTATAAAAGAACATAGGTGATAATTTAAATCGTAATCCATGTACCTCAATTGAATTTTTAAACTATATCCTATATATATATATATATATATATATATATATATATATATATATATATATATATATATATATATATATATATATATATATATATATATATATATATATATATATATATATATATATATATATATATATATATATATATATATATATATATATATATATATATATATATATATATATATATATATATATATATATATATATATATATATATATATATATATATATATATATATATATATATATATATATCTGTTCAATTTAATAAATGTATTTTGATTGGTTTCTTTCCTTCCATTCTATATTTTGTAACATGTGAAATATAATTGGAGTACTGTATGTGTATAGAACTGCTGTTAGCCTGTGAATATCATCATGTTGGCTTCCATTTAGCATTGCTGTTTATTTTCATACGTTTCTTCTCCAATAAATACTACACAATGGGTAATGGAATGGAATAGGAAAGTGTAAAAACCATTTGTCTTTGGAAAAATACATTCCAAAATTCAAATTATCAATAACATTTACAATAGATTCAGCAGTAAACTGATAGTTATGTCCTAGATTCAGATCGGAATTTTCAATTGAATAAATATTATTTCAAGTAGATTATTGAAATATTTCTTTGAAAACTATATTTTTTGTTATACCTTGGTTACTTTTATTGTCTTTATCGTTCTCTGGTATTTTAATCTTCAAACTATCAAAAGATCGAACTCGAGACATAGCAACATATAATTGTCCATGTGAAAACACAGGTTTCTCCTTGTTTATTCCAACGAAATCAAAAGTCTGTCCCTGTGACTTATTTATTGTCATTGAAAAAGCCAGTCTTATTGGAAATTGTCTCCGTTTGATTATGAATGGGAGATTTGTGTCTGTTTGTATCAAATCTATTCTTGGTAAAAAGATTCTGGAATGTGCACTTTGACCTGTTAATACTTCTAGGTCTAAATAGTTATTCTTCATTTGTTTCACGATCAATCGTGTTCCATTGCAAAGACCTTTTCTTGGATTCATGTTACGTAGAAGCATAACAATTGCCCCAATTTTCAATGAGAGTTTATGGGGTGGATATCCAGATGGTGTTTGCTTATGTAAGAATTCAATTGGAAAGTTCATATCGTTCTCTCCCTCATATATCGCTGTATCTGCACTATAATATATTTTTGTTTCACCTACAATTTTTGATAATACAAGTTCATTTTGAATCATCGTATCATCATTCTTTGGTGATAAAATAGCTCTGTTCATAGACTTATATATATTTTGTGGCAAAATCATCTCATTTCCAAATATTTCGTCGGCTAATGAGCTTTTGATAAGACAGTGGGATGGTATTGTAGCAATTTCCTCAGTACCATTTCCAATGTGGAGTAAATATCCAGCAAATTCTTGTTTATTCTTATTTACCCGCATGTTTTGTGTCAAGGATAGTTTTTTGAATAGGGGCCACAATGAACTACGTAACATTGAAATTTCGATTATCGCTGTTCTATGATTCGAATGTTGAACTATTGGAAGACATTGTCGGAAATCGCCCCCTAGAACAATCACTTTTCCTCCAAAGAGTGATGAATTATCCATTAAATCTTGTAAAACTAAATTGATAGCTTTAAGTGCATATGATGGTGCCATAGTTATTTCATCCCAGATAATAATGCTTGCTTTACGAATCAATTTTCCTGCATTACTATTTGCTGAGATTTTACATACGCTATCTTCATTTATTGGTACTGGAAGTTTAAATACAGAATGAACTGTTTGACCACCTTTTAATAGAGTTGCCGCAATTCCGGTCCAAGCTACAGCGAGAACTGTATGTCCTTGTCCTCTTAAAATGCTGATGATGGTATTATAAAGAAATGTTTTGCCGGTTCCGCCTGGACCATCATTATAAAAGTAACGCTCTTTACAATTATTATCATTTACTGCATTCAAAATATAATTGGAGATTTCTAATTGTTCAGAGTTAAATTTTTGTGCATTTTGTGCACCTTCACGTCTTTCCAAATCTCTATCAATTGTACTGTCAAAATCATCTTCGGTGATCTTGACTGGTTCAGGAAGACCAAAATCTTTCAATTGCAATCTATGTACAATTAGAATTTCTTGAATTTTTTGTAAGCATTTGTTTTCAGCGACTTGCTTAGAATATTTTCGTGAATAGTCTTCCATCAAATATTCTTTAAAATTTTCCCACAAACGAAGTGCATTTGTTGAAGTATGGAAACTGATCAAATATGCAAATAATTCACGTAATTGCTTGGGGAATTTGTCGAGCACAGCTTCTTGTAAGCAATTTTTGCATTCTTCATCATTTTCTAGTAATCCTTTCGCGCGTGCTGCTTCCTGATAAGTGTTGTATAATTTACCATCGACAGTTCGTAAATCGTCAAAGCTTTTCGCTCCCATAACATTAACTAATAGTAATCGGAGATGGAATCTCTCTATATCTTTTGGACTTACAGAAACTATTCTACCAATTACGGGCTTAGTTTCTCTTTGTCTTATTTTCCATACGTTTTGATTGGTGAATACATAGTATTTTGGAATATCCATATAATTGTATTGTCGTGCTGCAACATCGGTTTGATTCAACAAGAACCAAGCTGTCAATGTAGTATGACGTGTTTTTGCTCGTTCAACTGCTTTCTGTATTTGTGCTGGATGAAATACAACTGTTTGTTGATATTGTAGATGAACTGCCAAATCAAAAACTGCATGTGATTTATCATATAGTTGGTATTCATATAGTCGCCAAATACACTCGACTGGACAAATGTTTCTTGTACTTTCATAGCCTTGAATCTCGTCCCAAACGAAATTTGTTGCGTTCTCTTTTGGTCTCAATTTGATGGTAGCACAATCATGTCCTTTGCATAAATAATCACATATATACTTTATACTCTTGACTGATGAACATATTTCCACATTAATATGAGTTCTATACTTCTTGCATAAATATGGATTATACGGAACAATCCACCTGTTGTCTATTTCGTATTTGATAGTACCGTTTTTGTAAAAAATGTGCATAGGATATCCATTCACATTTTCAATAGTTTCGTTTCGGAAATCCTTCGGATATTTTTTGGAACATCTATTATCACTCATACATGGTGAGTTTTTATTTAAAACACCACAAGGTCCATGAATCATGTGCGTTCTGATTATTTGATTTAATTCCTCTTCCTTATCTTCATCGGGTATTTCTGCACTTACAATTGCATCAATATCGTCCTTGTTTCGAATTTTGTCTCTCTCATCCAATGTAACTAATAGATGCATATGCGGTAAACCGCGTTTTTGAAATTCTATTACATATTTATAAGCTGCCACTTTTCCAAAAATATTTTCTTTGATTATTTCATTCAAAATCGATTTGTTCCTACCATGAAAAACACGTGCAACAAGATCTGGTCGATCTGAAGCTGTTTGTCCTTCTTGTAAATTTTCTGTGATTTCTTTCCACTTCGGATTGCAAGTAACAGTTATGAAAAGATCAGGTTTACCGAATTCACGAACAATTGCCATGGCGTTTTGATACATTTTTTGCATAAATCGTGGACCGCCTTGAAAAGTTGAGGGTAACATCACCATTGTACCTGGTTTTGCACCTTCGCTGGCAGATTTATTATTGATATGATCCATCAACCCACTATATAGCTCCACTCTCAGCTTTGGTTGATTTTGTCGAATAAAATTCAAACGTTTAGCTTCTACTTTTACGTAAGCGTCCACAATGTACTGTTGCGTAAGTTTACCAGCTGATAAACACGGATTGAGAACACTACGATCTGCTAAGCGATTTGTATAAAATTGAAGCATGGTCTGTTACTTAACACCGTCCACTTGTTTCATATTCATTTGCCAACCTCTTCCTCCACGGGGGAACAATAAAGGATATGTCATTGGATCACAATTCTCACTAAACTGATGAATTCTGACACTACCTTTTCCTTTTGGATGTACACAAATATCTCGATCAATTGGTGGTTCACCATCATTTGAAGTGAAAACAACAGCAACCTCATTACTCGTTGGTAGATTATATCTTCGTTTGTCTTGTGTGCGATCACTAATAATCCAAAGATTGATTTCTGGTAATGTTTGATTATTTTGTCTAGCCTTCTCAACCTCAATTTGTTCAACTTCTTTCAACATCATGTATGCAGACGCATATGGATTAACTTGCCGTATGAGTTCATCTAGTCTCCGCATTATTTCTGGTTTGCATACTTTATTAGAATCTTGATCCATCCGTTTTGCTAACGCATCCATTGTATCAATGATGTACAACTGTGCATATTTTTCTGTCTTACCATTCGATGGGTAAATTGATCCATATGTATTATGATATATTTGACCATGAATCCTGAAAGTATATGGTCCTTTTCCTGGAGGTAGCGCAATCTGTGCTCCCATGGAGGCAAAAGCTAAAGCACTGTTATAATTTCTGATATGTTGTCTGAAATTTCTGCTATCCGCATCATTTTCTGTCATCAGTTTTCTTAAATACTCTGGAAATTCTTGTAGTATATCAACTGCCAATTTTCCTTTACGGCAACAAGTTGTAAACTTCCCGTCTGATGGTTTTTCACATGCGAAATTTCTTGACTGACAATTTGAACATAGAACATTGATTAATCCTAAATAATGTGGTTCAACAATTTCTGCAGAGTCTTTTGTTGTCATATTATATGTATCTACTGGTATTTTCAGAATTTTGCTTCGCTTGCTCATCATTATTTCTTTTTTATGAATTAATCTTTCCTGTTTTTGCTTTTCTGTTTCTGATTCTGTTATTTTACGTCTCTCCTCTTTATTTCTTTCTAATCGTTTACGTTTCTCATCCTCCGTCTCTTTCTCAGCATAATTTTTTGAATTATACCTCTTTTTTTGTAGCCTTTCATCACGTTTATCTGGTGTTTCCTTTTCTATATATTTTTCCTTATTATCTTTTAATACCTGAAGCCTTTTTTCACGTTCTGCTATTGATTCATTACTCAAACGAATATTTTTATAGGTGGCTTGCATCATAGAACGTCTATTCCTTTCATCTTCACTTTCTGATTGCTTCCTTCTCTCATAATTTTCATGTTTTTTTTGCTGTCTTACATTATTGGGAAAGTTTGATATTCGTCGAGCTCTGAACATACCAACTGCATGAGTCCTGAGTTGTGCAATATCGTAAATTTCATTTTCTGGATCTCTATTCAGTAGAATACTTGAGCAAAATGCCATTGCAAATAAACCACAATCAAAGCCATTTGTTTGTTTCTGTACTTTTGCGATCCTAATTTGAGGATGATATGGAAATAAATGATCCAAATAATTTCTTGCATCTTGATGAAGAGTTGTTGAATTCAAACTATCATAAATCGTGATGAATATGCCATTATAATGAGCTGTTATCCAATGTCCAATTCCAGGGCCAAAATTGCGCAAATTTAAAACTTGTAGATGCTTAGTACCCTCTGGTATTGCTTGAATCCTATTCAAAGCCTCTAAATAATAAGTTGGTTGAGGCCTGTAGTCCAAAAAAGCATGGATCATGGTGAAAAATACGTCGAAATGAGTATCTTCAAGGTAACCTGAAGGATTTTGTAAGATGTTGTAATCGTGCTCTGTAAGTTCTTGTATCATTCTGAAATCATTATTCACGTCTAAATTGATATCTTCTGTATTGATATTAGTTTGCGTTCCGCTTTCTCCATGTATATCAGAATCTTTGGACTTCTGATATCTTACCTGCCGCTTGGAACGTTTTGACCTATTTTTCGTTGGCATTATAACGTATTTGCGAGTACAACTAAGAAATTAATATAATTGATTTATTATTTGAAAATTATCAAATGAATTACTGATGTTGATACTCTAGTTATCTGTTGAAATTCTCTTTATCAAGTAAAAGTAAATTTTTTTCTCACCTTTTGATCGAATATATGATTTTCTCAGTCGATAATAACTCTAGAGATACTAATTATTCAAGGATTTACTCAGCTCTTCTTGATTAATGTCTCACTTATGAATAGAGAATGAGTTGGAAAAATATCTATTTTCCACACCAAAAACCTATAAATAAGAATTGTAGTAGTCAGTACTTGGAGAAAAATATATTTAAATAAATTATATTATAATGAAAAAATTATATCATGGAAAGTGTTCGATGGTAATAATTATTTTGAGAAATGTTAAACTAATGTTTCGCAGGAAACTCTTTTTTTCCTGTTGAAATTAATATTTCATGAGGAGAAGAAAATAATATACTCATACTATTCGAGTTCCAACCGTAATCATTTGCCACATCTTATGATTTGTTTATTAATTTGTATAAATAGGCAGTACATTGCAAAATTTCATATTATGGTTGAACAGTACATCTATTTAACAAAGATTCAAAATTGAATCAATTATCAACAAATGAATTGTTCTACTTTTTGAATTGCAAGTAGGAAAGTTTTGGATAGTTCTTTTGCTGTATATTGACTTACAACTGAAGTAATATAATAAAATCTTCATTTGATTTTAAAAGCTTCCTACGCAAATTCTTGATACATTTTTTAAATTTGTAAACGTGATTTTCTGACAATTCCAGATTTTGATGAATCTTCACGTTTTAGACCCTACTGAGCCCGGAAAACATTATTCTAAAAAAAGTCGGTCTATCGGTCTGTCAGTCCGTCGGTCTGTGTGGAAGCACGATAACTTGAGAATGCATGCGAGTTTTTAACTAAATCTCATATCTACGTTTTTTATCAAAAAGCTATGTTCAAGTTTGTAGATGAGCTTTTTTCAACAAGTGGTACCGAATTTTTATTGGTGAAACTTTTTAGTTCTTTGCGATTATTTCATAAACGGTGGTATTTATCATGAAATATGAGAAAACTGAAACTAATCTTTGAATGATTTGGCACAACATTCACAGTATACATTTCTCAAAATTAGCAACGGTTTAGTTGTAATTATATAATTTGTTACATTTTTCTGAAGCAAAGAAATAATTAGGATCATAATCGTCATTCAAACTTGGACATCACATGCGAACGTACGTAAATTGTTTATTTTTTTAAGTAATTTGGCTCTATCATGTTTGGTATCAAATTGAAGCTCTTGTGGAGATAATTCTGTCAAAGAGCGTATTTGAACGATTGTCAATTGTTTCTCTCACAAAACATTCAAACAATGTTTAGTTTATTATCAACTTTGAGCCCTCGGGGAGATAAGATTAGTAGGTATCAGAAATAAAAATTGGTAGAATCCACGTTACTATCTTCAAATTACACTTCCGCCGATCGAATCTTGAAACTGTGTGTTTCAATGGATTAAAAACCCCAAAAATCTAGGAAAGGACTCTCCATTTTCTTATATATAAAATACCCATTTGTATAAGGACAAAAAAATAACCGCCATCTGTCACTTTAACAATTACAGCTGTCACTTTGACAACGACAGTTTTCACTTTGACAATACGCAATTGATTGTTTCGACATTTCTAATTCCTGAAACTGCGATGGAACTGGCCATAAAATTTATGGTCGGGAAAGTATTGTGTGGCTACAGCTGATTTTCAATCAATTTACAATTTTGCATATTTTCAATGTATCAAAGAGTCATACATAAACATTCAAACTTCAGTACAGCAAAGATCGCTTGAGCGTTGTCTAAATATATATATATATATATATATATATATATATATATATATATATATATATATATATATATATATATATATATATATATATATATATATATATATATATATATATATATATATATATATATATATATATATATCTCCAATGATGTACAAGTAAGTCACGTCAGATTTTTTTGACCATTTTCTCGAAAATTCACAATTTGCATTATATTTAATATAAATATTTGAAATTTTGATGGGATATGGGTCTTGCAGCTTTAAACATATGCACCACATTTCAGGAAGATTGACTGTAGAATTTTCAAAAAATTTCAAAGAAAAAATCTGATGTGGATTTCACGTGACTTACTTGTACATCATTGGATATATAGTCAAACACAAAATCTCATTCCTGGGCTAATCGTTTTGGATTAATCTTAAGGACTCTAAGAATCTGTCAAGTAAAATGCGCTTTTAGCCTAGCCGGTTGCTATGGGAACAGTAGATCATCATTATTATGCTACAACATTCCTAAATACTGATTTGAAAGATTCTACGGCTATCAGTTCTGAATTCATGTGCATAATTGGAAAATGTATTCCAACTGAAGTGCACTTTCGGTTCAGTCTATTGTTATGAAAATAGCAGGCAATTATTCATATGCTACAGCAGACTATAATACAAAATTTCAGTACTTTATAGCCGATCGTTCCGAATATATGCAAATAATTTTCAAAGATTGTCAAGTGAAGTACATTTTCGGCTCAGTCGATCTCAATGAAAATAGAATATGAATATTAAGATAGTATTCATCGTCTTGAATACTGAATTCTGAAAAGCTACGATCAATCATTTTGTATTTATGCTGAAAACTCGAAAAATGTTTCGAGTAAAGTGCACTTCCGGTTTAGCACATCGCAATCATACAGCTAGATGTAATAGAAATGCTCAATACGCAATTTCAATATTCTACAACTCATTGTTTTGAATTTATGCAAAAAATTTGAGAAGACTGTTCCATAAAGTGCACTTCCAGCTTGAACGATTGGTACAAAAGTAGAAGAAGACCATAAATATGCTACAGCTATTACAATTATCAAATTTCAGTATCCTACGGCTGATCAATCTGGATTTATGCGGAAAATTCAAAAAAGTTTCAAGAAAAGTGTACTTCCGGTACAGACGACTGCAACCATAATGCAAGGTGCTAGTTGAACACCCTATATTAGTGTTAAATACGAAATTTCAGCACAATACTTTCAAAGGGTTTTGAGATTTTCGAGTTACGCACATACGTACCGACATCAAGCCGAAAATAGTCAAAATGGACTCAGGAATGCTTAAAACGGATATTCCCATCCAAATATCGATAGGCGAATTTTTTCGGCTCATAATACTTTCTTGTACTATGAGTACAAATAAATAAAAAATACCCTCAACGATAAAAGCTTTAATACGAGTTCCACCGAGCAACTAACTTTGATCTCTATGATATTATGTGCCATTTTCGAATGTATCAACCGATTTTTGTTAGCATTCTAACGAATCTCCAATTTTGATCGAGAAATTTGGTAAATCGAGCTTCATTTTAGAGATTTTGGAGCGAGTTTTCTCTAAGAAAATGCTTTGAGTGTGCGTTTTAACTTTTATTTTCAATCAAATAGAAGTGAATCACTTTCTCACCTCCAAATCAGATAGACAACTTCCACAATTAGATATGATTAGGTTATGGTAATAATTATTTGCTGCTTCTTTTACTCAGCTCACTTAATTACTCCGTTTATAAAATTATTACAGCATCAAACTCCGAAATTCCTATTCCTGTAGTAGAACCTACGAGAAAAATTGTTTTAGTGATGATTTCATAGATAAGTATGTCTAAAAAATTCACATTCTTAGGTGAAGTTGGTAAAATGATTATTTCGTTATATTCCTACCTTATTTTGAATGAAATCTGAATCTCTAATACAATCAACTTCCGCAAAATATAAAATTCAATGCGAAACTATTGTAATTTTTTCCGTCAATTAAGAAATCGAAGGGAGATATATTGTCGTATATTCTACACACAATGCAGGACAAAACTGACTGTTATTAAACGCGGCAATATCACATCTGTTGTTTATAAGTGCGCAAGCGCAAGAACTCAATCTGGAGTGCGTTCGGATGCTAAATGTATCGCTCAAAGCAAAGCGATGTCAAATATGATATGATTGATGCTTAGCTAATTTAGTCGAACGACTTGAACCAACTTTTTTTCATTTTAACTAATCTTAAATTCAAAATAATAGCAGAGTTGCCTGTTTGCATGTTGAGGACCTCTGAATTTTTACTTTATAATCTTTCCCATTGCAAATCAATAAATTGTAGTAATATAGAATTTATCAGCAATAATAACTATTTTTTGCTTCATTCGACCTGTCAAAAAATAAGTACACCAGTAATATCATATGTAAATACATTGAAGAATATTTTTCATAATATTTGCTTCACTCAGTATAGCGATAAACCTAACAAACACAGGCAATGTTAGGAGTGTAGGTTATGAATTAAATTAACTGATACTATTTGTTTATAATGAAATAAATCAAGTCACATGAATTAGATTTGCACGCATCAAACATTTAATAAATTTTGATGCACAAAAGATCAGGATGGGGAAAATTTAGCTGCATTACATGTAAAAAGAATTAGTAGGTACAGTTCATCGAGTGATGTATGAATCATATTTCATAACATGTCAAATTATAATGATTGATGACTTCATTGTCGTAATTAGATGTCATTACTTAATATGACTCAGTTTTCTGATACAGACTGATGATTCTCACAAAATTTGATTAATGTAAACTCTTATTTGTTCATTCGTTGGAATTTTCAAAGTGTTAGTTTCATTGATAGCGAAAGGATATTATAGTCAGCTCTTGATTGCTTGTTCTATTGTTGTATTTGGACAGAATGTTCGATTGGCGGGGTTCATCAAGATCCAAATCCAAATTCATTCAACTAAAAGAAGTGTGAGATTAGTATAAACCAAACTATCAATGAACAATATTGAAAATCAGAATAGATACTCGTGTATTGTTGAATTTGTACCACATGTATCTACCAAACTGTGATTGACATGTTTCAAATTCCATTCAATCTTCAATACTTATTCCATCCACAACCGAGAAATATCGTGAATTGGAATATCGTATCCAGAAAATAGTATAATTAAATGATGGATCTTCGAATGACAGATAATCAGTATCAGTAATTAAAATTCACATCACTTGAGCAAGCGTTTTGAGTCTCATTGGTTATTCTTTAGTGCCTACGAACAGTTAGGTTTCTTCCAACAATATCATAAAAAATCAATTACTGAGAGTACCACTTCTTTAATTTCTTGAATTTATTGTATGCACGTTTTCTACAATATTTGTGAATGTGAAATAAATTGTCCAGTGTATTAATAACTACATGCCCATATTTCACTATTCTTCAAGATTTGATCCAAGAATTTATCCAATTCTACGGTATGAAATACAAATTTAGTTTGATAATTATGTATACATACCCATGAATAACCTTTTTTTTGTGCCATCTTCAATTATCCACTATATTCATCAAGTAAGAATGATATTTATCCGAAATGATCCTCAAAATTCATGTATTTGTTTTCAAAGATATTTTAAAATGTCAAAAAGTTGAAATGTCATTTCAACAATTGAATATGAACATCAAGTCGCAATGATCAGAGCAGGACCAGCCACATTGGAACGATAATCAATGCTACGGACATCGCAGCTTGTGATATCCACGCACAAACGCTTGATAGAATGTAGAAAAAAAATGTCTCAATCGGGTTGGGACCATAAAAGTATTTTTCCTAATCAAGGTAGGGCCTGTAGATAGAATTTGCTACAGAACGCAGGCTGACTTAATCCGGCGCTGTCGCAAAAACCTCGTTTACATTAGAGTGAAACAACTAGAGAATGTTGGAGATATAAATTATTTAAAACAACTTTTCAGTAAATAAAATGCATCAGATGACATTTGCTAATGACTATTATTTACTAATCTATCATTTGAATTCATGTAGACTCAGTAGATTTTATGAAATCTACCAAAATATTTTGCAGCCTGACATGTCAAAGTGACGTTTTCGAAATACAGCAAAAAGCATGAATCACAGTAGAGCGACCAAATTTATGAAAGTTGTACTTATAAATCATTTAAATTACCTTTTTAACAATTGAATTGTATCACAGGACATTTGCTCATGCATATT
This sequence comes from Dromius quadrimaculatus, assembly GCA_963989225.1. NCBI lineage: Eukaryota > Metazoa > Arthropoda > Insecta > Coleoptera > Carabidae > Dromius > Dromius quadrimaculatus. The sequence goes on along the minus strand of OZ022332.1, from coordinate 30,503,057 downwards.
AAACATTAAACTAATGTTAAAATTGACGTAAAAATAACAGAAATAATAAAATTCATGAAAATGTTTTCGAAATTGAAATGTCAAAATGACGTGTGATTTTGTATACCCCTGTGAAATAGATGAGTAAAAGATAGGGGCACGCTGATCAACGCAAATTTTCGTCGTTTTTAATTTTTCCTGCAAATACTATAAGTACCAAAAATATGAGACCCCCGGAAGGCACTCGTCCTAATGAATATCTATCGATTAAAAAAAAATTCATAAAAATCCATCAATAAATAGAAGCTGTAGAAATGCGCAAAAAAATGACGAATCTATACCCAGAGTGGAACATAGGGCTTTTAGTATATATGACTAGCGCTTGGCCTGCTACGCAGGCCTAAGCCCTAGGCTTCGCAGCTCGATATGTGAACCGCCTCCGGCAAAAATTTTGTCTCTATAAATTAAATTCCAAGTATATTTTTAGCCCACAAAATCCTCCTGCTCCATATTATATTTGTGCATTTTTCCCTACCCGTGATTTCACTGTTTTTTATTGACAATCCTCAATATTATTCCATGTATTCATCAATCGGATAAATTGATTCCAATTCTTCTACAAATTACAGAGTCTAAATTCAAAACTTCACAGCGAGATAACATGTCTGTGCCATGTTTCGCATATTCTCAGTCATTGCTCCACTGTTTTCGAATACAGATTAGAGTATTAGTTATTACAACTCATGTGATCCTTCTGTTTTATCTTGACGACATACTTACATCCTTACAATTCGCTTCGTTCGTCAATTTGTATATAATTTCTGTCTCCTTTGCAACTCTCAATATTATTTTGAATAGATAAGATTGATAATGCTGACTGAAATGATGCATGTACATCGATTATACAAAAAGATGGTTACTCCAGGTGAAACCGAGAATATCGAGTGGAAAAGTCAAATATAACTTCAGTTGAAATTTTGTGTTTTCATCACTTACTCCCATTATCCTAAATATTTCTCTCAGAAGGATCATTCAGTTGATTCCTTCCATGAATTAGCGTATCTGATTTCTGAGTTTAATTGCGAGATTGATAGACCGCCTATCAAGCAGGACAATTTTTTCCGTAGTAACATTTTTTCCTTATAGATTTTCTTCTAAATCACTGCTTCAAGTCTGAATTACTCAGCTCCAATTGTGCATTTGGAGAAACATGCATGTTCCACGTTCCTCCAGTAATAATTTTGGAGCTCACGCACTTTAATTTACTTTTGCCTTCCAAAGACATATTTTTTATCCATTCAGTCACTACTCTGGCACTCAAAAGCTTACACCACATGTTTTGACTCCTTATATATAGCCACAATATCCAATTTTCTCTGGAATTGTGATATTACTTGTATTAAAATCAATTCAACATGTGTCTCAAATTCTTCTTCGATGAAAATAACATTTTCCCTCCAAAATAGCTGATAAAAAAAAAATTACATCAAAGACCATCATAAAATCCACTCGGATATATTTGAACTATTTTCTATTCCAATTGAGGGCACTTTAAAGTTATTATGGGACAACGATTCAAGTATTCTAATTGGCCGATATACGAATCAATCTTACATAGGCGAAAACATCGGCTTCGGCTATCCGTCAGTTGCATTAACTCATAGCCGTTCATTAATCATGATAAATGACTTTGTACAGTATGAAAATTAAGTTTACATATAGAAAAATAATTCTATTTTATTTATTTCATTCATTGAATTCATTTGAGAGAGCATTTAACGTAGATAAATTGTGTTTATATCTCCGCCAATCAGTGGGCTCAAATTATGGTCCCATAAAAGTCTTTGCGCCGTTCTCAGCTAGAATGAGCTATGAAATATTCCACATTACTTTGCAATGTACGTCCACCTCAAAAAAGAGCCTAAAACTATTTCTGTTATGCGAATATATTTTTTTGAAATGTCAGAAAATTAAAACTGTTATTCGCTAATAAAATGCAATCACCAGAGTATTTATCCCTTCCTAAACTACGCATTGGAACATAAGTATAATATTGAGATCCAGAAATTGATAAATATTGGGGCCTAGATAATGAGATGCTAAAAACTCGAGATCCAAATTTTAGAACTTCTCACATGATTTTTGGGAATGTTGGAAGCACATAGTTATAATAACTCCAAAATGTCCACACAAAATTGAACATTGTTGTGTGGGAGAAATGGAATATATAGTTTTGTCTCAGTGTAAGTATGCTGGCTTTGTGATTTGGAAGTCATGGGGTCGAATCTTACCGGCGTAAAAGGAGTTGGTAAAATATCTACTGAATTATATTGTACTATGTGGCGTAGTCCTCAAGAGTAAGAACTGAGAGTACCTGTATTTTGACGAATGGTAACAGTACTCTCAGAGAATATCAGTCAATTTCACAGATTGCCTGGTGCACTCTTACCATGTGAAAGGCGTGACTGATATTCATTTACCTATTATATTCAAAATATACCGTTTCCTGAGAGAAACTATGCTTCAATAATCTTTTTCAAATTCAACAAACGTTGATAAATTTACTCTAATTGATTCCAATGTTGGAAGAAATGATGAAAAATTTACAAGAAAAATTAAACTATGCCAACAATGAAACAGTTTTTCCGAGATATTACGGTGCTTTCTTAAGAACATCTAAGCTTGCGGAATAAGTATTTTTCTATTGTGACTGTTGAAAAAAATTTTTTTTGTTCTTCCACCTGATTTACCAAAGTAGTATTCTATATTTCTCCCAAAGTTATACAATCTGGAAAAATATTCTCTAATAATATTGACTTCTCAATTCATTATTTTTCCATTTATGATATATCAGATTGAATATTTCATATTGGATGTGAGCACACCAATTCTTTCAAGACAACGCTGCTAGAGATCTTACTTCATCAAATACAAAAACTTTTAGTATTTATTCTCAACCAATGTCTTCTTGATAAGAACTAAAAACTATCATAGATTTGGATTGACATCAATTCTTTCATAATACACTGATTGTCCGATATGTCAGTTAAAAACAGTACAAGAGCTCTTATGGGACTACGATTCAATCTATCATGCTGGCAAAAATACAGACACGATTCACTCCCAGTAAATAAACATAATCTGGACCACACTCTTTAAAAATTGGATCAAGTCATAAGAGCAATAGTTATATACATATATCATTCGAACAAATTCAATTTGAATCTTCAGTCTGCATACATTTGATAAAAATATTTGATGCACGACTAACAGTTGATGTTAGCCAAGTACGATTCTGTGCTGATGTAAAATTTGTTCGCATTTCTGCCTATCAGAGATCTCTAATCGGAGTCCTATAAGAGCCTTGAGCAGGTCTCAACTGGAATAGACTGTATTTTGATCAGAACAACATTATTCTAATGGTCATTTTGATTAAGAACTGTCTGAAGATTAATATAGGATCACGATTCAAGCGTTCTGATTGACTAATATTTTAACTAATCTCACAATAGCACAATAATAGCACTTAGTTTGTCAGTTGCTCATAAATTATCATGAACAGATTGGTTCAAAGATTGAAATTTGTATCCATTCAGGTAAAATGTGAGTATACTCCTTGCTATTATTTCTTGGATTCAATCACAGCAAAGTTGTTGTGAACTCTGAATTCATTGTGAGTGAATCATGTTCGCGGCTCAGTCATTCAGAAGACTTGAATCTTAATGCCGTGGGAGCTCTTGGACTGTTCTTGGTTCTTGAAACACGTGAACTATAGGTGAGAGTGCTATTGATAACTTCTAACAATCATTCATTGGACTTGATACATTTTCTGCAACGTACTATTTCATACATTGTTACCTATTATACAGAATGATACAATCTTTTAGAATCTATTATTGTCTCATTTTCAATTCGAAACAGTTTTTTTGCCATGGCATTCTGGTATCTGTGAATATATAAAATTTTCTTCTCCTAAAGACGATGTTTTCGCAACTTTCGGCCTTTTTATCCAAGCTGAAATGAAATATCTCTTTAAGAATGTCAATCCAATGTTTGTTAATTCAATTCATCAAAAAGTGACAACAAATACTTTTCTTGACAATGTAAATGATCATGGAATCTTGCAGCATCTGCTTCTCTTACCGCAAGTTCATAATTTCTGCTTCAGGATCTCTACCGTGGGTGAAAAATTCTTCAAGAACCACGTTAACAAAACATAAGTCATCCTCAACACAATAATCATTGTATAAGCTATAAAATCTTCCATAGAAAAATATGCAAATGGTGAAATAACTTACGCTCTAATACATCAACAAAACTTTTATTCACATGGAAAAGTTCAATAAAATAGCTTCCGATAATCTCACTTCTAGACTACGTATACCTCTGCAGCAGTCGATTTGCGATGGACGACTGACGCATCCGCACAAACAGTCCAGAAGCATAGGCCTTCACAATGACTGGATCTCTGAGTCTTATAATCAGTACCCTGATCTTAAATTTCGATTCACAATGATTGTATTCCAATATTTTGATGTATATCTAGTCTACATCTATTGGAATGGAGATGAACTATTATTCTGACTTCATACAGTCAATCAACAATAGATTATTGTTCAGTCAAAAAGCGTATTTCAAATCCAATATCTTATCATATTTGTAGTGTGTGGATACAAAGATATATGTTCATGTACAAATTGAGGCAAATAATATTTGAAAAGCCATAATAGCTCAGTCAAAATAGACATTCACCCTTGCATAAATTTCCAAGAAGTTGAAAATTGGCATGAACGTTAGGGATACCATTATGATTGTGGTTGTGGTAAGTCTCCATTGATCCTATATGTGCAAAAAAATTTATGCGAGGTCAAAGTTCGTAGTAATAGGTTTTTCGAATTTTGCAACGAATTGTCAGTTTTATGATAGGAATAGCTTAGACAAAAATTATAGATCTTCCAATTCCCCACGAAAAGGGTGCTCACTCTTTTTTCTCAAGGCTCACCATTTCTGAGAAAATGCCATTCTAAAGCTATATTCTCCATGACATGCACACGTTTCCACGCCTCCTATGACGTAGTGTATTTAACGCGTATTTTTCGTCGTGGCTTTTCCGGTAGTCCTATTCCACGGTCTTCATATTGAAGTTCAATATAATATTAAGTCTTGTTATTCAACTGCTTCTTGTTATTCTTCATCTTCCTGAGTTGACATAAATTGTTCCAACGGCGATACATCAGTTGTTTCGTCGTTGATGTAAGGATCAGCTTCTGTTAGAGACTCAGTAATAGAACACGACTTGTCTTCGTAACTGGTGCATGCTGGTGAACAAAGTAATTTTTTTCGAATTAAATCCCATTTCGCAGTTGAAAAAAGTAGTATTAGAGAGCTTTTCTGGTGCAGGTGGAAGTAGAGTGTGGATTGGTTGCAATACATCATTAATTAGCTTCCATCCCCATTCTTCTGGGCTTAACTGATTACCAAGCCATCCATGAACTCGATAAAAATGTTGATGAGCAGTAGCCAAGGTTAGAGGAAGACAACCCAATTGAACACCGTTCTTATTGCGTGTATGTTTTGCAAAAGATACGTAGCGTAATTTATCTTTGCAAATAATTTAAAGTGAGTAACAGACGGGCACATGTATATAGGCAGCGTAACCATGCATATTATTGAAATTATAACTTTAGAATGGCTTTTTCTCAGAAATGGCCAATCTTGGTAAAAAAAGTGTGAGAACTATTTTTGTAGAGAATTGGAAGATCTATAATTTTTGTCCAAGCTATTTCTATCATAAAACTGACAATTTCGTTAAAAATTTGAAAAACCCATTTCTATAAGCTTTGACATCGAAAAAAATTTTGCACACATGGGATCCCCAACGTTCATGCCAATTTTCAGCTACTTGAGAGTTTATGCAAGCGTATCCGTATTTTTAGGGCTAACATGACTGGACTATAAATAGTCGGATAGAATTGGCATATCTTGAAGGTAAGTAATGTCTATTATTCATTTGTTAGTTCATAACATGACAGATAACGTATCCCATTTGTCATTCTTTGCCATTTTTTCGGAAATTCATAACTTGTATTGTATTTGTTATCTAGACTTCAAATTCATACAGAATGTGGGTAAAGAATGATTCTAACATATGCATCAAATTTTCAGAAGATCAACTGTGAACTTTTGAAGATATGTTGAAAAAACTGAAAGAAGGTTCTTCTCTAAAACGGCCATTGAGAATTTGTTAGATAACGTACTCTAATTTTACTCTACAATGTACCCGAATGGCGTTCTTTTTGAGCAAGTGAGAGTATGACGCCATCTAGTTACTTTGTAGAGTGACTCTTGACAAAAGAAAGGCAATCTGTGAAATTGATCTTTGTTGGCTAACCATTTTTTATGGCCGTTTTTCGGCAGGGCCTTTTCTCAGATTTTTCAACATTTATTGAAAAGTTCAAGTCGATTTTTTGAAAAATTCGATGCGTATGTTAGAAACTACTCTACCCACATTTTGTCAAAACTTCCAGTCCCAATAACAGATACAATGCAAGTTATGAATTTCCGAAAAAATGACAAAATAATTAAGATTTTTGCAATTAACCCAAAAGCAGCTGGACTAATCAAGATTCAAAAGAACTTATTCGATCCGTCTTTCTATTGCGTACGTTTTTCAGCGGAACACTATTTTCCGTCAGATGCGTGGTTTTTTAGTAAAACGCAAAAAACCGTTTTTGGCAGTTTTTGACCTTTTTTTTTGACAGCCTTTCTGATATTGTAGCCGCGTACAATTGGAATATGTTTTTTGTCACGTGATGAACTAACAAATACAGAAAAGTAGATTTCAAATTATCAATTTTCTTGATTTTAGCATGTATCTGCGCTAATTCTGCGCGACTTAAATCTCATCATCATTAACCAGAATGTCAGACCTATATATGAATTGATGAGCTGAATCTGATTCTGAGATCTAGCTCGTATATGTCTATTACTGCAAGGGTCGTATCTAAAAGTTATAAAAATTTGATTCTAAAATCTGCCACTACGGGCAGTGATGCCCGTCCTAACTTCTGGTTTCTGATTTTATGGTCTTTGCAGTATATTTGTCTGTGTCCGTATCAAAAACTAATCCATTCATTTGACACGTAGAGAGATCACTCTTCAAATGTTCAAATGGAATAGAACGTACAATATTATTATTAAAGATTCCTACAAGAAGAGTATCTTTTGGAAAATATATTTGTCTGAGTGAATATTTCTCTGTCTGTTTTGTACAACAATTAACTCTTGATTCCAGCAATCACACCCTAATACCTGATGCTTACCTCGAAATTGTCTACTACGCCCTACTCAAACATTATCTCATGGAAAGAATAAAAATTAGAGCCTAGAATATTAGATTTAGGAACTTTAGATCAAGATTTTAGAACTACTGAAAATGCTGCTCTTTCCAATGTGACAGTTAACAATAAACTTCAAATAAATATCGGCAGTTTATGTGTATTGATCAAATTCCCAGGATAAGAAGCAGAATTATCGGAAAACTATCTTATAGCCAGTTTCATACACCAAATGATAAAATAAAACCATACTGAATCATATACTACATAACCCCAAATACGAAGTTGATAAAAATACTTATACTCGAATAGAAATTAGTCACTTGCCATATATTGGATGTTATATATTTGAATACTTGTGGATTATTATACAGAATAATGTAGGCACAGTTCATTAAGTGATGTATGATTTATAATTCATAACAAATCAAATATGATGATTGATGACTCAATTGTTGTTATCAGATATCATTACTTAATTTGACTCAGTTTTATGATACAGACTGATGATTCTCACAGATTTTGATCGATGTAATCTCCTATTTGTTAATTCGTTGGAATTTTCAAAGTGCTAGCTTCATTGATAGCGAAAGGATATTATAGTCAGCTCTTGATTGCTTGTTCTATTGTTGTATTTGAACAGAATGTTCGATTGGCTGGGTTTATCAAGATCCAAATTCAAATTTATCCAACTGAAAGAAGTGTGAGATTAGTATAAACCAAACTATCGATGAACAATATTGAAAATCAGAATAGATTCTCGTGTATTGTTAAATATTTACCACATGTATATACCAAACTGAACTTGACATGTTGTCTCAAATTCCATTCAATCTTCAATACTTACTCCATCCACAACACAGAAATATCGTGAATTGAAATATCGTATTCAGAGAATAGTATAATCAAATGATGGATCTTCGAATGACAGATAATCAGTATCAGTAATTAATATTTACATCACTTGAGCAATCGTTTTTAATCTCATTGATTATTCTCAATTACCTACGAACAGTTAGATTTCTTTCAACAATATCATAACAAATTAACTACTGACTGTATCACTTTTTTTTTTTTTTTTAAATCAAAGTAGGCCTTATTCTTGATGAACATTAGCCTTGAGCTATTTATCACTCATATCTCTCATATTGTGAGCTCTATTTCACTTATGTATCTAGCTAAGTTAATATGTATTTTCATGTTTTTTGTCGCAAGTAATGTCGCTATACAGGTAGGGAGAGCAATACTTTCTATGGCTAGTATATTCATGAAGCTTTGTCTATTTCGGTTATATTTGCTACATTTGAAGATGTAGTGATTTATATCCGCTATGTCCACATTGTTGCAGTCGCATAAATTTGAATTTACGATATGTATCTTATATAGATGGTTAGGGAGGCGATGATGGTTGAAGCGCAGTCTGCACAATATTGTTGTTAGTTTTCTATGTATATTGACTTTGTGAAACCAAGGGGTATCAGGAATCAAATGTTGTATTTGGTAGAAGTGTTTTCCTTTTTCTCTTGATATTTCACTATATTGTCTTTGCCACATTATTTGATATTGTCTTCTTCGTATAGACATATATTCTGTTGGAGTGATTTCTAAACGTACTGGTGTTCCTTCTGTGATAGCTAATTTTGCAAGTCGGTCTGCCTCTTCGTTACCGATAATATTGTTATGACCTCTAATCCATATAATTTTTATACTAATATTAAAATTAGATTTGAAGTTTTCTATCTTGTCTAATATTTGATATATGATAGGGTTATTTTGTTTGAATCCAGGATACTTCAGTTTCTTCACCGCGCTTTGACTGTCTGATATAATTAAATAATTCATCACTTCACTGTTGCATATGTAATTTTCTATTGCGTGTGCTGCTTGTTTAATTGCAAATAGTTCAGCATGGTATACAGAAGTGTACCATGGTAGTTGGTACATTTGTGATTTTTCTTTGTGTGCGTCAAACCAAGCTGCTCCTACTCCGGCTGCTGTTTTTGATGCGTCGGTGTAGATTTTATGGTGATTTTTAAATTCCTTGTCAATATTTTCTGAATATATGTGATTCACTGCTCCTTTATTTGATATATAATCTTCTGTTAAATTGAGGTTATGATATGTATTGCAATTCGGTAATGAGTAGTTATATTGATATCGATAGCATACTAAAGAATTTAATTCTGACATCGGAAAATTTGACTGAGAGAAATTTATAAAGGCATTTATGATAGGCGGAGTGTTTTTATTCAGCCAAAATTTATTTGTAAGACATTCAGCTGCTAATGTTGTCATTTTTTCGTGTATCGGATGATTATTAATAGATTTTCTTGTTATAAAATATTTTTCCGCGAGTTGCATACGCCTAACATGCAGTGGTTGTACGACACACTCCACTTGTAAGCTATGTGTTGGTGTCGATCTCATGGCCCCAATACATATTCTTAAAGCTCTATTCTGAGTTTTATCCAGCTTACTGAGATCTGCGTTTGATGCGGATCCATACACGATACTACCGTAATCGATTATTGATCTTATGTACGATTTATAGAATAATATAGATATTGCCGGATCCGCACCCCATTTCAGACCGTTTATGATTCTTATTACGTTTATTGCTTTTTCACACTTTGTTATAATGTATCCAATTTCAGCTTTCCATGTTAGTTTTGAATCAAATATGATACCTGAAAATTTGACAGTAGCAGTTATCTGAATATTGTAATTACCTAGTGTAAGTCTATCTGGTAGATATGTCAATCGACGTCGAGTGAAAATGCATATTTTTGTTTTATTTTGAGCCAATTCCAATCCATTATCCATTAACCATTTTCGCAAAGTGAAGAAAATTGTATTTAATTGGGTTGTACATTCGTTTTATTGTTTCGATGAGGTATATAGACAGAAATCATCGGCGTAGCTTAAAATTTTTGTCGACGGAGGAATTAATTGGAACAAATCCATACAATATATATTAAACAAAATTGGACTTAATACATCTCCTTGCGGTAGGCCTTGCGATGTGTATCTTGATCCTATTAATTGATTATTGTGTCTAACAAATAGTATTCTATTGTTCATTAGTGATAGTATACTGTTAATCATTACTTGTGAAATATTTAAGTAACTAAGCTTATTTTTTAATATATGTAGGTTTACATTGTCATATGCACCTTTTATGTCGATGAATGCTGCCATAAGGTATTCATTTTCTGAGAATGAATGTTGAATATCATTTGTTAGAGCGCAGATATTATCGGTACAGCTTCGCCCTTTGCGAAATCCATTCATAGTAGGAGGATATAATTTTTTTGATTCCATCCACCATTCTATGCGGTTCTTCAAAATTCTTTCATACGTTTTTGATACACAGGATGTTAGTGAAATTGGTCGATAGGCATCCAGCGTATTTGGGTCTTTGTTTGGTTTTACTAGAGGAACTATCATATGTGCTTGCCAGGATGGAATTTGTGTTCCACTATAAAGTATGTTGATAAATATATAAGTCAATAACTTTTTTGCGATTTTAGGCATTTTAGACAGCATTGTATAGTGTATATTGTCGATACCGGGTGATGTGTTACTGGTTAGTTTAAGTGCATTTTCCAACTCACTTAGAGTAATAGATTTTTCTAAATATTGATTATTCAGATCGGTCATTGTGTTGATTGGGAGATCAGTGGAATCTGGAGTTAATTTGGCTAAAAATTCGTACATTAATTCAGTTGACGGGGAGATACTAGTTTTTGAACATTTATAGTTATTGAAAAATTTCACTTTCCTCCATATCTCGGTCATTGGTATATTTCTGTTCAAGGATTCACAGAAATTTGACCAATTTTGTTTGCGTTTTTTCTTGTAAAGTTTTTTGGCGTATGCCGAGATTCTTTGGCATTTGATGTAGTTTTCTTCCGTTCTTTGATTTTTGTAATCTTTGTAGGCTTTTTTGCGATTTTCTTGTGCAGTTTTACACTCCGCATCCCACCATGGTTTTGGTTTAAATGTGTTATTGAATATTTTCTTATGTGTAGGGATAGCTAATTTCGCAGCTTCATTTATCATTTTCATAAAGTTATCGTAATCTACAGTTGGTTCATTTTGCATGATAAAATCTTTTGATAGACGCAGTAATAAGTTGTTATACTTTTCCCAATCAGCATTATTGATATTCCACTTTTTTTCTGCATTTAGATTCGATATATGTTGTGAATTTGTATTTAGTGCCACAGATACGATAATTGGATAATGATTTGATCCATTGGTGTCATTAACTACTTGCCATGAATATTTTACAGCGATATTTGCTGAACAAATGGTCAAATCTACTGCACTTTCACGTTGATGTGGTAATGTTTGAATTGTTTCGGTTCCATCGTTCAAAAATATATAATTCTGGTTATCAATGCTGTCAAGTAAAGATATTCTTTCGTTATCGTTGATATAGCAGCCCCACATGCTATGATGACAATTAAAATCTCCAGCAATGATTGCTGGGCCCTGTATTTGGTCAAAGATATTATTCCAAAATAGTTGATTTAGTTTATGTTTGGGTGAGCAGTATACTGATAAAATTATCATTGATTCATTTTTTAAATAAATTTTAACTGCAGCTATTTGTACTTTATTTTGTGACGGCTGGTTGATATTTAGTATTGAGTAACTTAATGATTTTCGGATCAGGATTGCACTTCCTCCATATCCATCACTTCTATTTGTATGAATGATATTATATCCTGATATGTTGGGAGACATGCTGGTTGAAGAGTTTAAGAAAGTTTCGGCTAATATTGATACGTGAATTTTGTAGTGTTGTAGTAATATTTCAAGAGCATTACGATTTGCTTTAAGGGATCTAATATTCCATTGTAAGATATTTAAACTATCCATAGGTGTTTGTTTGTTGAAGCCCCTCCGATAGCATATCTTTTACTAAAGAATACAAGTTGTCTATTTGTCCACTGGAGCTATTTGATTTTATCATTATTGATTGAAGTATATTTATCATTATATTTGTTAGTAAATCTATGTTCAAGTTATTTGATTTGGTTAAATGATATTGTGGGGGGTAAGGATTGCATTCAATCGGATTGGGATTCGTTAAGGGAGTGTCATATAACAATCTACTCGTATTTGGTAAGGTATTGTTCTTTGGAAGTAGATGAGATGATTGAGAACTTTTGTTTATTGTGTTGTGTAACGTAGGTGATGAATTGTAATGAGAATTCATATTTAATGGTTTGTTTATAGAATTACGCAATTCGCTTGTAATTGAAGTTGTATTATTTATTTCAAGCTGCGGATTACTTGGGGTGTTAGTGTTATGTATGACAGCATGTGCATATGATTTTGTGTAAAATGTTTTGGCTTCAGGAAAAGATAAATTACAGTAAGCCATGATTTCTTTCAGCTTTTTCTGTTCTGCATAAATAGTGCATTTCTTATAGTCAGTTGCTAAGTGGTTACCTTCACAGTTTATACATTGAGGAGAGTATTGTACTGTACACTCACGGGAATTATGATCGCCTTTGCACTTGTTACATCTTGCAGAGAATTTGCAGTTTTTGACCGAATGTCCATATTTCAGACAATTAAAACATTGTGTAACCCTGTATACATATGGCGAGACTTCACAGCGGTATCTGTTGATATAAACATATTTTGGTAATGTTTGCGATTTGAAGTGAATTATCACGGTTTGTGTCGGTATAAACTGATTTGAATCCTGATTAGCTCTGCGTGTAATTCTTTTAATTTGTGTTATTGGTATGTCAGATTCAATATCTTGTAATAATTCTGATTCTGATATGTTTGTATCGACGTATCTTATGACTCCTTGTCGAATTACTTTATGTGTAGGGATGAACAGCACAATTTTATCATTTTTGAATGGATTTGTTTCAATGAGATCATTCGCCAATATTGCACTTTTAAGCTCTATTCTTATTGTATGTTTTGTCATTCTGGTTATGTTAATAATGTCTGATTTATTACCAGTATATGATTGGATCAGTTTTTTACCTAAGGACATCGGATGTAAATTACCAAGATTGTTTTCTGTTGATTCTGCATAAACAAAATATGGCCCGGCATCTTTTGTTGAATATCTGTTTTTTAGTTTTTCGGAGAGGTTGTTGTTTTGGCTTGAGTTGGATAATTGATGTGAAGCAGTTATTGAAGAATTCTGTTGTGTTTCATCACAGATGACTTCATTTGATTCATTTGTTTCATTCCTATTTGTAATAGTATTTGAATTATTCAAATCAGAGTTGGTTTGTATAGTATCCAAGGAGATAAATCTATGTTTCACACCACTATGAGTATTTTGCGATTCTGTATTTGGTCGTTTGAATCTTAAGTTTTGAATTATCATAGGTACTTCAGTAATGCTGTTATCATTATTGATAACGTCATACGATTCTCTTACTATACTTTCCAAACTTTTCTCCATAGGTAAGTTCGTTCCTCCTGGATCAGGGTTATAAGGGGTTCCAATTGGAACCCCTCCCACGTGAGCCATTTTAAACACTGGCTTTATTTATTAAAGTTGTTTTCGGAGCTGTCAAAATTACCTATTCAATGCCTGTAACTCTTACCTAGTATAATTATATTCCTAACACCACACTGCTTATATTGGATAATCGATGTTCTCACTATAATGGTTTGAACAAGACTGACTGTATCACTTCTTCAATCTCTTGAATTCATTGTATGCACGTTTCCTACAATATTTGTGAATGTGATATAAATTTAGTTGAATAATTATGTATACATACCCATGAATAACCTTTTTTTGTGCCATCTTCAATTATCCACTATATTCATCAAGTAAGAATGATATTTATCCAAAATGATCCTCAAAACTCATGTATTTGTTTTTAAAAATATCTCAAAATGTCAATAAGTAGAAATGTCATTCCAACAATTGAATATGAACATCAAGTCGCAATGATCAGAGCAGGACCAGCCACATTGGAACGATAATCAATGCTACGGACATCGCAGTTTGTGATATCCACGCACAAACGCATGATAGAATGTAGAAAAAAAATGTCTCAATCGGGTTGGGATCATAAAAGTATTTTTCCTAGTCAAGGTAGGGCCTGTAGATAGAATTTGCTACAGAACGCAGGCTGACTTAATCCGGCGCTGTCGCAAAAGCCTCGTTTACATTAGAGTGAAACAACTAAAGAATGTTGGAGATATAAATTATTTAAAACAACTTTTCAGTAAATAAAATGCATCAGATGACATTCGCTCATGACTATTATTTACTAATCTATCATTTGAATTCATGTAGACTCAGTAGATTTTATGAAATCTACCTAAATATTTTGCAGCCTGACATGTCAAAGTGACGTTTTCGAGATTCAGTAAAAAGCATGAATCACAGTAGAGCGACCAAATTTATAAAAGTTGTAATTATAAATCATTTAAAATACCTTTTTAACAATTGAATTGTATCACAGGACATTTGCTCATGCATATTAAACATTAAACTAATGTTAAAATTGACGTAAAAATAACAGAAATAATAAAATTCATGAAAATGTTTTCGAAATTGAAATGTCAAAATGACGTGTGATTTTGTATACCCCTGTGAAATAGATGAGTAAAAGATAGGGGCACGCTGATCAACGCAAATTTTCGTCGGTTTTAATTTTTCCTGCAAATACTATAAGTACCAAAAATATGAGACCCCCGGAAGGCACTCGTCCTAATGAATATCTATCGATTAAAAAAAAATTCATAAAAATCCATCAATAAATAGAAGCTGTAGAAATGCGCAAAAAAATGACGAATCTATACCCAGAGTGGAACATAGGGCTTTTAGTATATATGACTAGCGCTTGGCCTGCTACGCAGGCCTAAGCCCTAGGCTTCGCAGCTCGATATGTGAACCGCCTCCGGCAAAAATTTTGTCTCTATAAGATAAATTCCAAGTATATTTTTAGCTCACAAAATCCTCCTGCTCCATATTATATTTGTGCATTTTTCTCTACTCGTGATTTCACTGTTTTTTATTGACAATTCTCAATATCATTTCATGTATTTATCAATCGGATAAATTGATTCAATGCCAGATGATAGCCAAACAAAAATGGTATGGAAGGCTGAGACGACAAAAAAGAAGAGTAGAGGAAGACCACAGAAGACATGGGAAAATAATATAGAAGACATACTGAAAAAGAACAATATCAGCTGTCAAGAAGCAAAAAAAAAAGCATCAAACAGGAAGGAATGGAAAGATTTCACAAATAACATAGAATAACAAAGGATAGAAAAACTAATCTCGACACCTGAAAGGGTAAAATGAGATTTAAATAGATTATATATATATATATATATAAATTGATTCCAACTCTTCTACGAATTACAAAGTCTAAATTCAAAACTTCACAGCGAGCTAACATGTCTGTGCCATGTTTCGCATATTCTTACTCATTGCTTTACTGTTTTCGGATACAAATTAGAGTATTAGTTATTACAACTCATGTAATCCTTCTGTTTTATTCTGACGACATACTTAC
This sequence comes from Dromius quadrimaculatus, assembly GCA_963989225.1. Lineage (NCBI taxonomy): Eukaryota > Metazoa > Arthropoda > Insecta > Coleoptera > Carabidae > Dromius > Dromius quadrimaculatus. The sequence goes on along the minus strand of OZ022332.1, from coordinate 30,487,213 downwards.
ATCCTTACAATTCACTTCGCTCGTCAATTTGTATGTAATCACAATCTTTCTGTCTCCTTTGCAACTCTCAATATTATTTTGAATAGATATGGTTGATAATGCTGACTGAAATGATGCATGTACATCTAATATATAAAAAAGATGGTTACTCCAGGTGAAACAGAGAATATCGAGTGGTAAAGTAAAATAGAATTTCAGTTGAAATTTTGAGTTCTCATCACTTACACCCATTATCCTAAATATTTCTCTCAGGAGAATCATTCAGTTGGTTTCTTCCATGAATTAGCGTATCTGATTTCTAAGCTCAATTGCGAGATTGATAGACCGTCTATTAAGCAGGACTATTTTCTCCGTAGTAACATTCTTCCCTCAAAGAAACTATGCTCCAATCATCTTTTTCAAATTCATCGAACGTTGATAAAATTACTCGAATTGATTCCATTTTTAGAAGAAATGATGAAAAATTCACAAAGAAAATTAGACTTTGCCAACAATGAAACAGTTTTTCAGATATAACGTAACTTTCTTAAGAACTTCTAAGCATGCGGAATAAGTATTATCTTATTGTGACTGTAGAAAAATATTTCTTTGGTTTTTTTCACCTTATTTACCAAAGTAGTATTCTCTATTTCCCCCAAAGTTATACAATCTGGGAAAATATTCTCTAATAATATTGACTTCTCAATTCATTATTTTCCAATTTATGATATGACAAATGAATGTAAGATATGTTTACGGAATGAATCATATTGAGTGTAAGCACACCATTTCTCCCAAAACAACGCTGCTAGGGCTTTTACTTCATCAAATACAAAAATTTTAAGTATCTATTCTCAACCAATGTCTTCTTGATTAGAACTAAAAATTATTATAAATTTGAATTGACATTAATTCTTCCATAATCACCCTGAATAATACACGTATTGTCCGATATGCCAGATAAAAACAGTCCAAGGGCTCTTATGGGACTACGATTCAATCAACCATGCTGGCAGAAATATCGACACGATTTACTCCCAGTAAATATACATAATTTTGACCACACTCTCTAAAAATTGGATCAAGTCATAAGAGCAATAGTATAAATATACCATTCGAACAAATCCAATTTGAATCTTCCATCTGCAAACATTTGATAAAAATATTTGATGCACGACTAACAGTTGATGTTAGCCAAGTACGATTCTGTGCTGATGTAAAATTGGTTCGCATTTCTGCCTATCAGAGATCTCTAATCGGAGTCCTATAAGAGCCTTGAGCAGGTCTCAACTGGAATAGACTGTATTTAGAAGAGAACAACATTATTCTAATGGTCATTTTGATTAAGAACTGTCCAACGATTTTTATGGGACTACGATTCTAGCGTTCTGATTGACTTATATTTGAACTAATTTCACAATAGCACAATGATAGCACTTAGTTTGTCAGTTGCTCATTGATTATCATGAACAGATTGGTTCAAAGATTGAAATTTGTATCCATTCAGGTAATATGTGAGTATACTCCTTGCTTTTATTTCTTGGATTCAATCACATCAAAGTTGTTGTGAACTCTGAATTAATTGTGAGTGAATCATGTTCGCGGCTCAGTCATTCAGAAGACTTGAATCTTAATGGCGTGGGAGCTCTTGGACTGTTTTTGAAACACATGAACTATAGGCGGAAGTGCTATTGATAACTTCTAACAAATATTCATTGGACTTGATACATTTTCTGCAACGTACTATTTCATACATTGTAACCTATTATACAGAATGATACAATCTTTTAGAATCTATTATTGTCTCATTTTCAATTTGAAACAGTTTTTCTGCCATTGCATTCTGGTATCTGTGAATATATAAAATTTTCTTCTAAAGACGATGTTTTTGTAATTTTCGGCCTTTTCATCCAAGCTGAAATGAAATATTCCTTAAAGAATGTCAATCCAATGTTTGTAAATTCAATTCATCGAAAAGTGACAACAAATACTTTTCTTGGCAACGTTAATGATCATGGAATTCTGCAGCATCTGCTTCTCTTACCGCAAGTTCATAATTTCTGCTTCAGGATCTCTACCGCGGGTGAACAATTCCTCAAGAACCACGTTGACAAAACATAAGTCATCCTCAACACAATAATCATTGTATAAGCTATGAAATGTTCCATAGAAAAAAATGCAAATGGGAAATAACTTACGCTCTATAACATCAACCAAACTTTTATTCACATGGAAAAGTTCAATAAAATTAGCTTCCGATAATCTCACTTCTAGACTACGTATACCTCTGCAGCAGTCGATTTGCAATGGACGACTGACGCATCCGCACAAACGGTCCAGAAGCATAGGCCTTCAAAATGACTGAATCTCTGAGTCTTATAATCAATACCCTGATCTTGAATTCCTATTCACAATGATTCTATTCTAATGTCAAAATAGACATTCACCCTTGCATAAATTCCCAAGAAGCTGAAAATTGGCATGAACGTTAAGGATACCATTATGATGAAGTTGTGGAAAGTCACCATTGATCCCTGGTGTGCAAAAATTTTTATGCGAGGTTAGAGTTCGTAGTAATGGGTTTTTCGGATTTTGCAACGAAATTGTAAGTTTTATGATAGGAATAGCTCTGACAAAATTTATAGATCTTCCAATTCTCTACAAAGAAGGTGCTTACACTTTTTTCTCAAGGTTTACTATTTCTGAGAAAATGCCATTCTAAAGCTATATTCTCCATGACATGCACACGTTTCCACGCCACCTATGAGGTAGTGTACTTGGCGCGTATTACTTGTCATGGCTTCTCCGGTAGTCTTATTCCACGGTCTTCATATTAAAGTTCAATATAATATTAAATCTTGTTATTCAACTGCTTGTTGTTATTCTCCATCTTCCTGAGTTGACATAAATTGTTCCAACGGCAAAACATCAGTTGTTAGAGACTCAGTAATTGAACACTACTGGTCTTCACAACTGGTGCATGCTGGTGAACAAAGTGAGCCTATTTTTTTGAAGTTGCATTTGAATTACATCCCATTTTGCAGTTGAAAAAATAGTATTAGAGAGCTTTTCTGGTGCGGGTAGAAGTAGAGTGTGGATTGGTTGCAATACAATATCAATTAGCTTCCATCCCCATTCTTCTGGGTTTAGCTGATTACCAAGCCATCCATGAACTCGATAAAAATGTTGATGAGCAGAAAACCAAGGTTAGAGGAAGACAACCCAATTGAAAACCGTTTTTATTGCGTGTATGTTTTGCAAAAGATACGTAGCGTAATTTATCTTTGCAAATAATTTAAAGTAAGTAACAGACGGGCACATGTTCATAGGCAGCGTGATCATGCATATTATTGAAAATATAACTTAAGAATAGCTTTTTCTCAGAAATGGCAAGTCTTGGTAAAAAAAAGTGTGAGAACTTTTTTTGTGGAGAATTGGAAGATCTATAATTTTTTGCTGACCTATTTCTATCATGAAACTGACAATTTCGTTAAAAATTAGAAAAACCCATTTCTATGAGCTTTGACCTCAAATAAAATTTTTCGCACACATGAGATCGATGGGAACTTCTTACAACTTCATCATAATGGTATCTCTAACGTTCATGCCATTTTTCAGCTTCTTGGAAATTTATGCAAGCGTATCCGTATTTTTAGGGCTAACTTGACCGGACTATAGATAGTCGGATAGAATTAGCATATCTTAGAGAAGAATAATTTCTATTATACATTTGTTAGTTCATAACATAACAGATAACATATCCCATTTGTAATTTTTTGCCATTTTTCCGAAAATTCATAACTTGTATTGTATTTATTATTTAGACTTTAAATTCTGACAGAATGTGGGTGAAGAATGATTCTAACACATACATAAATTTTTAGAAGATCAACTGTGAACTTTCAAAGATATGTTGAAAAAACTAAAAGAAGGCTCTTCCGGAAAACGGCCATTGAGAAGTTATTAGATAACGTACTCTAATTTTACAAAAAGCTATTATTTTTTCAAGAAATACTCTACAATGTACCCGAACGGCGTTTTTTTTTTTAGCTAGTGAGAGTATGAAAAAAATCGATTGCAAAAAGCCGCACTTCTGCGATAACGATTTTTGGAGTATCAACAATTATATAGAAGGCTTCATGAGTCGTTATTGTGTTATTGTACATTGACCATCTGAAAAACATTCTCAATAGTCAGAATGTGTGTTGTCGGTCCACGCGAATTGGAAATGGCCCCCCGAGCGTAGCGGCATCCTACCACTTGCCACCGGTCAGAGCGCAAAAATGCGTTTTTTCAAGCAAAGCTTCTATCGCAATGTTATGATTCTTCACGTGAGCAGTAAAATGACAAAGACTGAGTGATTTTCGAACGACACCGATTCCCCCCTTACCAAACAGCCTTGATTGCTACTGCTGCTCTCCAGCTCTCTTCTCTCTCTTGCCTCCAATATTGCTGCTGGATGTCGTTTCCCTCTCTCCACCTCTCACCTAAGCAGCCAATACAACAAGTGAATGACGCGTGGTAATAATACTGCTCTTTCGCAATTAATCGTAACATATTATACCAATTTTCATTTTACTTCTTAATTTTACATAATTCTTTGTTGGAGAAAAATATTCTTCTGCTTCATTCACACCTATTTGACTTCCAATTATATAATAAATATAAGTAGTACATTGCTTCTTACAAAAAACTACGGCAAATATTCCTTGTATTAGTGAAGTGCGATTTTTGCAATCGATCTTTTCTATACTCGCACTTTCTCAAAAAGGACGCCATTTAGTTACTTTGTAGAGTAACTCTTGACAAAGTAAATGCAATCTGTGAAAGTGATCTTTGTTGGCTAACCATTTTTCATGGCTGTTTTTCGATAGGGCCTTTTTTTAATTCTTTCAACATTTCTTGGAAAGTTCACAATCGATCTTTCAAAAAATTTGATGCGTATGCTAGAAGCTAACACATTCTGTCAAAATTTCAAGTCCCAATAACAGACACAATGCAAGTTATGAATTTCCGAAAAAATGGCAAAATAATTACGATTTTTGCAATCAACCCAAAAGCAGCTGGACTGATCAAGATTCAAAAGAACTTATTTGATTTGTCTTTCTATTGCGTACGTTTTTCAATGGAACACTATTTTCCGTCAGATGCGTGGTTTTTTAGTAAAACGCAAAAAACCGTTTTTGGCAGTTTTTGACCTTTTTTTTTGACGGCCTTTCTGACATTGTAGCCGCGTACAAATGGAATATGTTATTTGTCACGTGATGAACTAACAAATACGAAAAAATAGATTTTAAATTATCAATCTTCTTGATTTTAGCATGTATTTGCGCTTATTCTGCCCAACTTGAATCTCATTATCATTAACCAGAATGACAGACCTATATATAAATTGATGAGCTAAATCTGATACTGAGATCTAGTTCGTATATATCTATTACTGCAAAGGTCGTATCTAGAAGTTATGAAAATTTTATTCTAAATTCTGCCACTACGGGCAGTGATGCGCGTCCTGATTTCTAATTTCTAATTTTATGGTCCTTGCAGTATTTTTGTCTATGTCCGTATCAAAAACTAATTCATTTATTCGACACGTAGAAAGAGCACTCTCAAAATGTTCAAATGGAATAAAACGTACAATATTATTATTGAAGATTCCTACAAGAAGAGTATCTTTTGGAAAAAATATTTGTCTGAGTACATATTTCTTTGTCTGTTTTGTACAACAAATAACTCTTAATTCCAACAATCACACTCCAGTACCTGGTGTTTACATCGAAATTGTCTACTAAGCCCTACTTAAACATTAGCTCATGAAAAGAATAAAAATTAGAGCTCAGAATATTAGATGACAGAAACTTTAGATCCAGATTTTAGAACTACTGGGTATGCTGCCCTGTCCAAAAGATGACAGTTAACAATAAACTTCAAATGAATATCTGCAAGTCATGTATTTTGATTAAATTTCCAGGATCAAAAGCAGGCTAATCGAAAAACTATCTTATATCCAGTTTCATACACCAAGTGGAAAAATACATTTATACTAAATCATCTACTACATAACCTAAAATACGAAGTTGATGGAAAAACCTTTACTCGAATAGAAATTAGTCACTTGTCATACATTGGATGTTATATATTTGAATACTTGTGGATTATTATACAGAATAATGTAGGTACAGTTCATTAAGTGATGTATGAATTATAATTTTTAGCAAATCAAATATGATGATTGATGACTCAATTGTTGTAATTAGATTTTGTCACTTAATTTGACTCAGTTTTATGATACAGACTGATGATTCTCACAAATTTTGATCAATGTAATCTCCTGTTTGTTCATTCGTTGGAGTTTTCAAAGTGCTAGCTTCATTGATAGCGAAAGCATATTATAGTCAGCTCTTGATTGCTTGTTCTATTGTTGTATTTGGACAGAATGTTCGATTGGCTGGGTTCATCAAGATCCAAATTCAAATTTATTCAACTGAAAAAAGTGTGAGTTCAGTATAAACCAAACCAGCAATAAACAATATTTAAAATCAGAGTAGATACTCGTATATTGTTGAATTTGTACCACATGTATCTACCAAACTGTACTTAGGATGTTCCAAGTTCCATTCATTTTCCAGTACTTATTTCATCCACAACAGAGAAACATCGTGAATTGGAATATCGTATTCAGAAAAAAGTATAATTAAATGATTGATTTCTGAATAACAGATAATCAGTATCAGTAATTGAAATTTACATCACTTGAGCAGGCGTTTTGAGTCTCATTGATTATTCTCCAGTGCATACGAATAGTTAGGTTTCTCCCAACAATATCATTACAAATCAATTACTGATTGTACCACTTCTTCAATCTCTTTAATTTATTGTATGCACGTTTCCTAAGATATTTGTGTATGTGATATAAATTGTCCGGTGTATTAATAACAACATGCCCATATTCCACTATTCTTCATGATTTTTTCCAAGAATTCATTCAATTCTACGGTACGGAATACAAATTTAGTTGAATAATTATGTATACATACCCTTGAATAACCTTTTTTTTATTTCATCTTCAATTATCCACTATATTCATCAAGTAAGAATGATATTCATCCGAAATGATCCTCAAAACTGATGTATTTGTTTTCAAAATATTTTAAAATGTTAAAAAGTTGAAATGACATTTCAACAATTGAATATGAACATCAAGTCACAATGATCATAGCAGGACCAGCCACATTGGAACAATAATCAATGGTACGGACATCGCAGCTTGTGATATCCACGCACAAACGCTTGATAGAATGTAGAAAAAAAATGTCTCAATCGGGTTGGGACCATAAAAGTATTTTTCCTAATCAAGGTAGGGCCTGTAGATAGAATTTGCTACAGAACGCAGGCTGACTCAATCCGGCGCTGTCGCAGAAGCCACGTTTACATTAGAGCGAAACAACTAATAAATGTTGGAGATATAAATTATTTAAAACAACTTTTCAGTAAATAAAATGCATCAGATGACATTTGCTCATTACTATTATGTATTAAACTATCATTAAAATTCATGTAGACTCAGGAGATTTTATGAAATCTACAGGAATATTTTTCAGTTTGACATGTCAAAGTGACGTTTTCGAGATACAGTAAAAAGCATGGATCACAGTAGAGCGACAAAATTTATAAAAGTTGTACTTATAAATTATTTAAAATACCTTTTTAACAATTGAATTGTATCACAGGACATTTGCTCATGCATATTAAACATTAAACTAATGTTAAAATTGACGTAAAAATAACAGAAATGATAAAATTTATAAAAATGTTTTCGAAATTGAAATGTCAAAATGACGTGTGATTTTGTATACCCCTGTTGAATAGATAAATAAAAGATAGGGGCACGCTGATCAACGCAAATTTTCGTCGTTTTTGATTTTTCTTGCAAATACTATAAGTACCAAAAATATGAGACCCCCGGAAGGCACTCGTCCCAATGAATATCTATCAAATAAAAAAAAATTCAGAAAAATCCATCAATAAATACGACCTGTAGAAGAGCGCAAAAGAGTGACGAATCTATACCCAGAGTGAAACATAGGGCTTTTAGTATATATGACTAGCGTTTCGACCTGCTTCGCAGGTCTAAGCGCTAGGCTTCGCAGCTCCATATGTGAACCGCCTCCGGCAAAAATAATTTCTTGATAAGATTAATTCCGATTATAATTTTAGCCTACAAAATCCTTCTGCTCTATATTTAATTTCAGCATTCTCTCTTATTCATGATTTCACTGTTTTTTTTTCATGAACAAATCCCAATGTTTTTTTATGTATCTATCTGGAGAGAAATTATTGAGTTCAACTCCTCCACAAACTACAGAAACACTAGGCGTCGCAGCTCCATATATGTACCACCTCTCTGACAAGAATTCTTCTTTTACAAAATCAATCTCGAATGTGAATTGAGCTCACATAATTCCTCTGATTCATATTATATTTCTACACTTTTCTCTGCCCGTGATTGAATTGATTGACAGTTTCCAATGATATCTAGGTGAAATTCCTTGAGAAAATCATTGATTCCATTCCCTTTAAGGATTAGCGACGAGATGGCGAAATTGTTCCTCTAGTAGAACCATCTTTTCAACCGGGCCTAAGACTTTTATTATAAGTAGATATATGATCATCATACTTTGAAAAAATTCATCCAGCTTTATGATAAATAAGATATAACCGCTGATAATTTTAGGTAGTGTTGCCACGAGACAAGACGAGACGAGACTTCAGTGAGTCTCGTCTCGGTCTCGTAATGGTCCCACCTGGCTGAGTCTTGTCTCAGTCTCGCCCTGGTCTTGAGTAGGTCAGTCTCGTCTCGGTCTCGAGTCTCGACGAGAGTCTCGCCATGATTTCTCAAAATTACATATTCTCAGATGCGGGAATCAATTCGTTCTACCTGATTATTATTTGCTATGAATTCTTCCAAAAATATGTATTTGTAGGTATGTTTGGTGCGCAAAGTCGCTCTGGGGCTTAATTCTTATTTGTGAAGATTGTCTTTTGACGCCATTTCATAGACTTTCGACACATGTACCACCTATCGGACAATTAGAGAAGCGATTTAATGTCATCATTATTGAAAACAGTCTTCCAGAAGTAAGAGACAGGGTAGAGTCAGTTTCCTTATTTAGATGTCAGATTTGACATTCGTATGTCATAAAATAGTAACAATAAAATTATACTATTATATTTGATAATAGATCAGAATGATTAAACTGTATTTGAGTTTGAATCCAAACATCGTTCTTAACTAACTGCCAGCATAAAGTTGTCGAACATACAATATTCAAGTCCCTATAAATGTAACTATGACATCCTAATATTGACAAAAATACTGCGATCTGTCTACAAGCTGTCTTTATAAATTAAAATAGGACCTCTAGAGCCAAGACAATTCGAGATAATGAAGAGGTGATAGTTTTATGCAACAAATGTGTAAACTCAAGCATTATGACGATGTTAAGACTTCCTATTTACAGTCAAGAATCACTGAGTTACAGAAAATATTTTCCGAATTCAATAATACTAGTTTGCACATGTTGTTGACGCCACACGATATTTCTTCTACGATTCTCAAGATAAATTCATATAAACTAAATTCAGGTCACAAGAACGTTCATATGAATTGATGGTATAGATCTAAGACGCATTGTTAGCGATGTGTAAACCACCAAATTCAGAAGTGGATGAAGAAAAAGCAAATTTTCAAATGAGGTCATATTATTGACTGGTAATAACGAGTTATATGATTCAAATGACATAAATTTATGAAAGTATAGTATTGATTTTCTCTTTCTATTCCAGTTTAGCCTAATCTGATATAATTTTGAATGAAATTAGATGACACACAGTTATATCACCAGAAATCTTATAGGAATCGATTTATATAACGTATTTACAGTAAAAATCAGTTATAGTATGATAGTTCTTTCTTCCATCATGTTGATAGTTTTTTGTGAAATTAATTGTTTTGTGCTAGTATTGGGGCTCGTCCTGTTGCACAATATTATCATATAAAATCTGTAGCGGTCACACAGTACTTCCCTAACAAAAAATTTCTTGGCCGGTTTCATCGCTGTGTCATAGATTTAGAGTGTTGCATCAATCAATTTCATATTTCGAAATGATAGCTGTCATCAAAGTGACAGCTGTCATTAAAGTGACAGCTGTCATTGTCAAAGCTACGGGTGTCATTGTTGAAATGGCGGATTGCGGTTATATTCAAGTCCCTACATTGAACAAATATTTTTGAAAATGATGAGCTCTTTTCTGATTCAATGAAACATACAGTTATGACATTTGATTACCGGAAATTTAATATCATAACGTGGATTCTACTGATTATTTATTTTATATTCCTACTAAGCCTATCTCCCAGAGAGCTTAAGATTGATATCAAACTAGACATCATTAAAATAGCTTGTCAAAAAAACAATTGACAATCGTTTAAATATCCTATTTCATAGTTCTACTAGAATTATTCTTTATTTCTAGCAAACTTGTTGTGAAACCTATATTCATTGTGAGTGGATCATATTCGCATTTCAGTCTATTGAAAGACTTAAATCGTAATGCCGTAAGAGCCCTTGGACCATTCATGACATAAATGAATCATAGAAAAAAATACTTCTGATTACTTCTAACAATTATTCATTGAACTTGATACTTTCCCTGCAATATACTATTCCATACATTGTTATCTATTATACAGATTGATACAATATTTTAGAATCTGCTGTCTCATTATAAATTTGAAATATTTTCATGTCACGACATTCTAATTTTTTGTGAACATATAAAATTTCATTTTCTCACATCGCTAAAACAATAAGTATTGTAAAAGCTGTAGAATATTTGATAGAGAGAAATACGAATACAAATTACGGCTCACTTTTGTGCTAGGAATCTAGTGACGTGCGCATGCGCGTACCTTGTACATGTATTGCTATAGTCAGTGGCTTTCAAACAAAGAGCACTCCACCTAAATACGTACAAGTGTGTGGCTCACTGATAATAATGAATTTTTTTCAATACTAGTTGGCTTATAAAGCTTGGTTTAGGTTTTATTCTGGCTGTTTTTTTTTTGAACTGAAAAAACACTAATTTACTGTTTTCCAATACTACTTGACCCTTAAAAGCTCGGTTTAGGTTGAGTTTTGTATTTTTTGAAGTAGAAAACACTGATTTACTGTTTTCCAATACTAATTGGCCTGGAAAGCTCGTTTTAGGTTAAGATAAAGTTGCTTTTTCTTGAATGTAAAATACTAGTCCCCACCGTTCTAGTGTCACTGGAAAATTTCTTTGAATCTCTGTGGCGCCATCTCTTTTTACTTTTATAACTACCACTAGGTTCCTTTTGTAAAAATCTACCCAAATTATTTATGGTCTAATGCAGAGGTCGGTAACCTTTTTCGGACGGCGGGCCATTTTCAAAATAAATTTTTTCATGCGGGCCGCACATTCAAATGTAACTTGAATGGTGCTCTTATATTATAAACGAATATAAAACATAAATATTATCAAAAATAAATATTGGTGCTTTGGCGGGCCGCGCAAAAAGTTGCAAAGGGCCGCAGGTTGCCGACCCCTGGTCTAATGGAAGACTATTCGCATACGAAAGTTTGATAGAATAACATCACTTCTAGATTTCAAATTAGTTTGCAGCAACAGATTGATAATTGACAACTGACGCATGCGCACAAACGGTTCAGAAGTCTATGCGTACGTTCCGTGTGTATCTCAAAATTTGAGAAAGAATGAATAATGACAAGAATGATACTCTCATCATCGTTTTCACCCAAGCTTATCGTGTTTTATCAGCTCAATGCAGCTTCTAGGAGAAATATAGGAATACTACAAATACGAAATTGATAGAACTTTTCATACTATAATATGAATTTGTGTCATCATATTCTAACATGATCGATTTGATGATTCATAGATTATTGAACAAAATATTCAGGTACAGTTAATTCCTTAAGAAATATTTGATTTATATTTTCAAACAAATAAAAAATTCAGACTGATTGCCCCATTGTCGTAATCTAATGTCATTACTCTATTTGATCCATCGTTAGGTTATGGACTGATGGTTCTCACCAATTTTGATCAATGTAAACTTCTATTCGTTGATTCAATTGAATTTTCAATGTATTGGCTTCATTGATTGAAAGGGATTTTATAATCTGCTGATGATTGCATGTTTCATTGTTGTACCTCAACAAAATGTACGATTGGATTGGTTGGTCCTTGCAATATATGTGTTAATGTCTGATTCATACATTTAAAACGTAGAAAGAGCACCTCACTTATATTTTAATGGAATATTATGTACAAAATTATCATTAAGAACTCCTCCAAGCTAAGTATCTTTTGGATACATATCTTCTGTAATCCGTATAGGCTACGTTTGTTGTGTATAACTTGTGTACAACAATGAACTCTTGAAGTCAACTATACCATTCAAGTCTCTAGTGCATACATCAGATTTGTCTACTACGCATTGAATCATTAGCTCATGAATAAACATCAGAGCCCAGACTATTAGATGTCAGAAACTTCAGATCAAAATTTTAGAACTACTGGGATTTGCTACTCTTTCCAATGAACTTGATATAGCCAAAGCAGTATGATATAATTGTCTTTATATCAAACTTTGGATGAATATTTGCAGTATATGTACATCGATCGAATTTTTGGGGTCGAAAGCAGAATCATCAAGTAATGTAAACTCCTATTCGTTGATTCAATTGAATTTTCAATGTATTGGCTTCATTGATTGAAAGGGATTCTTTAATCTACTGATGATTGCATGTTTTATTGTTGTACCTCAACAAAATGTACGATTGGATTGGTTGGTCCTTGCAATATATGTGGTTATGTCTGATTCATACATTTAAAACGTAGAAAGAGCACCTCACTAATATTTTAATGAGATATTATGTACAAAATTATCATTAAGAGCTCCTCCAAGTTGAGTATCTTTTTGATACATATCTTCTGTAATCCATATAGGCTACGTTTGTTGTGTATAACCTGTGTACTACAATGAACTCTCGAATTCAACAATGCCATTTAAAGCTTAGGTCACATAGCTTATAGCTGTATTCTTTCGTTCACGGAGTACTGATCTAACTTATCTGGTTCACTATGTGCTTGTTCTTTCGTTTACGGATTAGTTACCCCCACTCCAAATTTCAACAACTTCAGATCACCAACAACTCCTCTAACGAAAAGCTAGAGGAGTTCATGTGGTTCATATGTATTTAAAAAACGGCGGAGTTCATAGCATTTGAATCATAATAAATGAAAAAAATTATCTTGAAATAGTTTTGGTTAGGAAAAATGAAAATTTTGTGATACTTCATCCTGAAATTGAATTATAAATATTAAACAGATGAAAAAAACTACATGTATTTGTGTTTTGAATATTTAAAAGATGATTTCTAGTAAACTTTTCTGAATATCTATAATTAAACGAAATCAAAACAAATTTTGAGTAATTCATCACAGACAAACGGAGACTCAACAAATGTTTGGTGTTCTTTCGACTATAACAGATAATATGATCTCGACGCCATTTTGTACTGATCTTCAGATTTAGTTGGATCAGTAACCCGTGAACGAAAGAATACAGCTTATGTCATGTCATGTCTGTGTTATATTTGTATGTTATGTTATGTCAACAGACACAAAGACTTGAAGTCCTCATGTGTAGGATTTAAGAACAACATAATTTCAATAACAAGATCATTTATAATTTTATAAACTCTCTTATGTATTTTCTTTCTCACAACATGTTTATAATTCTTATAATTGTTACAATAAAAAATAAGATTCACTATTACTTTCTACTAATGTGATTAATAAATTTTCCTGCATCTTTTGAGGTTAGATGAAATGTCAAAGAATGATAACCGTCAACTGCGCCAACGCAGACATAGCACATCGTCCGATAGTTGAGTTGAAATCCACTGTTGTGTTATGTCAAATGACATTACGATCATGACATAACCTATGTGACATGTTTCATAAGTTTCAATAGGTCTCAACATAATGACATAACACAGACATAACATAACATAAGCTATGTGACCGTACCTTCAGTCTCTAGTGCATACATCAGATTTGTCTACTACGCATTGAATCATTAGCTCATGAATAAACATCAGAGCCTAGGCTATTAGATGTCAGAAACTTCAGATCGAAATCTTAGAACTACTGGGATTTGCTACTCTTTCCAATGAACTTGATATAGCCAAGGATCTTCCAACGGTATATAGCAGTATGATATAATTGTCTTTATATCAAACTTTGAATGAATATTTGCAGTATATGTACATCGATCGAATTTTTGGGATCGAAAGCACAATCATCAAGTAACTATCTCTTATCAATTTCCATTTCATTTACCCAGTGAATAGGAACATCCATAATAAATATCAAATTGGTCACTTTTTTTATAGTGTACAGAATATATACGTTTAATCTATTCGAGTATCATTTTATTATTTGAATCGTCCACACCCAAGCTTATCGTGTTTCATCAGCTCAATGCAGTTTTCAGGAGAATTATTTTCCACATAACCTCAAATAAAAAGTTGATGAGAATATTTTTTTTTTATTGCAGAATATTTATCACATGTACCAAACTATAGTTACTTGAGATACTTCAAGTGACATTTAATCTTCAGTACTTATTTTACAGGAAATCAATAGTGTAAATTAGAATATAAATCGTATCTAGAAAATAGTATATTCAAATGATGGATCGTCGGGAAATAGATGAATCAGTTTTAGTGAATTAAATTCATATCACTCAAGCAGACGTTTCAAATCTCATTAATTCTTCTCCAGTACCTAGAAATAATTAAATTTTCTTCAATAATATCACCACAAAACTATAACTTTGTGACTAGATAGGTGCCAAGTAGACTGACTGAACTTCTCTTTAACCTGCAGCGCTAATTATGAATTTATTGTATGCATGTTTCTGAAATATTCTCAAATATAGGATAAATTGTCTAGTGTATTAATGAATACATGCTTATGGTCCAGTCATCTCAAATACTCTTCTTGATGATTTATTCGACTCTACGGTATAAAATACGAAGTTAGTTGGATAATTATGAATACATACCAATGAATAACTTTATTCCGTTGATGATCCTAAATGGATATATTCGATTTGAGACATATCTAAAAAAATCTGTCGCAAAAGCCAGAATACTTTTTATAAATAAGGCTGGGCAACGACGATCATTACCACTATTACCAGTTCAATAAAATGAAAGAGTAATTGATGGTGTGTTCATACAATAACGACGATGATTGAAATGTTATGCTCGTCCTCATGGTGGTGATAAAGCAGAACTTTTTGATACGCTAGGATGACAATTATTCTCATATTATTCGATACAATATTAATTCTGAAAACAGAGGATAATAATCAAAAAATTCAGTAAGAGATCACATTTAACACATTCTGGACATAATTTCAAATACTTTTGCTTCGTTGATTTGATAAGTTTTAGACGAAATTCAAGACAAGGCTTTGGGAAGCTAACTAAATAATATTAATTGTCCAAAAATCACTTACTACGCATATCGCTGTGACATATTCCATAACAACAGCGCTATTTTGCCCCTTTGTGAACTGATAATAATATATATTTTCATTAAAAAGCTTGTATTATGATTTTACTCTAAATATATATCAAAATTGTAGTGAATATGAATTTCTTAAAATCTCACATTGAAAACATAGTATTAACGGCTTATCTACGTATTAAGTGCCCAAGAAACATGGCGGATGTCCAGGCATGCGCACAAAAAAATTCCAATTATGGAAAGAGCTATTGTTGACATCTTATATAAAAGTGAGTTTCTTGATTGAAAGAATTGATTTCCTGATAACAATTGGAATCATAATCATCGAGCATTCTGCTATAGCAGCTTCCAATAAATCCTTAAGCATAACCTAGAAAATATTACATAAAGTTACACTTAAATTACAAAAATAAGTTTCTTGATTATTAGAATCGATTTCCTTATAACAATTACATGTTGAAATCATCTTGGAACTTATGCGATCGCTTGTTTGGAAGGATTTATAATGTACGAGATATGCCTGTTTTCTATTTTGTGTTGAAAATGCATAGTATTGTGACATTATACTCTATTTCAAAAAAGTTTGAGTATAGCCTAAAAAATATTACATAAGATTGTCATTTTGTTAATATTATTCAATTAAACTACTTACTTTCTATTTATGAGATGTGTACATTGATGTGAACTGTCATTGAATGCAAATGCGAGTCCGCATGTGCAGTTTCTGCTCATGAAATAAGTTGGCAATACTGACGTTTTATTGAATGTCAAAAAATTTATTTCTATTAGAATAAGCTTGATGGAAGCTTCAAATACATCACAAATTATCCATTTGAATATTTTATTTATATAACAATACATAATATCTATATTAAATAGTGATGTTGTAATATTTTGAGAGATATTTAAAATACCTGTATGTCAAACTTGACAGAAGCGACCTGATGTTCATTAATTTTTTGTCAGAGATAACTTGAGAATATTTCGACGGCCGGTGAACTGTCATTTTTGACAATTGTAATCGATGGTTTTGGCCTTCTCCTGTGATTACTATACATGTGACAGTTTTCAAATATATAAAAGGCACTAGTCCTCATTAAGATGTATTGAATAGAGAAGAAATGAACAAAATTAAATATACCGTTCAAGCTGCAGCAATGGATAGAAATTTTTTTGGTAACATCCAACTGACAGTTCTAATTGCAAAAATTTAAGCAAATTAGTATATAAGATAGCGTTTCGACCTGCTCCGCAGGTCTAAGTGCTAGGCTTCGCAGCTCCATATGTGAACCGCCTCCAGCAAAAATAATTTCTTGATAAGATAAACTCCGATTATAATTTTAGCCTACAGAATCCTTCTGCTCCATATTATATTTCTGCATTCTCTCTTATTCGGGATTTCAATGTTTTTCATAGACAAATCCCAATGTTTTTTTATGTATTTATCTGGAGAGAAATTATTGATTTCAACTCCTTCACAAACTACAGAAACACTAGGCATCGCAGCTCCATTTATGTACCGCCTCTCTGACAAGAATTCTTCTTCCACAAAATCAATCTCGAATGTGAATTGAGCTCACATAATTCCTCTGATTCATATTATATTTCTACACTTTTCTCTGCCCGTGATTGGATTGATTGACAGTTTCCAATGATATCTAGATAAAACTCCTTGAGGAAATCATTGATTTCATTCTCTTTGAGGATTAGCGACGAGATGGCGAAATTGTTCCTCTAGTAGAACCATCTTTTCAACCGGGCCTAAGACTATTATTATAAGTGGATATGTAATCATCAAATACAATATATTACATCTTGAGGAACTAATAATAGCTAAATACTCCAATAAGAGTCAACCTCTTACCAATGGTAGTGAGATGCTAGTGCCAAGACCTGTATATAAGACCATGATGCGTGAATTTACATGCTCTATCTCTGCATGGAAAACTGCAAAAATTTTACATATTGCCAATACCACTGTGAAAATACTTTACTCCATGTATCAAGTTTGCAACAATTTAAGAGTTAGCGGACATAATTTTTTACTTTTTCATGCATGTTGCTCTTTCTTATTTGCATCATTTTCCGTCTAACGCATCGTCAACGCTACCATCGACAAAACTTGGCATGCCACGTCCAATTATAAGTATAAAAAATTCTAATTTTGCATTGATAATAATTATTTCCCTACTTTGAAAAAATTCATCGAACTTTATGATAGATAGAATTAAACCGCTAATAATTTTGGGAAATGTTCCAGGTGAATGTTGTGCCAATTCATTTGGGGATCAATCTAAGTTATTTTATATCTTTTGATTAATACCACCGTTGGTAAAATAAAGGCAAAAAACTCAAACATTCCATCAATGAAGTTTTGGTATTACAGATTGAAGGTACCTTATTTATGAATATGAACTTATTTTTTGGATAAAAAACTTGATTATGAAATTTTAGTCAAAGATTTCTAGGCGATCTCAAATACTCGTGTTTTGAGACATAGACAAACAACGACTGACTTTCTTTTGAATTATGTTTTTGGGCTTAGTAGGGTCTAAAAAGTGAGGATTCATTGAAAGCGACAACTGTCCTTATACTTCCTTGTAAATGCGTCTCAGTGGTTGATTCTAATTTTGATTTTGAATGGAGTTGCATACCAATAGCGGACTATTTTGATGATTGAAAACTTAGATCTGTAACTTCAAATTCAAAATATTCAGGAGAGCTATGCAGAACAAGTATTTAATATGTTACATCCAATAATATTCGAGTATGTTACCTATTGTATTCATAATCAAATTTCAAATATACGTTTGCTCCAATCACTGAAAATTTGCAAGATGATAGACATAAACCGAAGAACACAAGCTCCACTCTTTCAGAGCCCCTTGAAAAAACACGTTTCTGCAACAGATCTATCTTCCTAGATGATTACAAATTATTGAGTAGTCAAATGAATTTTTGAGAACAAAATAAATTTAATAAAGATCAATCAGGCACATCTTTGGCAGAATTCACTTGAAGAGTACCTGATTGCGTTCAAGAAATTTTATGTGATTGCTGATATCTTCCACTTCAAGTTGCTAGAAATAAGAGATTGAAATTATTGTAAATTGACGATGATGGACTCAAATTTCATGCTATACTTTGTTTCCAACAATTGGTTACTCAATCTTGATAACAATAATACTATATCTCTTGATAACAAAAATAAATTTCCTTATTACATGAATGGATTCTCTCATAACAATTATATGGTAATTTCATCTTGAAGTTCATTCAATAACTACATGACTCTACGATCTCTTGTTTGATAAGAGTTTTATAGTGTGAAATATGCATGTTCCCTATTTTGTATTCAAAATGCAATAATATTGTCGCATATTACTCTTATCCTAGTAATTTCTAAGCATAACCTGGAGAAGATCACAGAAATTTGTCATTCCATTATTATTATTTGATTAAACTACCCACTTTCTCTTCTATGAGATGTGTACATTGTTGTGAATTGAAATTGGAAATGTGCGCAAAAGCGTACCCATAAATAGTATAATCAAATGATAGATCGTCGGATGATGGATGAATCAGCGGGATTAGTATATCAAAATCATATCTCTTGAGCAAACGTTCCGAATCTTATCAATTATTCTTCATTGTCTACAAACAATCAAATTTTCTGCAACAATATCATTACAGAACTATAATTTCACTGACATACGCAGTAATTAGATACCAAGTAAACTGACTGAACCTCTTCACAACCTGCAGCGCTAATAATGAATTTATTATGAGCATGTTTTCTACAATATTTGTAAATGTGGTATAAATTGTCTAGTGCATTCATAAATACTTAGTCATGTTCAATTTCCCTTTAAAACTGTTCTTAAGGATTTATTCAATTCTACGGTACAAAATACAAATTAAGTTGAGTAATTAGACAGAATTCATCATATGCTTACAGTTTATTTGAGTGAAGTTTCATAATTTACATTTCTCAACAAATGAATAATGTTAATTGATATCTCCATTGTTGTTTTTAACCAATCTTTTCTTGATTCAAACTGAGAGTTTTCACAAATTAGAAATAGCATATATTCTCTCCTCATTACTTTGAATAATACACTTTCCATTCGACATGCCAGTTAAAAACGGTCCAAGAGCTTTTATGGGACCAATATCTTAGCCTCCAGGTTGACCGGGATACCGAGTCGATTTACTCTCAATAAATATACATGATTTGAAACACTGTTTCTAAATATTATATCAAGTTATAAGAACACTATTTATATATATCAACTACCTGAACAGACCTAATTTGAATCTTCTGACTGCATGAACTCAGTTATGATGTTATTGATGTCTGATGCACGACTAACAGTAGATGGAACTGTCCGGTAGCAAAGTACAATTTTGTGCTATTGTAAAACTGGTTCAGAAGACTTAAGTCGAAGTAGCACATTTTTTACTGGAATAGATCATAATTGCAATGGAAAAAACAACAATTCTATAATACATTTCGGTTAAGAATGGTCCAAAGATTCTTATGGGACTATGATTCTAGCCTTCCGATTCACCATGATGCGAACCAGTTTCACATAAGCACACTCGGCTATGTGTCAGTTGCATCATTTATCAGTTGCTCATCAATTATCATAGACAGATTATTTTGAAGACTCAAATTTGCTTCCATTCGGTTAATATGTGACTATATTTGTTGCTCTTATTTCTTTACTTTATTTCTAGCAAACTTGTTGTGAAACCTATATTCATTGTGAGTGGATCATATTCGCATTTCAGTCTATTGAAAGACTTAAATCGTAATGCCGTAAGAGCCCTTGGACCATTCATGACATAAATGAACCATAGAAAAAAATACTTTTGATCACTTCTAACAATTATTAATTGAACTTAATACTTTTCCTGCAATATACTACTCCATACATTGTTATCTGTTATACAGATTGATACAATATTTTAGATTCTGCTGTCTCATTATATATTTAAAATATTTTCATGTCACGACATTCTAATTTTTCGTTAACATATAAAATTTCTTTTTCTCACATCGCTAAAACAATAAGTATTGTAAAAGCTGTAGAATATTTGATAGAAAAAAATACGAATACAAATTACGGCTCACTTTTATGCTAGGAACCTGGTGACGTGCGCATGCGCGTACCCTGTACATGTATTGCTATAGTCAGTGGCTTTCAAACAAAGAGCATTTCACCTAAATACGTACAAGTGTGTGCCTCGCTGACAATAATGAATTTTTTTTGATACTAGTTGGCCTATAAAGCTTGGTTTAGGTTTTATTCTGGCTGTATTTTTTTGAACTGAAAAAACACTAATTTACTGTTTCTCAATACTACTTGACCTAAAAAGCTCGGTTTAGATTATGTTTTGTGTTTTTTGAACTAAAAAAACACTGATTTACTGTTTTCCAATACTGATTGGCCTGAAAAGCTTGTCTTAGGGTATGTTCCAGTTGCTTCATAATGTAAAATACCAGATTCCACCGTTCTAGTGCCACTGGAAAAAAAAATTGAATCTCTGTGGCGCCATCTCTTTCTACTTTTATAACTACCACTAGGTTCCTATTGTAAAAATCTACCCAAATTACTTATGGTCTAATGGAAGACTCTATTCGCATAGGGAAGTTTAATAGAATAACATCACTTCTAGATTTCAAATTAGCTTGCAGCAACAGATTAATAATTGACAACTGACGCATGCGCACAAATGGTTTAGAAGTGTATGCGTACGTTCCGTTCGTATCTCAGAATTTGAGAAAGAATGAATAATGACAAATGATACTTTCATCATCGTTTTCACCCAAGCTTATCGTGTTTTATCAGCTCAATGCAGCTTTAAGGAGGAATATCTACCACACAACCTCAAATACGAAATTGATAGAACTATTTATACTATAATATGAATTTGTGTCATCATATTGTAACATGATCCATTTGATGATTCATAGATTATTCTCCAAAATATTTAGGTACAGTTAGTTCCTTAAGAAATATATGATTTATATTTTAAAAATAATAAACAATTCAGATTGATTGCCCCTATTGTCGTAATCTAATGTCATTACTCTATTTGATCCATTGTTAGGTTATTGACTGATGGTTCTCACCAATTTTGATCAATATGAACTCCTATTCGTTGATTCAATTGAATTTTCAATGTATTGGCTTCATTGATGAAAGGGATTTTATAATCTGCTGATGATTGCATGTTTCATTGTTGTACCTCAACAAAATGTACGATTGGATTGGTTGATCCTTGCAATATATGTGTTAATGTCTGATTCATCCATTTAAAACGTAGAAACAGCACCTCACTAATATTTTAATGGAATATTATGTACAAAATTATCATTAAGAACTCCTCCAAGTTGAGTATCTTTTGGGTACATATCTTCTGTAATCCATATGGGCTACGTTTATTGTGTATAACCTGTGTACTACAATGAGCTCTTGAATTCAACAATGCAATTTAAGTCTCTAGATCATTCATCAGATTTGTCTACCACGCAATGAATCATTAGCTCATAAAATGAATACATATCAGAGCCTAGGCTATTAGATGTCAGAGACTTCAGATCAAAATTTTAGAACTACTGGGATTTGCTACTCTTTCCAATGAACTTGATATAGCCAAGGATCTTTGAACGGTATATAGCGGTATGATATAACTGTCTTTATATCAAGCTTTGAATACATATTTGCAGTGTATGTACATCGATCGAATTTTTGGGATCGAAAGCAGAGACATCAAGTAATTATCTCCTATCCAATTCCGTTCACCAAGTATCAAATTGGTCACTTTTAATATTGTAAAATGATTTAAGTTTCTAGAATATATACGTTTAATCTATTTGAGTATTATTTAATCATTTGAATTGTTCATACCCAAACATATCGTATTTCATCAGCTCAATGCAGATTTAAGAAGAATTATCTTTTACATAACCTCAAATAAAAAGTTAATGTGAATATTTATTTCTTCATTGCAGAATATTCATCACATGTACCAAACTATAATTACTTGACATATTCTATGTGGGATTAGATCCTCAGTACTCATTTCACAGGGCAACAATATTGTAAATTAGAATATAAGTCGTATCTAGGAAATAGTATATTCAAATCAAGGATCGTCGGAAGATGGATGAATCAGTATTAGTGAATTGAATTCATATCACTCAAGCAAACGTTTCAAATCTCATTAATTCTTCTCCAGTGCCTACAATTAATCAAATTATCTCCAATAATATCACTACAAAACTATAATTTTGTGATTGGACAGGTACCAAGTAAACTTACTGAACTTCTCTTCAACCTGCAGCGCTAATCATGAAATTATTGTATGCATGTCTCTAGAATAATTTCAAATGTGATATAAACTGTCTAGTGTATTAATAAATACATGCTTATGGTCCATTCATCTCAAATACTTTTCTTGATGATTTATTCGACCCTACGGTATAAAGTACGAAGTTAGTTGGATAATTATGAATACATACCAATGAATAATCTTATTCCGTCGATGATCCTAAATGGATATATTCGATTTGAGAGATATCTAAAAAAAATTGCCGCAAAAGCCAGAATACTTCTTATAAATAAGGCTGGGCAACAACGATCATTATCATTATTTGCAGTTTAATAAAATGAAAAAGTAATTGATAGTGTGTTAATACAATAACGACGATGACTGGAATGTTATGCTCGTTCTCATGGTGGTAATAAAGCAGAACTTATTAATACGCTAGGATGACAATTATTCTCATATCAGGTTCAAATTATTTAATACAATATTAATTCTAAATACAGAGGGTTATAATCAAAAAAATCAGTAATAGATCACATTTAACACATTTTGGACATAATTTCAGATACTTTTGCTCCGTTGATTCAATAATTTTCCGACGAAATTCAAGACAAGGCTTTGGGAAGCAAATCAAATAATATTAATTGTCCAAAAATCACTTACTACGCATATCGCTGTGATATATTCCATAACAACAGCGCTATTTTGCCTCTTTTTGAACTGATAACAATATATATTTCCATTAAAAAGCTTGTATTATGATTTTACTGTAAATATATATCAAAATTGTAATAAATATTAATTTCTTAAAATCTCACATTGAAAACATGGTATTAACGGCTTATCTACGTATTAAGTGCCCAAGAAACATGGCGGATGTCCAGGCATGCGCACAAAAAAATTCCAATCATGATAAGAGCTATTGTTGGCATCTTATATAAGAGTAAGTTTCTTGATTGAAAGAATTGATTTCCTGATAACAATTGGTATCATAATCATCGAGCATTCTGCTATAGCAGCTTCCAATAAATTCTTGAGCATAACCTTGAAAATATTACATAAAGTTACACTTGAATTATAAAAATGAGTTTCTTGATTACTAGATCGATTTCCTTATAACAATTACATGTTGGAATCATCTTGGAACTTATGCGATCGCTTGCTTGGAAGGATTTATATTGTACGAGATATGCCTGTTTTCTATTTTGTGTTGAAAATGCATAGTATTGTGACATTATACTTTATTTTAGAAGAAGTTTGAGCATAGCCTAAAAAATATAATATAAAATTATCATTTTGTTAATATTATTCAATTGAACTACTTACTTTCTATTTATGAGATATGTACATTGTTGTGAACTGGCATTGACATTTTGCGTGGAAGCGAGTACGCATGTGCAATTTTTGCTCATTAAATGAGTTGGCAATACTGACGTTATATTGAATGTCAAAAAATTTATTTCAATCAAAATAAGCTTAATGGAAGCTTAAAATACATTACAAATCATCCATTTGAATATTTTATTTATATAACAATACATAATAACTGTATTAAATAATGAATTTTGCAATATTTTAAGAAATATTCTATATACCTGTATGTCAAACTTGACAGAAGCAGTTTGATGTTCATGAATTTTCTGTCAAAGATAACTTGAGAATATTGCGACGGCCGGTGAACTGTCATTTTTGACAATTGTAATCGATGGTTTTGGACTTCTCCTGTGATAACTATACATGTGATGGTTTTCAAATATATAAAAGGCACTAGTCCTAATTGAGATGCATTGAATAGAGAAGAAATGAATAAAATTGGAAATACCGCTTAGGCTGCAGCGATGGATAAAAATTTTTCTGGGAACATACAACTGACAGTTGTAATTGAAAGAATTTAGGCGGATTGGTGGAATATAAGACTAGCGCTTGGCCTGCTACGCAGGCCTAAGCCCTAGGCTTCGCAGCTCGATATGTGAACCGCCTCCAGCAGAAATTCTGTCTCTATAAGATAAATTTCAAGTACATTTTTAGCCCACAAAACCCTCGTGCTCCGTATTATATTTGTGCATTTTTCCCTACTCGTGATTTCACTGTTTTTTATTGACAATTCTCAATATTATTCCATGTATTCATCAATCGGTTGAATTGATTCCAACTCTTCTACGAATAAAAAAGTCTAAATTTAAAACTTCACAGCGAGATAACATGTCTGTGCCATGTTTCGCATATTCTCAGTCATTGCTTTACTGTTTTCGAATACAAATTAGAGTATCAGTTATTTCAACTCATGTGATCCTTCTGTTTTATTTTGACGACATACTTACATCCTTACAATTTGCTTCGCTCGTCAATTTGTATGTAATCACAATCTTTCTGTCTCCTTTGCAACTCTCACTATTATTTTGAATAGATATGGTTGATAATGCTGACTGAAATGATGCATGTACATCGAATATACAAAAAGATGGTTACTCCAGGTGGAACCGAGAATATCGAGTGGAAAAGTGAAATAGAATTTCAGTTGAAATTTTGTGTTTTCATCACTTACACCCATTATCCTAAATATCTCTCTCAAGAGAATCATTCAGTTGATTCCTTTCATGAATTAGCGTATCTGATTTCTGAACTCAATTGCGAGATTGAAAGACCGACTATTTTCTCCGTAGTAACATTGATCCTCATAGATTTCCTTCTAAATCACTGCTTTGAGTCTCAATCACTTAGCTCCAATGGTACATTCGGAGAAACATGCATGTTCCACGTTCCTATAGTAATAATTTTGGAGCTCATGCACTCTGCTATACTTTTGCTTTCCAAAAACATGTTTCTCATTTATTCAGGCACTACTCACAAGCCCACGCTACATATTTTGACTCCTTGTATAGAGCAACAATATTCAATTTTCTCTGGAATTATGATTTAACTTGTACTGAAATCAATTTAACATTATTCATTTAATCAATATTAGTTGTTCAAAGTGCCTATTCAAAAGAATACAATATCAAGGAATTGATCAAAATAATGAAATTGATGAATGTAGCAATGAAAATGTTGACAGCTGTTGTATCATCTGACTACTCGTCATCCGATTCCTTAATATCCAACAAAAAACTCTTGTTCTTCACAATTACAATATATTTCAATAACAGATATTATGAAAAACACTAAAAGAAAAATAATATCTGACTCTTACAAAATATCTCTTACGCACGCGCCTGCGCACGCGCACGCGAGCGTCAACGTCACACCTAACAATGTTACCAACTGTTGAAATAGATGTCTGTGTTGATTGTTCCAATGACATTCATTAAAATCAGCTGATTACAACAGTAAATTTTTACTTGCAGCAACCCGTATTATCTATCAACATTTTCCGCGAAGACCCTTTCTTGAATAACTACGTGTATTCTGAGAATGAAGTATTGAATCTATCCATATCATGTGTCTCCTACGCTTCTTGAAAAATTAATTTTTTTCAATCCCAGATATGATTTCTCTCAACTATTACAATATATTTCAATAACTGATATTATGAACAAACACTAAAAGAAAAATAATATCTGATCCTCACAAAATATCTCCATCCACTCTTTCTTACGCACGCGCCTGCGCACGCGCACCCGAGAGTCTACGTCACACCCAACAATGTTACCAACTGTTGGAATTAGATGTCTGTGTTGATCGTTTCAATGACATTCATTAAAATCAGCTGATTACAACAGTAAAATTTCACTTGCAGCAACCCGTATCATCTATCAACATTTTCCGCAAAAACCCTTTCTTGAATACATATAATCAGAGAATAAAGCACTGAATCTATCCATATCATGTGTCTCCTACATTTCTTGAGAAATTCATTCTTTCCAATCCCATATATGATTTTTCTCATCGATATTACCGATTGTTATTGAATTGGAAGTTCTAACCAATAATTCTTATTCCGTTTTATCTTCGTTCACGTCATCTACCATTTTATCGTGTTTGTAGTTTTTAAATACAAAGATATATTCGGTTGACGTTTAATAAAATTGTACAATTTGAGGCAAAGAATATCCGAAAAGCCATGAATCTTGTTAATATTTAACAATTTGACAGGCCTGTATGTAAGTTGATGAAATAATTTGGTTCTAAAATCTTGTTCGTATATGTCTATTCTTACAAGGGTCTTATCTATGGGTTATTGAAATTTAGTCCTAAAATGTACCACTAATAGCAGTGATGCACGTTTTAACTTTCAGTTTAAGATCTCATGGTACTTGCAATATATATGTCTATGTCTGATTTACTCATTTGAAACATAAAGAGAGCGAAAATGTTTGAATTGAATAATTCGTACAACGCTATTATTGAAGACTTCTTCAAGAAGAGAATCATTCGAAAAAAGCATTATTCAGGTACTTATCTTCTGTAGTCCATATAGGCTATGTTTGTTGTGTACAACCTGTGTACAATAATGAACTCATGATTCCAACAATCACACTCTAGTCTCTAGTGCATACATCAAAATTGCCTATACTACGTATTGAAACATTAACTCATGAATTGAATCAACATTAGAGCCCAGACTATTAGATGTCAGAAACTACAGATTTTAGAACCACTGAGATTTGCTACTCTCCCCAATGCACTTGTCATCAAGAAAATATTTCATATCCAATTTTGTATACCAATTGAATAGGAACATCCACACTAAATAAGAGATTCGTGACTTTTGATATTATAATAAAATGATATGTATTATACAGAATATTTACGTACAGTTTATTTCGGTAATATGTTATAATTTACATTTTTCAAAATAAATGATGACAATCGATATTTTCATCATCGTTCTCACTCAAGCTTAGTGTGTTTTATCAGCTCAATGCCGCTTCTAGTAGAATTACTCTCTACATAACCTCAAATACGAAGTTATTTAAGTTCATTGAGTGATGTATGATTTATATCTTTCAACAAGTACAAAATATTGATTGATGGCTCCATTATCGTAATATTATAATCAGTTGATTATTGCTTGTTTCATTGTTGACTCAAGCAAAATGCTCGATTGGCTGGGTTTATCAAGTCTTCAACTCAAATTTATTTAACTGAAAGAGATGTGAGAATAGCATAAACTAACTATTATTCACCAATATTGAATATCTAAATAAATACTCGTGTATTGTTGAATATTTACCACATGTACCAGCTAAACTATACTTGACATGTTTCAAACCTCATTCAATCTTCAGTACTTATTTCATTCACAACAGAGAAACGCCATGAATCAAAATATCCCTTGATTATAAGAATCGATTTCTTCATAACAATTATATGTTGAAATCATTCTATAACTTAGCCAACAACTAATCCATTTTGCGATCAGGCATATTCTGCGTTAAAAATGCATGAATATCGTGACATATTACTTCATTTCAAAAAATATTTGAGCATAGCCTAAAAAATATTACATAAAATTGTCATTTTGTTAATATTATTCAATAAAACTACTCACTTTCTATTTATCAGATGTGTACATTGTTGAAAACTGGAATTGGAATTTTGCGTAAAAGCGAGTACGCATGTACATCCTTCGCTTGGGAAATAAGTTGGCAATACTGAGTTTATTGAAATGTCAAAAAAATAGTCATTTTAATATTTAGGCATAATATTAGCTCAAAATGTATCACAAGTGATTTGCTCATGATTGTTATAAATGTATTAATACATAAATTTGTGAAAATTTTTCTTATCCTGCAATATTCAATGAAATAATATTGAAACCTAAACGTCAAAGCTGACAGATATCATCGATGTTCAACAATTATTTGTACATGGCTACTATTTTCACGTGAAAGCCAGTACGCATGTACATTCTTCGCTTAGGAAATAAGTTGGCAATACTGAATTTATCGAAATGTCAAAAAAATTAAAATTTTAATATTTAAGCATAATATTAGCTCAAAATGTATCACAAGTTATTCGCTTATGTTTGTTATAGATGTATTAATACATAAATTTCTAGAAATCTTTCTTATTCTGCAATATTCGATGAAATAATATTGAAACCTGAACGTCAAAGCTGACAGATGTCATCGATGTTCAACAATTATTTGTACATGCCTACTATGTCCAGGATGAGTTTTTAACGATTTTTGATTTTTCACACGAAACCTATAGGACTGAAAAAATTGAGACTCCCAAAAGGCACTGCTCGTCAAAAATATCAAATTTATGAAAAAAAAAATCATGTCAATCAGAGTTCTCGTTTAGGCTGTAGCAGTGGTTAACTGAAAGTGTACCTTATGCCTTTTAGTATATAAGACTAGCGTTTCGAGCCGCTTCGCGGGTCTAACCGCTAGGCTTCGCAGCTCCATATGTGAACCTCCTCCGGCAAAAATAATTTCTTGATAAGATAAGTTCCAATTATAATTTCAGCCTACAGAATTCTCCTACTCCATATTATATTTCTGAATTTTTCCCTATATGTGATTTCACTCTTTTTTATAGACAATTTCCAATGTTATTTCATGTGTTTATCTGGAGAAAAATTATTGATCTCAACTCCTTCACGATTTACAGAGACTCTAGGCATCGCAGCTTCAAATATGTACCGCCTCTCTTACAAGAATTCTTCTTTGACAAGACCAATCCCGGATGTGAATTGAGCTCACGTAACTCCCCTGCTTCATATTATATTACTACACTTTTCTCTGCCCGTGATTATATTGATTGACAGTTTCCAATCATATTTGGGTATGAATCTTCAACAAAATCATCCATTTCATTCCCTTTAAGGATTAGCGACGAGATGGCAAGATTGTTTCTCTAGTAGAACGATCTCTTCAAAAGAACCACTCTTGCCGCACAATTTCCAATATTATACACAGGTCTTGATATTTACCAGTCAGGGTATTCACTATTCAAGCAGCTTATTAGTTATTTGAGCTACTACAGACGGCTTTACGATCGACAGAATAGGTGTGCGCGAAAAAAAGAAAGTTTGCATCAGAAAGACAAGAAACAGCGATTCGAATCATTCAAGTCTGGATTGAATATTTAATTTTATATCCCAAAATGTATTGGTACATAGCACTCAATATCAATAATATTCAAAATATTGCCATCAAATAGCAATAGAATATCTAATATTTCATAATAAAAATCTCCCTTGAACTATTATCATAAGTAGATTTATAATCATCAACTACAATATATTACAGCTTCTCACATCTTGAGGAACTGATAATAACTAAATACTTAAATAAGAGTCAACCCCTTATCAACGGTAGTGGAATGCTAGTGTTAAGACCTGTATATAAGACCGTGATGCGTGGATTAACATGCTCTAGTTTTGCATCGAAAACTGCAAAAGTACGATATCCATTAAATAGTCAGTCCATCAATTGCGACAATCAACCATAGATTACAACTGGAATTGAGTAAATGATAACAATAATTTTCAGTGAGTTTTTATAGTTTATCTCATGAACTAACAATAACTTCACGATTAAAGTCAAAATTGAATTGATCACAACAAATGATTGTTGCCCGTGATACTCTACAATCGATGATTTCTACTCAGGAATGATTGTTGATTATAAGATCATGATAACCACTACAATAACAATACTAGTTTGAAAGAGTCATGTGATTATAATAAAAATATTATTGAATACAACAATCAAATCATTTTTTCCAACAGTAAAATTGTGGATTTGAGTATACAATTTGGTCGTAGCCTTGAAACAACAGTAAAAGGTAACCAAAACGTCCAAACTACCAATTATAACAATACCAATGTTGATGAAAATAATGGCTTGTTGATTATAACAAAGAAATTTCTGTTGCAGTCTTGTTGATGAGAACAGTAAGATTATTCATTGAATCAATATTAGTTGTTCAAAGTGCCTATTTAATAAAATACAATATTAAGGAATTGATCAAAATAATGAAATTGATGAATGTAGCAATGAAAATGTTGACAGCTGCTGTATCATCTGACTACTTGTCATCCGATTCCTTAATATCCAACAAAAAACTCTTGTTCTTCACAATTACAATATATTTCAATAACAGATATTATGAACAAACACTAAAAGAAAAATAATATCTGACTCTTACAGAATATTTCTATCCACTCTTTCTTACGCACGCGCACCCGAGCGTCAACGTCACACCTAACAATGTTACCAACTGTTAGAATAGATGTCTGTGTTGATTGTTTCAATGACATTCATTAAAATCAGCTGATTACAACAGTAAATTTTTACTTGCAGCAACCCGTATCATCTATCAACATTTTCCGCGAAGACCCTTTCTTGAATAACTACGTTTAATCTGAGAATAAAGTATTGAATCTATCCACATCATGTGTCTCCTACACTTCTTGAGAAATCAATTTTTTTCAATCCTATATATGAGTTCTCTCAACTATTACAATATATTTCAATAACTGATATTATGAACAAAGACTAAAAGAAAAATAATATCTGACTCTCACAAAATATCTCTATCCACTCTTTCTTACGCACGCGCCTGCGCACGCGCACCCGAGAGTCTACGTCACACCCAACAATGTTACCAACTGTTGGAATTAGATGTCTGTGTTGATTGTTTCAATGACATTCATTAAAATCAGCTGATTACAACAGTAAAATTTCACTTGCAGCAACCCGTATCATCTATCAACATTTTCCGCAAAAACCCTTTCTTGAATACATATAATCAGAGAATAAAGCACTGAATCTATCCATATCATGTGTCTCCTACATTTCTTGAGAAATTCATTCTTTCCAATCCCATATATGATTTTTCTCATCGATATTACCGATTGTTATTGAATTGGAAGTTCTAACCAATAATTCTTATTCCGTTTTATCTTCGTTCACGTCATCTACCATTTTATCGTGTTTGTAGTTTTTAAATACAAAGATATATTCGGTTGACGTTTAATAAAATTGTACAATTTGAGGCAAAGAATATCCAAAAAGCCATGAATCTCGTTAATATTTAACAATTTGACAGGTCTGTATGTAAGTTGATGAATTAATTTGGTTCTAAAATCTTGTTTGTATATGTCTATTCTTACAAGGGTCTTATCTATGGGTTATTGAAATTCAGTCCTAAAATGTACCACTAATAGCAGTGATGAACGTTTTAACTTTCAGTCTGAGATCTCATGGTACTTGCAATATATATGTCTATGTCTGATTTACTCATTTGAAACATAAAGAGAGCGAAAATGTTTGAATTGAATAATTCGTACAACGCTATTATTGAAGACTTCTTCAAGAAGAGAATCATTTGAAAAAAGCATTATTCAGGTACTTATCTTCTGCAGTCCATATAGGCTATGTTTGTTGTGTACAACCTGTGTACAATAATGAACTCATGATTCCAACAATCACAATTTTCAAATCTTATTTTCAATATCTAGTACAAATGAATCGCAGAAACTTTCATGATTTGTATTAAGGTAGCACAAACCTATAGCATTTAATGTATGTCTAATGAACAATCTAATATTGTAATAAGGAGTGAACGTTTACTCCTAATGTGACGCCAGATTTACACTATCGATTGTTATTAACATGTGTTAACACAAAGCACAAACTTTCATAGTTTTAATATGAGCTACTCATATTAAAACTACACACTAAGAATAAACCCATAATATTTATAAAAATATACATGCGAAAATAATTCTGCCAATTAATGCTAGATTTGTGCTACACAAACCTAGCATTAATTGGCAGAATTATTTTCGCATGTATATTTTTATAAATATCATGGGTTTATTCTTAGTGTCACGACAGATTCCTCAATTCTATTCTCAATATCAAGTACAAATGAATAGCACAAACTCTCATAATTCATATATGGGCAGCACAAACCTAGCACCAAGTGTATGTACCATAATTTATCCAGTATTGTGATTAGAAGTAGGAGTTTACTCTTAGTGTCACGCCAGATTCCAACATCGATTGGTAAAAACATGTGCTAATAGAAAGCACAAACTTTCATCATCTGTAATTAAGTAGCACAAACCTAGCACAAAGTTACAGAATTATTTTCGCATGTATATTCTCATGGATAGAAGGGATTTATTCTACCTAGCACCAAGTGTATGTACCATAATTGATCAAGTATTGTGATTAGAAGTAGAAGTTTACTTTTAGTGTCATGCCAGATTCCCCAATTATATTGTTAATATTATGTACAAATGGATAGCACAAACTTTCATAACTCATATCTAGCCAGCACAAACCTAGCACTAAGTGTCTGTATCATAATTGATCAAGTATTGTGATTAGAAGTAGAAGTTTACTCCTAGTGTCACGCCAGATTCCCCAATTATATTGTTGATATTATGTACAAATAAATAGCACAAAATTTCATAGCTCATATCTAGCCAGCACAAACCTAGCACTAAGTCTCTGTATCATAATTGATCAGGTATTGTGATTAGAAAAAGATGTTTACTCTTAGTGTCACGCCAGATTCCCACTATCGATTGTTGAAAACATATGCTAGCAGAAAGCACAAATTTCCATAATTCATATATAAGTAGCACAAATCTAGCACTAAGTTTCCGTTTGATAATTGATTGAATATTTCACTGAATAGTGGAGGTTTGCTCGTACTGTCACGCCAGATTCCCCAATTATATTGTTGATATTATGTACAAATGAATAGCACAAACCTTCATAAGTCATATCTAGCCAGCACAAACCTAGCACTAAGTGCCTGTACTATAATTGATCGAATATTGCTATAAATAGTGGAGGTTCACTCTTAGTGTCACGCCAGATTCCCACTATCTATTGTTAATTACAAGCGTAATTTAATAGCACAAACTCTGGGACTCTAGCACAAACCAGCACAAACCTAGCACTAACTACACAGTGATTTTTTTTTTCATTCCAAGTATGGGGCCATCTGACGTGACACACATTCTTAAAACACCAAATATAATGTATTTGGTGCTAGATTCTGCCATATAACGCACTTTTGGAGCAAAATCTTGCTTCTAAGCAGATTTACAGAGTCAAAAATTTCTCAACGGGACTCGGAAAAAACGCTGATAACTCGCTGGAAACGCAAAATTTTGTGCATTTGAAGACGGAATCATGTGTTTTATGTTGTACAAGATAGATTTATGTGATTTGCGATTCTTTGAAACTGCTCAGAATGTGTTAATTTTGACTTATTTCAAACTTCATATAACTGCAGATAGCGCTCTGAAAACACGAAATATGATGTTTTTGTCAATAGATTCATACATATTATGAGGTCCTGAAAT
Source organism: Dromius quadrimaculatus (assembly GCA_963989225.1). Lineage (NCBI taxonomy): Eukaryota > Metazoa > Arthropoda > Insecta > Coleoptera > Carabidae > Dromius > Dromius quadrimaculatus. The sequence goes on along the minus strand of OZ022332.1, from coordinate 30,452,964 downwards.
AGCACTCTAGAAACACGGAATATGATGAATTTGGTGCTAGATTTTGCCATATAATGCATTTTTGAAGCAAAATCTTGCTTCTGAACAGATTTACAGAGTCAAAACTTTCTCAACGAGACTCAGAAAAAACGCTGTGTACTCGCTGGAAACGCAAAATTTTTGGCATTTGAGGACGGATTCATGCGTATAATGTTGTATTGGATAGATTTATGTGATTTGCGATACATTGAAACTGCTCAGAATGTGGTAATTTTGACTTATTTCAAACTTCATATAACTGCGGATAGCGCTCTGGAAACACGAAATATAATGTTTTTGTCAATGGATTCATACATATTATGAGGTCCTGAATGGGAATATGAACTTTTTGATTGTGAAAATTCTCACGGGGAAGCGTGATTCCGACTTATTCCAAAGTTTGTAAATTTGCAAATAGCACTCTAAAAACACGAAATATGATGTATTTGGTGCTAGATTCTACCATATAACGCACTTTTAAAGCAAAATCTTGCTTTTGAGCAGATTTACAAAGTCAAAAATTTCTCAACAAGACTCAGAAAGAACGCTGATAACTCGCTGGAAACGCAAAATTTTGTGCATTTGAGGACGACTTCATGCGTATTATGTTGTATTGGATAGATTTATGTGATTTGCGATACTTTGAAACCGCTCAGAATGTAGTAAATTTGACTTATTTCAAACTTCATATAACTGCAAATAGCGCTCTCTAAACACGAAATATGATGTTTTTGTCAATAGATTTATACATATCATGAGGTCCTGAATAGGAATATGAACTATTTGAATGTGAAAATCTGCGCGGAAAAGCGTGATTCCAACTTATTCCAAAGTTTGTGAAACTGCGAATAGCACTCTAAAAACACAGAACATGATGTATTTGGCGCTAGATTCTGCCATATAACGCACTTTTGAAGCAAAATATTGCTTATGAGCAGATTTACAAAGACAAAAATTTCTCAACAAGAATCAGAAAAAACGCTGATAACTCGCTGGAAACGCAAAATTTTGTGCATTTGAGAACGGATTCATGCGTATTATGTTGTATTGGATAGATTTATGTGATTTGCGATACTTTGAAACTGCTCAGAATGTGGTAATTTTGACTTCTTTCAAACTTCATATAACTGCGGATAGCGCTCTGGAAACACGAAATATGATGTTTTTGTCAATGGATTCATACATATTATGAGGTCCTGAATGGGAATATGAACTTTTTGAATGTGAGAATTTGCGCGAAAAAGCCTGATTCCAACTTATTCCAAAGTTTGTAAAACTGCAAATAGCACTCTAAAAACACGGAATATGATGTATTTGGTGCTAGGTTCTGCCATATAACGCACATTTGAAGCAAAATCTTGCTTCTGAGCAGATTTACAGAGTCAAAACTTTCTCAACAAGACTCAGAGAAAACGCTGATAACTCGCTGAGAACGCAAAATTTCGTGCATTTGAGGACGGATTCATGCGTATTAGGTTGTATTGTATAGATTTATGTGATTTGCGATACTTTGAAACTGCTAAGAATGTGGTAATTGTGACTTATTTCAAACTTCATATAACTGCAGATAGCGCTCTGAAAACACGAAATATGATGTTTTTGTCGATAGATTCATACATATTATGAGGTCCTGAATAGGAGTATGAACTTTTTGATTGCGAAAATCTGCGCGAAAAAGCGTGGTTTCGACTTATTCCAAAGTCTGTAGAACTGCAAATATCACTATAAAAACACAGAACATGATGTATTTGGTGCTAGATTCTGCCATATAACGCACTTTTGAAGCAAACTCCTGCTTTTGAGCAGATTAACAGAGTCAAAAATTTCTCAACGAGACTCAGAAAAAACTCTAATAACTAGCTGGAATCGCAAAATTTGTGCACTAGAGGACGAATTTATGCGTATTATGTTGTATTGGATGGATTTATGTGATTTCCGATGCTTTGAAACTGCTCAGAATGTGGTAATTTTGACTTATTCTAGACTTCATATAACTGCATATAGCGCTCTAAAAACACAAAATATGATGTTTTTGTCAATAGATTCATACATATTATGAGGCCCTGATTAAGAATACGAAATTTTTGATTGTGAAAATTTGCGCGGAAAAGCGTGATTTCGACTAATTCCAAAGTTTTTGAAACTGCAAATAGCACTCTAAAAACACGATATATGATGTATTTGGTGCTAGATTCTGCCAAATAACGCACTTTTGAAGCGAAATCTTGCTTCTGAGCAGATATACAGAGTCAGAAATTTCTCAACAAGACTCAGAAGAGACGCTGATAACTCGCTTGGAACGCAAAATTTTGTGCATATGAGGATGGATTCATGCGTATTATGCACTATTGGATAGATTTATGTGATTTGCGATACTTTGAAACTGCTCAGAATGTGATAATCAAGACTTATTTAAAACATCATATAACTGCAGATAGCGCTCTGAAAACACGAAATGTGATGTTTCTGGCAATAGATTCAAACATATTATGAGGTCCTGGATAGGAATATGAACTATTTGATCGTGAAAATCCGCGCGAAATAGCGTGATTTTGACTTATTCCAAAGTTTGTAAAACTTCAAATAGCACTCTAAGAACACGGAATATGATGTATTTGGTGCTAGAATCTGCCATATAACGCACTTTTGAAGCAGAAACTTGCTTCTGAGCAGATTCACAGAGTCAAAAATTTCTTAACGAGACTAAGAAAAAACGCTGATAACTTGCTGGAAACGCAAAATTTTGTGCATTTGAGGATGGATTCATGCGTAATATGTTATATTAGATGGATTCATGTGATTCGCGATACTTTGAAACTGCTCAGAATGTGTTAATTTTGACATATTTCAAACTTCATATAACTGCATATAGCGCCCTGAAAACACGAAATATGATGTTTTTGTCGATAGATCAATACATATTATGAGGTCCAGGATAGGGATATGAACTTTTCGATTGTGAAAATCTGCGCGGAAAAGCGTGATTTCGACTTGTTCCAAAGTTTGTAGAACTGCAAATAGCACTCTAAAAACACGGAATATTATGTGCTTGGTGCTAGATTCTGCCATATAACGCACTTTTGAAGCAAAATCTTGCTTCTGAGCAGATTCACAGAGCCAGAAATTTCTCAGCGAGCCTCAGGAAAAACGCTGATAACTCGCTGGAAACGCAAAATTTTGTGCACTTGAGAACGGATTCATGCGTATTATGTTGTATTGGATAGATTTATGTGATTTTTTAAACTTTAAAACTGCTCAGAATGTGGTAATTTTGACTTATTCCAAACTTCATATAACTGCAGATAGCGCTCTAAAAGCACGAGATATGATGTTGTTGTCGATAGATTCATACAGATAATGAGGTCTTGAATAGGAATATGAACTTTTTGATTGTGAAAATCTGCGCGAAAAAGCGTGATTTTGACTCATTCCAAACTTTGTAAAACTGCAAATAGCATTTTAAAAACACGGAATACGATGTATTTCGTGCTAGATTCTGCCAGATAACGCACTTCTGAAGCAAAATCTTGCTTCTGAGCAGATTAACAGAGTCAAGAATTTCTCAACGAGACTCAGGAAAAACGCTGATTGCCGCTGGACACGCAGAATTTTGTGCATTTTGAGATGGATTCATGCGTATTATGTTGTATTAGATAGATTCATGTGATTTGCGATACTTTGAATCTGCTCAGAATGTGGCAACTTTGACTTATTTCTAACTTCATATAACTGAAAACGCGGAATATCATGTTTCTGTCAATAGATTCATACATATTATAAGGTCCTGAATAGGAATATGAACTCTTCGATTGTGAAAATCTGCGCAGAAAAGCGTGATTTCGACTTATTCCAAAGTTATTAAAACTGCAAATAGCACTCTCAAGACACGATATATGATGTATTTGGTGTTAGATCCTGCCATATAATGCATTTTTGTAGCAAAATCTCGCTTCAGAGCAGATTTTCACAGTCAAAAATTTCACAACTAGACTCAGGAAAAACGCTGATAGCTCACTGGAAACGCAAAATTTTGTACATTTGAGGATTGATTTATGCGTATTATGTTGTATGAGATAGATTTATGTGATTTGCGATACTTTGAAACTGCTCAGAATGTGGTAATTTTGACTTATTTCAAACATCATATAACTGCAGATAGCGCTCTGAAAACACGAAATATGATGTTTTTGTCGATAGATTAATACATATTATGAAGTCCTGAATAGGAATATGGATATCTTGATTGTGAAAATCTGCACGGGAAACCGTGATTTCGACTTAGTCCAAAGTATGTAAAACTTTAAATAGCACTCTAAGAACACGGAATATGATGTATTTGGTGCTAGAATCTGCCATATAACGCACTTTTGAAGCAGAAACTTGCTTCTGAGCAGATTCACAGAGTCAAAAATTTCTTAACGAGACTAAGAAAAAACGCTGATAACTTGCTGGAAACGCAAAATTTTGTGCATTTGAGTATGGATTCATGCGTAATATGTTGTATTGGATGGATTTATGTGATTCGCGATACTTTGAAACTGCTCAGAATGTGGCAACTTTGACTTATTTCAAACTTCATATAACTGCAGATAGCGCTCTGAAAACACGGAATATCATGTTTCTGTCGATAGATTCATACATATTATAAGGTCCTGAATAGGAATATGAACTTTTCGATTGTGAAAATCTGCGCAGAAAAGCGTGATTTCGACTAATTCCAAAGTTTGTAAAACTGCAAATAGCACTCTAAAAACACGAAATATGATGTATTTGGAGCTAGATTTTGCCATATAACGCACTTCTGAAGCAAAATCTTTCTTCTGAGCAGATTTACAGAGTCAAAAATTTCTCAACGAGACTCAGAAAAAACGCTGATAGCCCGCTGGGAACGCAAAATTTTGTACATTTGAGGACGGATTTATGCGTATTATGTAGTATTGGATAGATTTATGTGATTTGCGATACTTTGAGACTGCTCAGAATCTGGTAATTTCGACTTATTCAAAACTTCATATAACTGCAGATAGCGCTCTGAAAACACGGAATATGATGTTTTTGTCGATAGATTCATACATTTTATAAGGTCCTGAATAAGAATATAATATTTTTGATTGTGGAAATTTGCGCGGAAAAGCGTGATCTCGACTTATTCCAAACTTTGCAAAACTGCAAATAGCACTCTGAAAACACGAAATATGATGTTTTTTCCAATAGATTCATACAAATTATGAGGTTCTGGGAAGGACTATGTACTTTTTGATTGTGAAAATCTGCGCGGAGAAGCGTGAATCGACTCATTCCAAAGTTATTAAAACTGCAAATAGCACTCTTAAAATACGATATATGATGTATTTGGTGTTAGATCCTGCCATATAATGCATTTCTGTAGCAAAATCTCGCTTCAGAGCAGATTTTCACAGTCAAAAATTTCACAACTAGACTCAGGAAAAACGCTGATAGCTCGCTGGAAACGCAAAATTTTGTACATTTGAGGATTGATTTATGCGTATTATGTTGTATGTGATAGATTTAAGTGATTTGCGATACGTTGAAACTGCTCAGAATGTAGTAAATTTGACTTATTTCAAACTTCATATAACTGCAGATAGCGCTCTAAAAACACAGAATATGATGTTTTTGCCTATAGATTCAAACATATTATGAGGTCCTGAATAGCATCATGAACTTTTCCATTGTGAAAATCTGCGCGAAAAAACGTGATTTCGACTTATTCCAAAGTTTTCAAAACTGCAAATAGCACTCTTAAAACAAGAGACATGATGTATTTGGTGTTAGATTCTGCCATATAACGCATTGCTGTAGCAGAATCTCGCTTCTGAGCAGATTTTCACAATCAAAAATTTCTCAACGAGACAGAAAAAACGCCAATAGCTCGCTGGAAACGCCAAATTCTGTGCATTTATGGATGGATTCATGCGTATTATGTTGTATTGGATAGATTCATGAGTTGCGATACTTTGAAACTTCGCATAATGTAGTAATTTTGACTTATTTCTAGCTTCATATAACTGCAGATAGCGCACTGAAAACATAAAATATGATGTTTCTTATGGAAGATTCATACATATTATGTTGTCCTGGATAGGATTATGAACTTTTTGATTGTGGAAATTTGCGCTGAAAAGCGTGATTCCGACTTGTTCCAAACTTCGTGAAACTGCAAAAAGCACTCTAAAAACACGAAATATTATATATTTGTTGTTGGATTCTGCCATATAACGCATTTCTGTAGCAAAATCTTCCTTCAAAGCAGATATTTACAGTCAGAAATTTCTCAACTAGACTCAGAAAAAATGCTGATAGCTGGCTGAAAATGCAAAATTTTGTGCATTTAAGGACAAACTCATGCGTATTATGTTGTATTGGATGGAATTATGTGATTTGCGATACTTTGAAATTACTTAGAATATAGTAGTTTTGACTTATTTCAAACTTCATATAACTGCAGATAGCGCTCTGGGAACACGAAATATGATGTTTTTGCCAATAGATCCATTTATATCATAAGGTATTGAATAAGATTATTAACTTATTGATTGTGAAAATCCGCGCGGAAAAGCGTGATTTCGACTTTATCCAAAGTTTGTAAAACTGCGAATAGCACTCTGAAAACATGATATATTATGTATTTGGTGTTAGATTTTGCTATTTGACGCATTTCTGTAGCAAAATCTCGCTTCTGAGCAGATTTTCACAATCGAAAATCTCCCAACGAGACTCAGAAAAAATGCTGATAGCTTGCTGGGAACGCAAAATTTTGTGCACTTCAGGACGGATTCTTGCGTATTATGTTGTATCTGATAGATTAATGTAATTTGCGATACTTTGAAACTGCTCAGAATGTAGTAATTTTGACTTATTTTAAACTGCATTCTATAATAATAATAATAATATTTATTTTCACCATAAAGTATATACATACGAGGCAAATCAAAGTACATGTTAAATAATTAGATCTTGATAGCAAGTGAAACACATCAAATGAGATATCAAAAAATATCAATTTGAACTTATAAGATTTAGTAAAAATCTACCCTTACACATGAAATCTTATATAGAATAGGAACAGTGATTCTTAAAAAAAAATTCATTCTTGATTTGAAGATCTTAGGACACATACCATTAAAATCGTGAGGAACAATATTATACAGCTTTGGCGCAAAGCTGTACGGAGTTTCTGTTTTGAGTCTGTTTTTAGGAATGCTTATATTATTCCTGGTTTGTGTGTCATGCTGGTGGAAGTCAGAATTCACAGCAAATTCACAGAACATATATTTATATAAATAATTAACGAATATAACGACATCACTTATAACGATTCGAACAGAGGTTTGCAGTGGGCATCAGAAGACGAGTTAGAGATGATTCGAATGGCTCGTTTTTGCAGGATAAATAGTCTTTGTAAGTTGAGCTCACCAGTATCACACCACAATAATAGTCCATAAGAAAGCACAGAATGAAACATAGCATAGTAAGCCATAATCGCAGCTCCTTGACCTACTGATTTGCGTATTCGTTTTAGTGCGAATATAACTGATGATAGCTCATTGCAGAGTGTCTCGATGTGAGGTGTCCAACTTAGATCAGGATCCAGTTTTAAGCCAAGAACTTCAAAGTCTTACTTGAATTGAAGACTTCTGTTGCTAGAGAAAGTTATCTTGACTGTTTTTTCTTCATTTAAAATTAATTAATTAGCGTTGAACCATTCAGTTGCCTGTTCAAGTACCTTGATTGAGGTAAGAGATAGATCATATCTATTCTTTCCTTGAACACTAATTGTGGTGTCATCTGCGGAAAGCACCCTGTGTGCGCTGTCGATATTGAAAGGTAAATCATCAATACTTATTAAAAACAACAACGGGCCCAAAACGGATTCTTGGGGAATGCCATGTACGACAGAAAGTGAATTACTGATGTTGCCAGAACATTAGACCTTTTGTGTACGATTGCTTGGGTACATTATGATAATACTTGATGTGTTGCCCTCAATCCCATAATACAGTAATTTTGTTAGAATGACATCGTGAGATATACAGTCGAAGGCTTTACTAACATCGATGAGAATTAAATTGGTTATTGAGTGATTTTCGTTTCCTTGTGATATAAAATTGATAATGTCCAGCATGGCGTCAATGGTTGAGAGATTCTTCCTAGAACCATATTGGAAGTACGACAATAGATTACTACTTTCTATGAAATAAGAAATTTTCTCGTACAGCAATGTCTCGAAAATCTTTGACGGCGCTGAAAGTATTGATATTGGTCTATAGTTATTAGTTAGATCAGGATCCCCAGATTTATGGACAGGGATAATAAAAGCTTTTTTCCAAATCTCTGAAAAAATACCTTCGACTAGACAGGTATTTATTATATCAGCTAGTGGCTCGCAAATAAATGAAGATGATAATCTTGAAGTGAAGGTGTTCAACCCATCTCTTCCGTCTTTTTGGGTTCTTGTTCTGGAATTAATTTTTTAATATCAGAAGGAGCTACAGGATTCAAGAACAGGGTATTAGTTGCTCTTCACATATTTTTTTTGCGAAGTAACTCTTGAAAATTAAGCTTGTTTGCAGGCAGACTAGCTTTTTGAGATTGTGAAGCTGAATTAAAATGTTGATTGAAAGTATTTGCAGCAATATTACAACTGGTACAATTCTTCAACTTTTTAGAGTAGTTTGTCTCTTTATTAATTATTTGCTACACAGATTTGCTCTTATTTGAAGAGGCCTTGATGTGCTGAATATTTTTTGTCATTTTTAAGTCATTGATCAGTTCATTATATTTGAGTTTGGATTTGATGTAGGCATTTTTTAACTCTTTTCTGTTAGTTTGCTTCCATGCGTTGTAAAGGAACAATAATTCTCCATGAGCTTGGATAGCTTCCGGTGTTAAAAAATGGCGCCTAGTTCAGTTAACTCAGTGATTAACAGTTCGTGCAATTTTTGCAAAAAAACAGCTTAAAAAAGAAGATTTTTTGTTACCTGTGGTGGTCTATGCAGCATGATGTTCCATATTGATTGCGTTAAAATTGAGAAACGTAAGTACAGCTCAATTATCAACAAATCTCAAAATATAAAATACGTTTGTGACTCCTGCGAGTGCATTCTTTGTGATGATCACGGTAGACTTCACAATAACTCTTTCTCAACTACTACTTCCAAGGAGCAAGCTCTCATTTGCCACAAATTGCTGTCAAGAATAAATACCTGACCTGTCATGATACAAGACCTCACTGAAGAAGTCAAAATATTGAAAAAATCAGACAGCAGTCAATCACTCCCAATTGGCCTTGTTGATTTAGCCCAGCAAGGTCACTTCGCCTCTGCTGTGACACCAGTGCAAGCTCAAAGAAATATCATAATTAAAACTGCCGATAAATGTGGAAGTGATAAAAGTAATTTTGCAAAAAAATGCAGTAGTCACTTCAACACTAGATTTCTCTTTTTGTCCGAGCCTGAATCTCCTTTATCACCAACAACAAACTTTGAACCGGAAATTACTGAGAGCATTTATTCAAAGGTATCCAATACTGATAAAAATGATTTAAAAATAGTAACTCATAAAAAAGAGAAGAAGAGGACAATTTTTGGCTCAGCTCAACCTTCTGACATGTCAATAAAAGGTTTACCCAAAGTAGCTTGGCTGTATGTGGGTCGTGTTGATCCGGAAGTAGATGCTCGAGTCTCGTCTTCGAGTCTCGTCTTCCAAACTAGGAGTAGAATCTGAATTGCTTGATCCAGTATTTTATGACTCATTCTGGCCTAATGGAATAATTGTAAAGAAGTTTAATTTTTTTCGGAAAACCACAAAATTTCTGACTCAGACAGGCCAACCGCTAACCAGGAAAATCATAAATATAACTTCAAATTAATGCACAATAATATCCAGTCTTTACGTAGTTTACATGTATTCCTTGAAATGTTGACTAATAATCTTCCAAACCTCAACATAATACGTATTGATGAGCATTGGCTTACAACAGAAGAGCTTGAACAAATTTTATCTGGCATCGTATTTCTGTAGATCACAACTTGAGCATGGTGGTGTTTGTATATACTTGAAAAATGATATCGAGAGCTCTGTTATAAATAAAATAAATGAGCTCTCAATTGAGTCAATTGCTGCATTTTCTGCTGTTGAGATGAAAAAGTTGAAGTTGATAATCATTACAGTTTACACCTGCGACAAAAATAGTTTTAACGAATTTCTAGAATTGATGTCTACAGTTCTTGATTTCTTGAATGAATTCAACGACTTTCGTATCATACTTACTGGTGACTTCAATATCGAATTCTTGGAGTCATCTACGGAGTCGAAATCACTCGTAAATTTATTCCTTTCAAGTAATCTAAAACAAACAATCTTCAAACCTACTAGACTAAATAGATGTATCGATAATATTCTCACCAATATCACTAATTCCCATACTGAGATAGTGGATATTCCCTTTTCTGATCATAGAATTGCTCTTCTGGATTTCGAAGTTATTATCAACCCTTTTGATAAGGAAAAGCACTACATACGAAGCTATTCCGAATCAAATATAAATTATTTCTCACACATGCTCCAGAAAGTATCTTGGACGGATGTTTATGCTACTAGAAATGCTAACAATGAATGCTCCTCATTCACCAACATCCTGAAGTTTAATCACGATTCTTGTTTTCCTTAAAATTTGGAACTGTCTTCAAATTGTGGTGTTAGCTTTTGCCATATAACGCATTTCTGTAGCAAAATCTTACTTCTGAGCAGATTTTCACAGTCCAAAATATCTCAACTAGACTCAAAAAAAACGCTGATAGCTCGCTGGGAATGCAAAATTTTGTGCATTTAAGGACGGACTCATGCGTATTATGTTGTATTGGATAGATTTATGTGATTTGCGATACTTTGAAACTTTTCACAATGTAGTAATTTTGACCTATTTCAAACTTCATAAAACTGCAGAATGCGCTCTGAAAATACGGTATATGATGTTTTTGCCGGAAGATTAATACATGTTATGAGGTCCTGAATAGGATTATGAACTTTTTGATTGTGAAAATCTGCGCGGAAAAGCGTAATTCCGAATCATTCCAAAGTTTGTAAAACTGCAAATAGCACTCTGAAAACACGAAATATGATGTATTTGGTGTTACATTCTGCCATATAACGCATTTCTGTAACAAAATCTCGCATCTGAGCAGATTTTCACAATCAGAAATTTCTAAACGAGACTCAGAAACGCAAAATTCTGTAGATTTGCGATACTCTGAAACTGCTCAGAATGTAGTAATTTTGATTCATTTCAAACTTCATATAACTGCAGATAGCGCTTTTAAAACACGAAATATGATCTTTATGCCGATAGATTCATACATATTATGTGATCATGAATGGGAGTATGAACTCTTTGATTGTGAAAATCGGCGCGGAAAGCGTGATTTCGACTTATTCCAAAGTTTGTGAATCTGCAAATAGCACTCTAAATACACTAAATATGAAGTATTTGGTTCTGAATTCTGCCATATAACGCATTTTTGTTGCAAAATCTCGCTTCTGAACATATTTTCACAGTCAAAAATTTCTTAACTAGACTCGGGAAAAACGCTGATAGCTCGCTGCAAACGCAGAATTTTGTGCATTTGGAGACGGATTCATGTGTATCATGTTGTTTTGGGTAGATTCATGTGATTTGCGATACTTTGAAACTGCTCACAATGTAGTAATTTTTACTTATTCAAACTTCATGTAACTGCAGATAGCGCTCTGAAAACACGGAATATGATGTATTCAATGTTAGATTCTTCCATATAACGCATTTCTGCAGCAGAATCTTGGTTCTGAACAGATTTTCACAGTCGAAAATTTCTCAACTAGACTCAGAAAATACGCTGATAGCTTGCTGGAAACGCAAAATTCTGTGCATTTGAGGACAGATTCATGCGTCTTATATTGTATTGGATTAGATATAAGAAGCAGTATTTGGACCAATCTCAAGGTCATCAGTGATAAAAACGTCTTAAGAAGTGATAAAGACGTCTTGAGTTTTCTTGGCCAACGTCTTAAGAAATGATGAGAGCGTCTTGAGTTTTCAACTTGAAGACGTTGCTCAACGTTTCCTTTGAGGTATGCAACGCGTGTGACTATTCTTTACTGACAATGTGAAGTTTTCCAGATGCCTGTATATTCTGTGATCTATGAATGAGTAGTTTAAACTGTAAAAAAGATATCTTCCAATTGATAGAAACTTTGAAGTGATGAACAATGAATAAAAACTGGAATTATGTTTCTTTTCTGAAGATAGAATGAATACAGGATGTGCATGTGCGATAATGAAATTTTTTGCTTATTTTATATCCGTCCTATTTTTGCAAACTATTATCGTATTATTTTATGTTTGAAAGACATCAGAATGAGTTGTAGGTTGTAAGTGTGTTCAAAGTGAATATGTTTTTCGTCAAAAATATATGTTTCAGTTACAGCACAGGTACAAATAGTGATGGCATTTCAGAAGTTTGTGATTAAGTAGTTAAACGTGAGTGACAGTGTTTTTCCATTTTCAAACAGTCGATTTTTGAGAGTGTTTTTTTCTAGATGACTGATTTTGATGAAATTTCGTTTGAGAAGCCAGCGCCCCATGCCACCCTCATATATGGTGGTGAAATTGAAGAATTGGGGAACCTTCAGCTGTGGCAGGCTGGAAGAACAATTTATGTATATGTTAGTACATTTTGAAGTGATTAAGAATTTTTTTATTTTTTTCAGAACATCCAATGACAGTATGAAATATATAAAGCTTCTTTTCAACACTCGATTACTATTAACATCTGAATTAATAACTTATGTTATTCTTTTCTGTTATATTTCTTATGTGAATTGTGATATTTATTCTTGACAACTTATTTAGAAGCGTTAAGCTCAATTCATAGGATATTTATTTATGATAAAAGTACGACAATAATTCCCTGCTTATTAGGAGGATGTTCATTTTAATTAAAAATTAAATGTTGAATAATAATTTCCTACTCAAAAAGTTATCAATATAACAAGGAAATATTTACTTTTACTTCAACGAATTTCATTTGATTGGAAATATGTACCAGATACTTATTTCCTTGGTTAAGAAGATATGACTGGAATGACAGGGAACTATTGGATAACGACTTCCCTCTTAATATCAGAAACAGGAAATATTTGATTGATAATCTGTTGCGTTTATCAAATTTTGCTTGTGCTTGTGATAAATGTTGGATAATGATTTCCTGCTCATTTAGGGATGTTTTTTGTTCAAAAATTGAATGAAAGATAGTAATTTCCTTCCGAAATAAAATATAATATAATAAATATAAATATTGAAATATGAACGAGATACTTATTTCCTTCAGTAAGAGTATATGGTTGAAATGATAGAAACTATTGGATAATGACTTTCTTCTTAATGACAAGAGTAGGAAATTTTAGTTTGATAATTTGTTGCGTTTTATATATGATTAAATGAATATTTTGAAGTAGCCTACTTCTAATTTGGTGATTAGATAATTGCAATGAATCTATGAATAACAATAGTTTTGACAATAATTTGGCATACAAAATAGTTACATTGTTTTTTATCAATAATTGCAGTTTTGACAAACTAAAAATGGTTGTATGGGAATGTGTTTATTCAAGTTCTAAAATCACGTCTTTTGTGGTAGGATTAATAATAATGATTATATATTAGATCCCAAAACTTTTTTAGGAGAGTGTTTATTACTGTTGATAGAGAAAGTAGGCAAGTTTATACATTTTAATCGTGCTTCAGTAAAGCTCAACTGTGAATTAGCTTGTCAGTATACATTACAAAAAAATGGTGTGACAATTGAAGCTGATTTATTACATCATTCCAAAATGAAACCAGTAACGTTATCTGATGGTTTTATCGAGTGGTTTTTGGAGATTATTGAAAAACCTATTTTATCACGAATGGGAGAATTCCAAGAACGCGATAGTAGAAAAGCGCTCAGTAAAATTTTATTTTCAAAAGTGAGTTAGTTGATTTTTTGATTTAATTTTTATTTCACGTGATTTTTTTCGTTTAAGGCTGATATAAATGAATTTGATCCAATAAATAGTGAAGGTTCATCATATATAGAACTTCCAAACGATATTGAAACAAAAAAGCGATTATAAATGTGAAAAATAATGACCAATATTGCTTTGTTTGGTCCATATTATCAGCATTATACCCTACGGAACAACATTTAGATCGTGTTTGTCAGTATCCTCAAAACTTTGTTCATATATCCAATTTAAATAATATAGATTTACCTACACCGTTGTGTGATATTATTAAATTGGAAAAAAAAATTATCAATCAACGTGTATGGATTAGAACAAATTGCAAGAAATGTGAGAACTAATGTTGTGGATGCGCTCCATTATACGAAAAGAAACTAAATACACATACCAATTTACTTTATTGAAAAAAGAATGAGGAGTCACATTACGCATGGATGTTTATCATCATTTCAATTAAATAGAAGTAAAAGAAAACGCTTTATATGTGACAGATGCCTTCAATATTTTGGAACTGAAATTTTACCAACTAAACATTGAAGAATATTGTCAATTAGTTGACGCAGTTTAGATTGAGTTACCCGCCGAAACATCTATGTGGGTTAATTTTGAAAAATTTCTGAGGAAAGAATGACACCCATTTGTCATATACGCTGATTTTGAATGTTTAACAGCACGAATTGATATATCTCATCCAAATAGTAGTACATCGTACACTATGGAATATTAATATGATGTACCATGTGCCTAGCATATAAGGTTGTTTGTTGGTATGTTGATTCTTTATCTTTTTTTGAATCATTTCGTGGACCTGAAGCTGCTAAATGGTTTGTACATAGATTGAAGAGCGTTGTCGAAATAATTGAGATTTTTCATAAGAACACCATATCAATTATAACATGAAGATTGGCAGGATTTTGATAATGCTAGAGATTGTCATATTTGTGGAGGAAAAATTGAAAAAGCAGATAAAAAAGTTAAAGATCAGGTACTTTAATTAGGTATGATGCTTTATTTGAACTTTATAGAAGAATACTGAGTTATTTTTTAGGAAAATATAGAGGTGCAG
Organism: Dromius quadrimaculatus; assembly: GCA_963989225.1. Classification (NCBI taxonomy): domain Eukaryota; kingdom Metazoa; phylum Arthropoda; class Insecta; order Coleoptera; family Carabidae; genus Dromius; species Dromius quadrimaculatus. The sequence continues at coordinate 30,437,819 of OZ022332.1, read as the reverse complement.
CACATAGAGATTGTAATTTTAAGTACAAAAACTCCAAATTTATACCCATATTTTTTCATAACTTCAGTGGTTACGACTCTCATCTTTTTATCAAAGAATTTGGTTCAGAGGATGAACATATCTATGTTACTCCAAATAACAGCGAAAAATATAAGACTTTCTCAGTAACAGTAGGCAAATTATATCTACGTTTCTTAGATTCATACAAGTAAATTCTTAAAGGGTAAAAAAATGGATGAATTCAAATTAATTATCTAGGTTTTCGAATACTTCACTGGAAAAACTGGTTAATAATTTAGATAAAGAAAAATCATATATAATAGATAAAAACTATCTTTATGAAGATAAACGAAATTTGATAATTAGAAAGGGGATATTTTCTCACGATTATTCCAATTTATGGGAAAAATTAATGAAAAAAATCTACCTGCTAAACAAGCTTTTTTTTCAAAATTGAAAATGAGCATGCAAGTGACGCAGATTACGCCCATGCACAAAAAAATTGGACCACATTTAATATGGATACATCAGGAGACTATTTAGAACTGTATCTCCAAACAGATGTTCTCTTGCTAGCTGAAGTTTTTGAAAACTTCCGGAATGTTTGTATTAACGCTTATAATCTTGATCCAGCTCATCATTTCACACTACCAGGTGAAATTTTTCAAGTTAAAAAAACATATATAAATTTATTTTAAATATTTTTGTTGCTGTAGGTTACGCATGGGACAGTATGTTAAAAATGACAAAAGTAAATCAACAGTTATTAACTGATGTTGATATGATTTTAATGTTTGATAAAGCCATTCGAGGTAGTATATGTCAGTGTGTAACTCGTTATGCAAAAATTGATAATAAGTATATGGAAGAATATAATTCATCTGGAAAAGATTCATATTTGATGTACTTTAACGCTTGTAATTTGTGTGGGTGGGCAATGACTCAATATTCACCCTATGGCGACTTTAGATTCTTGAACAATGAAGAAATTCCAGGTCTTGATATAATAAATATACCTAATGATAGCTTAGAGGGTTATGTATTGGAAGTTGACTAAGAATGTCCAATAGCTCAACATGACACACATAAAGACTTTCCATTGTGTTCTGAACATCAAATTCCAGAGAATTCAAAAACACCGGAATTAATGTCAACCCCACATAATAAATCCAAATATGTATTATATTACAAAAACTTACAACAAGCATTGATTCTAGGAATGAAGTTAACTGAAATTCATAGAGTTATATCTAATCAACAAGATTTATGGTTGGAAAAATTCATAGATTTGAACACAAATTTTAGGAAAAATGCAAAAAAACCATTTTGAGAAAGATCAATATAAACTCATTAATAATGCAATATTTGGGAAGTCTATAGAAAATATCAGAAACCAGAGAGATATAAAACTTGTTACAAGCTGGAATGGACAAGCTGAAGCACGAAAATTGATTGCGAAACCAAATTGTAGAAAAGTTATACCATTTACTGAAAATTTGGCTTCAATAGAGTTGAGCAAAATACAAATATGTTTCAATAAATCAATATATGTGGGAATGATAATTCTTGATGTTAGCAAATGGTTAATGTATGATTTCCATCACAATTCTATCAGCATTGAATTACTGTATCAAGATGAAAATTCTTCAATATTCCAATTTTTTGAAAATCCCTATATCAAAATTAAACAAAATATTGAGCGTTTCGACACATCAAATTATTCAAATAATAATGAATTTTGTATTCCACTTGTTAATAATAAAGTTGTGGGACTGTTTAAAGATGAAAATGAGGAAAAAATTATGGTGCAATTCGCGGGTTGAAAAGCCAAAATGTATTCTTTTGTCTTGGAGAATCAAACTCATTGTAAAGCAGAAGGAGTGTCAAAAAGTGGTACCAAATATTCAACCATAGATAATTATAAAAATACACTTTTCAATTCCGAAAGTCTACATGAAAAACAAAATAGAATTGTATCAGAAAATCATAATATATACAGTGTTGAAACGAACAAATTAACTCTAAATGGCGAGGATAATAAACGATGTGTAGGAGAAAATGAAATTGACACATTACCTTGGCATTATTTAATACAAATGAATACGTAACAACTGTTACAATTGTATTAGAATAGCAATATAAATCAAGTATAATAGTATTATTGAAATTATTGATATTGTTGTTATATTCAAAGGAAATTTATATAAAAATATTGTAATACATTATTTGATTTCCTTCAATAAATATATTGTAAGACGACTTCATATTGAATGAAGTGATTTTCTTCAATTTGCATATTGTCTTATTTCCCTACTATGCACATTTTTCCAGGATGAATAAGGATTTGGGTATAGTGCAAAAACTAAAATATATGGATATTATTTATTATTGTTTTTATCTCTTCATTTATATAACATTGTACTAAAAGACAAATTTTTCCAATATTTTTTATTATATAAACTACATTACTATATAATTCAATATTTTGTTTCAACAATTCAATCTTTTTAACATACATTTCAATTCTATATTTTAAATTATCGTTTCTATAGACTCCTTGTTTGCAGCTGAGCGATGCTTATTATATCTTGACATGCTCACACATTTGTTTAAAATGATGAATTGTTACATTTCGAAGTGTATTTTGAAGACTTCATTCACTTGTCCATCATAAACAAGTGATGCCGATGACGTATGTATATCGTCATTTATCTGCTTGAGCTGTTCATCAGTGAGCTCATTGAATCGAGTTGGTAGGAGTACAACGTAATCTTCTAGCTCAACCAAAATAGTAAAATTAACACATTACCTTGGGGGCATTATTCAATACAAAAAAATTTAAAACAATTATTACAATTGTATTAGAATAGAAAAATGAAAATCAAGTAAAATAGTATCATTTAATTAATTGATTTTGTAGTTATATTTAAAAAAATTCATGCGAAATTATTGTAATACATGATTTGATTTTCTTCAATGAATAGTTGAAAACTTCATTTTTATTTATCCACGAATCATGTGAGCTATCAAACTTCAACCATTCCACAAAAAGCTGTGGTTCCTGTCTCTTCAAGACTCTCTCTACTAAATATATATTTGGGCGTTTAGTTTTTTGTAGCTCATCCTCATAAAATCCACCTGCAACAGGTCCCAATAATCCTTCAGTTTATATGTTACTGGGTTTGTAAAGTTTATTTTTGAAACTGTAAATATTTCAGTTGACCAGTTTGGAGTATAGCCTCTTTCGAATACATTTTTCAGCTTGGATATTCTGACAAAATCACCTAACTCCAGCTTTGCACGACCAGCAATTTTCATGTTACTATATACAGTATCAAGTAAATATTCCTCATTTTTACTATGAACATCAGCTAGGCACATATTTTTTGTTCTGTGTTTAGTATTATTGTAGAATTTGAGTAAATTTGGTAAAATATAAATCCACTTGTAGAATCGACGAAAACTAAGCTCCTTCCACATTTTATTTTTCAGTGTTCTATTAAAACTCTCAACTACGCTTGCTTTCAAGTTGCTAGATGTAGAATAGTGATTTGGATTATATTTTTGCAATACTTCTTCGAAATATTTATCATAAAACTTCTTCCCATTATCTGTTTGCAAATTCTCAGGTTTTCTCTTCTGTTGAACAATATCTTGGAATACTTTAACAATTTCTTCACCTAATTTGGATTTAACAGGTTTGGCCCAAGCATACTTAGAAAATACATCAATTACAGTCAACATGTATTTGTATCCTTTATTTTTGTTTGCGTATGGTATCATTTCGACAGGATCAGCTTGCCATAAATCATCCAAGCCTTTTGTTATCACACTGCGTTCATTATAATGTCTTCGAGCTTGTTTGTGTAGTTGTTCAATAATTTCTCTCTCCGTAATTTCTTTGTGATTTGAATTTTATTTTCTTCTGGTAGTTTATTTTCGTTTTTTAATTTATCAATATTTTTTTTTGGAATCATTCGAAGCTCTCAATTTGAATGCTCTGTAAATTTCTTCATTAATTGAAGCTTTTATAACCAATATTCCATTTTCAAATTCTTTTTTGATAGCTTGCACTATACTATCAACAAATAACTTATAAGCAGCTTGATCCTCATGAAGCGGTGCTGGTAAATTGCCTATATGTTATTATTTGGCAATAAATATATATTCATTATTTGTTTGTTGCAAAATAATAGTGCTCAAATTTAGAAATTTTCCTATATCAATAATTCTATTATCTATATAACCTTCTGTAACTACATCACTATCAGTCATTGCTCTTCCAATATTCGAAATTTGTTTCCCATTCAAATCAAAACTTCCATATTCATCACAAGAAAATGTGGTGATGTTCTTCCGTTTTTTTCATAGAATAACGACTAAATTCATTAACTGACATGATGAAAGTAGTTTCTATTGAAAATAAACATTCTTTATCATTGTAAAGACAAACTTGAAGTGAACAAACATTATGTAAAAACTATTTCATTATATTTGCTTTTTTCAATTCTTCAATGATTGGAATGATTTCATTATCATGAACTAAATGGCCACTGTTCTTAGAGGCTATCAGTAATTGCAATCTATCAACTAATTCATTTGGATCATCCCAGTAAATATATTCCCGTTTTCCGTTGAAATACTGCATATTTAATGGTGATAAGCCAGAACCTGTTGGTAAGTATTTGGCGGGTGGCTCCCTTCTTCTTTCTGAACTCAATGGTTCTTATTTCTTAGTAAAGTAGGGTTTGATTATATTGAAATATTTTGGAGTACTTGAAGTTTTGAGTAAATTATTTGTTGAATCTTTGTGTGCATTTTTTGTTCTAATATATTGATATACTCAATTTTGTCTTCTTCCATAAAATTTTCAGGTTTCTTCATAAATGTCAATTCATAAGGACCTTCAGTTCCTTTGTATTCCTTATCGTCAATTATAATATCATTTTCATCTATATGTACTTCCTTTCTACTCCTTTTTTTTTATTACACTTCAATCCATACACATTATCTAATTCTTCATCCTTATCCATAATTTTCAAGAGATATTCATGCCCTATATCACCAAATCTCAATTTTAAATCTTTCATTTCAAGTTTTCCTTGAGAGGTATTTAACGATTCATGGGCCTGTGATGTAGGTGGTATTATGGGAAAATCTCTATAAATATCTTTATCTTTTACATCAAAACTGGTACTTGGGGTTTCAACATTAAAATCCAAAACCTTCCTCACATCCGACCTTTTCTCCTTTGGAAGTAATACATTCTCTTTACCTATACTCCTTTTTATATTAGTTTCGTTTTTTTTTCTTTTAGTTTTGTATCTTCAACAAGCGTTTTGAGTGGATTTGTGATGGGTTTGAATGTTTTTTCCAATAAAATATTTCCATCCATTTTGCTATGTTTTAATGCATTTAATTTTTTCCTCAACACTTTACTAACATTAACTATTCTCTCGGGATTTTTGTTATTATTCATTTTGGTCATTGTAAATGAAACGGAGCTCAAAAATAATAATCCCATTCTTTACGATAACGTCCTTTCTCTTCACTGTCCTTGTCTATGACTGCAAATCCATACTTATTTTTCTTACATCCTATACAAAATTCCTTGGACTTATTGAATGACATATACGTATTCACATGATCGTCATAAATATAACGTAAATTTGTGTCGTCTTGCTTGAATATTGAAATAAAATTAGCATTGTCCCTGATTGAATGTTTCGGTATTTTTGCATAAGATTGTGGAAGATAAAAACAATCAATGTCACTATGTCTACCCATACTGGAAAAATTCCGCATACAGTCTTGTTTATCACATATAATGTCGTCAAAAATAATGATAGAAAACATTTTAGCTTCAGTAGGTTTTATAAAAGCAACATTTTCTTTGAACGAATGATATCCCATATCCTTAACTCATAAAATACACTTCTGTAGAAAATTATACTTAGGTTGGTTCGATGATTTAGAGGTTAAATATATATTCTTGAATTTTAATCTATTTGGATGTGTGAGTAAACTAAGTAAAATATTTGTTTTCCCACAATTACTTGGTCCAATGATAATACATCTCATGCTTTCAGGTAGTAAGTCACTATGGTTTTTATAATTCTTCTACTTTCTTTATTATCAGAATTGTTTATTTGAAGATGATGTTTTTGCTTTATAAATTTCATGATAACTACTGATTTTCATATAAAAACACTCTCCTATATATAAATATTCAATTAAGTGGAATGCACCAATGCTTATACATCGAAAAAAGTTCTACGGAGAAGGATTGGTGAATAAGGCAATTGACTCCTTACCTAGAGAGTTACATATTTTGTGGACCAGGAACTGAATTGGAAAAAAGATTGAACAGGGGAGACAGAGGTATTGATCCATTAGATGTTGCATGTCGTGAACACGATATAGCTCATTCAGTTAGTAATAATTTGAATGATTGACACAACGCTGATAAAATTTCACAAGAAAAAGCTTGGAACAGAGTTAAATCTAACGACGCAAAATTCAGTGATAAAGTAGCTGCTTGGACAGTAACTAACGCCATGAAGGCAAAACAGAAACTTGGAATGGGAATGAATAAGAAAAGAAGCTCAGAAATCGAAGAAACGGTGGGTACTGAAAACACCTCAAAAGCTTGGTGGCTTTTTACCACTGGCACTTCTTCCATTAATTGGAAAAGCATTTCGTGCTGGCGCTGCAAGTGGTGCTGATTCATATGTTGTGAACAAAGCTCTAGGTGAAGGTCTTTACTTAAAACCATATAAAACAGGTGGTGGCATGAAAAAGAACAAAAAAAAGGAGAAAAACTCTAAAAAATGAAATTACCAAAGAAGCGTTCAACAAATATTGATATAAAAAAATATGTGTGCAAGTATAGTATGAAAAATTTCCGTGGAGTTTACATGCGGAACAGTTTATCCAAGAGTCCATTAAAAAACGAGTCTGCTGTAATAAATTTAGATATTTATGATGGTTCTGGTACTCATTGGGTAGCTTATGTTGAAAAAATAATATCGGGATTATTTAGACAGTTTTGGAGACTTACCTCCGCCAAGAGAGTTAGTGAATTATTCTGGACCTAATATTAAAATAAATTACAATTACAATCGTTTTCAAAACTTCAATGCATACAATTGTGGTCATTTATGATTAGAATATCTTATAAAATATCAAGCATGAATATTTATTATACCAGTTACAACATGGAATCAATATCATTCACACTTACAGGAAAAAATTCCATAATTTCTGCAGACTATTTTCCACTAATTGAATTAGATAACAATCGTAAATATGTAATGAGCCTGATCAATTTCGACACATTTTATTCAATACCAAACATTGATGGAACTGATATCAAATTCAATTATAAAAAACAAGCAGATAAAGATTTTACACTGTATCAAATACCAGTGGGGTCGTATGAAATTGAGAATATTGAACAGGTATTGAGAAAAAAATTGAATAACCCTAATTACATTTCCGAAGGAAAACTTGATTCAAATTATATTGAAAGAGAAGAGAGAAAAAAAAAACATGATTTCATTCTTCCAAAACCAAATAATAATACGTTCAAAGTGAACTAAGGAGTACTATCAATATTGATTTCTGGAGAGAAGATTCAATTGGTTCACTAATGGATTTTGAAAAACAAACATTAGGACGGAACACATTTCATGAAAGTGTTTTACTTGTTAATATAATAAAAGTGAATGCAATTCTATTCGAATTGGATTTACCTGCACATACTATACACCAATTCCTTCTTGAAGTTGCGCCAGGTCATAAAAATAATTTAGTACCACCAAGTCCTATATATTTAGAAGTGAACACAAAACTGATAAGCAACATTACTATTCATATTGTTGACCAAGAAGGAAGATTTGTAAATTTCCAAGGTGAAACAATAACAGTTAGACTTCACTTGAAAACAGATTAATGAAAAATGGAAATTGATTATAAAAGAACAAAATCCAATTGTGGTAAAATCAGTTCGTCGAAAGTCATTGAGGAGTCAACAAGAAAAATAAGAATTTTCCCAAATTACTTGCGTTTCCTTTAAAAAAAAAATAGAAGAGAAAAAAAAACAGAATGAGTGATATATTGTATGTAACGTCAGGAATATCTTCTGATAATGCAATAAGTCGAATTGAAATGCACAGCCATCAACCGTTGGTTGCATCAGCACTCAACAATTGTGATGAGATTCGAATTCAAATTCAACAGCAAGACATATACACATTACCAAGCCAAAGCTTCTTAGATAATAAAGGTTAATTATCAACAGAAGAGAATGCCGTACCTCCTAATGATACAAAAATAACAAATAATGGTATTGCATTTCTATTTGATGCCATTAAATACTTGGTAAATAGTGTTGAGGTAGATAAGACAAAAAATGTTAGAATTACATCTACTTTAAAGGCATATGGCTCCCTAAATAATGTTAAAAGTAAAAATTTGGAAAACGCTGGATGGGGGCAAGACACTAACATTTTAGATGCCAATGGCAATTTTAATGTTTGTCTTCCTTTAAAAATGCTACTTGAATTATGTGAAGATAATACGAAAATAATGGTGAATGTTAGACAAGAACTTGCACTTATAAGAGCAAGAACTGATGTCAATGCCTATACATCTACAGCCAATTTGAAATTTCAATTGAATAAAATACATTGGAGAGTTGCTCATATTCTTGTTAACGATAAGTATAGGTTAAAATTATTGAAAATAGTTAATTCAAATCGTTTTATATATTGTGCTTTCCGTTCTTGGTGTTTATATGAATATCCTGCTCTTCAATTGTCAAAAAAACAAACATGGTCGAATAAATCCTCTACTCAAATGGGAAAACCTAGATTTGTTATTATTGGTTTCCAGACTCATCGTAAAAATCAAAAAGATAAAAACAGCAGTAACTTTGATATTTGTAATTTAACAAATATAAAACTATATTTGAACTCAGTTTGTTATCCATATGATAATCTTAATCTTGATTTTAAGAATAATTAACATGCCTTACTGTACGATATGTATGCTAAGCTTCCTCAAGCTTATTGTAATTACTACGAAACATATATTGGACCAGCTCTTGGTGAATCAGAATTCAAATCAATTGCTCCAATTATAATCATAAACTGCTCTAATCAAAATGTTTCAATAAAAAATAGTGATGTAGATGTTAGATTAAAGTTTAAATCTAGTGAGAATTTTCCTGAAAACACAAGTGCATATTGCTCAATCATTCACGATAAAATTATAGAATATAACCCACTCACAAGTGCAATTAAAACTTTGGTATCAAATAGCCATTGAAACAACTAGGAATGGAGTTAATTGTTGACATACAGGGATATAAAGCGAAAAAATTCATAATGGTAGCAAAAGAAGTTGCCATCATGTCAAGAAATGGGAATAAGCTGTGTCATTTATTATTTGAGGCACCATTTTCCTATAATCAACTGGAATCAAAATATAGAAGACAAGCTGTTTGGTTATATGAAAATTATCATGGTTTTCGTTGGGATGATGGATACATACCATATATCAAACTTTCGGAAACAATAATACCTATATTAAATAGTGCAAAAGTGATTTATGTTAAAGGTGATGTGAAAAAAGTATAGCTTGAGTCATTCAATAATAAATACAATGTTATATCTTTGGAGGAATATAGAGCTCTTAAGAATATTCTTTCACAGAAAACTTGTTTTAATCATTGCAATAGCTGTGCAATGAGTAATGTATATAAGATTAGAGACAATTTGGATGATTCATTGTATAAATTGATGGATATATGATAGATATAATTTCTTAATACGAATATATTTGTTCCTTATCTTTAAAACTTGTTGAAAGGCTTATTAATCATGATTTATTTGTTTCTTTATTTCAAGTAGTTGTATGAAGCAAGTACTAACTAGTTTTAAGTTCTATTAATAAGTTATTGTTTTAGATTTTTTTTGAAAGTTACTTTGATTCAAGTAATAAAATATGAGCAATTGTATTCTTTCGATACATCATCTTCCTTTGTTCTGCTTTCGTGAGGATTGAAAGTAAAAAAAAAATAACCGAAGCAACTATTATTCAAAATTTTCAACCTAATTCATGTGAACTAACAAATGTTAATGAGTTTCTTGTACTCAATAAGAAATTATATATGTTTTATAATAAATGGGTTTGGATTAAAAATCTTAGTGAAAAAGATTTTATTGAAACACCATATTTATTGACAGATTGATTGAACTTTATACCTAAATTTTTCAGAAAGTTGTATGCTATACATCAAAGACCAAATGGAAACGTTGTATTGGTAATAGATGACGTGGCATATAATATAAAATTTCCATCTCTTTAATTGGAAAGTACTCAAACTCCCTATATTAGTCACATTACTTACATTAATGGAGCTGTTTCAACTAGCAACGGACAGACTTATATATTCTATCAAAAAAATCCGTATATAAAAATAAATGAATGTGAATTTAATACTGAAGAATATGGGACATCAGATTCAATTTTTCCTGGAATTTCAAATAATATTGAATCAGTTTTCAAGTGTACAAATGAACTTATATATTTTTTTATGAACAATTACTACTATGAATTCAATGAATCTACAAAAACACTTGAAAAAGCCAAGAAATTTGAGTCTACCCTTTTTAATATCAGTTGTCCAAATATTAGTTTATATGAACAACTGAAAATATTGTTTTCAAAACTAATAAATGATATTCAAATCAAGTTCATTACACTTACATCAATGTTACTTCTTAGCTTTTATTGGAATCTGTAAGTTTTGTGGAATAAAAATTAGAAATATGAATAACCAAATTCCCTATCTATTTATTTTTCTCCTTATCAAATAAATACACCCAATTACACTTACATCATGAACAATTTTTATTGTTGATAGGTAGAATTACAAAAATAATATAGTTTGATTATTCAATTTATTTCTAATACTTCATTGATATTCTCCCCATTAAAATTCTGAAGAGTATCATTAACTACATCTGGATAGGCTAATAATATTTGCTCCATTGCTAAATTATGAGTATCATCCAAATGATTAACTATATTATAAATATTAGAGAAAATTTCTCCTTCACATGTTAATGACTGTTTTACAATATTAGAATAGTAGTAAAGATTCCAAGTACTTTATTGTGGAATTTGAAAAATCTGAAATTGAAAATGAATTGTTGGTACTTGTATTGCACAGCTAAATCTGTTTATTCTGTGACACAATAATAATAATTTCTTTATTTTCTATGATATCAAATAAAATTTTATTATTAAAAAATTTATATGATTATATTGTTGAATTACCATTCATATAGTCCATAATAATATTAAAAGTCGAAAGGAACTCATACCACTCACAAACTTTGAGATCTATAAACTTTTCAATCCTATTGTTATTCAATCTAACAATTATTTCAAAATTTTGTGCTGGACTAATACTAACACATACACAAACATTCTTATTTAAAAACTGTCTATGTTCTATAATTGATTCATTATTATTATTATCAATCACATGGAATGGTGGTGGTAGATTATTGAACATTGGATCCAGTGTTACTTCTTTCTCAAGTTCAGCAGTTTCTTGGTCAACATTTAAAACATTTCTACTTGATTCCGCTGTAATTCTATTTTCAAGTTCACCAGTTTCTTGATCAACGTTTATAACATTTTTACTTAGATTAATTCTTCTTTTCCTCATTGATTTTCCATCTTGGGTAATTTGTTTACAAGAAGCTTTCTCATTAGCTAGATATTTTTCACCATTATTGCTCGTTTTCACTTGCTATAAGTAATTCAACAATTAAAAAATATCACAAAATGAAATACAAAAAAATCTTACCATTTTTTTTTCCAAATTATTTTTTTTTTACATACATATAAATATAAATCTTTTCACTTTGAAAATGTGTATCGACACTGAAAAAAAAAATTAAATTCCTGTCTTCTTATATATTTTTCTTATCATTCTATACAAATCCTGCGCAGTAAAACGTTCACACATGAAGATTATCATAAAAAAAAGTATCCAATAACTTTTGGAAGTAATGTTCTCATTACATATTATTTTTCTTCGAAATAATTATCTTCTGCGATCATTTAATTTATACTCCAACATTGGTGTTGAAATTATGGAATATTGTTTAATTTTATATTGAAAACGGAAGCGATCTCTTGCATATTGCTTCCATATTCCTTGACGACCTAATTGGTATGCATATTTTCACGCTATCATGTAATGTACTATTACTTAAGCATCAAACGTTACAGATTTCATATCAATTGAAATGTTCATAACAAAAAGCATGTAACAATAGAAAGCATGAAATTCTGACAGCTATTTATGATACAAAATGATACGACTTAATCACTATCAAAGTCCAAATTTCCGATTCACTGATAAGTCTTCCGTTCAATTTGATTTACGATAACCTTGAAGCTAGTCACGAAAGATAAATTTTTCTGCAGAGCATGTTACAACAAATGTGACCTTATCAATTTTATTATCATCAAACGTACACATCCTGCATTCATATATATATTATCATATCTCTGTTATAAAAATTTTCTTCGTTGACCTGAGTACACATGTACTCTCAGAACTTATAAACAAAATTCATATGTAAACGATACTTAGTGGTGTGTAATGTCACAAAAAAATTCTCTAACACACCACAAAATCTTCCAGACGCCCCTCCATTTTTTCTTGCAACCTTTAGCTACTCAATCACAGATGGCAGCATCAGCGCGCTCCTTTTCATTCACAACTATTCCTTAAGACGTTGTTCAATAAGAACTCAAGAGGTTCTTATCAAACTCAAGACGTTCTTATCATTTCTTGAGACGCTGTCCAAGAAGACTCAAGACGTTCTTATCATTTCTTAAGACGCTGTCCAGGAAAACTCGAAACGTTCTCTTATCCGTTCTTGAGACGTTGGCCAAGGAAACTCAAGACGTTCTTATAACTTCTTAAGACGTTCTTATCACTGATAACCTTGAGATTGGTCCAAATACTGCTTATTATATCTACTTATTGGATAGATTCATGTGATTTGCGATACTTTGAAACTGCTGACAATGTAGTAATTCCGACTTATTTCAAACTTCATATAACTGCAGATAGCGCTCTGAAAACACAAAATATGATGTTCTTGCCGATAGATTTATACATATTATGAGGTCCTGAATAGGATTATGAACTTTCTGGCTGTAAGAATCTGCTCAGAAAAGCGTGATTACGACTTATTCAAAGTTTGTAAAACTGCAAATAGCACTCTAAAAACTCAAAATATGATGTATTCGGTGTTAGATTCTGCCATATAACGCATTTCTGTAGCAAAATCTAGCTTCTGAGCAGATTTTTACAATCAAAAACTTCTCAACGAGACTCAGAAAAGACGCTGATAGCTCGCTGGTAACGCGAAGTTCTGTGCATTTGAGGACGGATCCATGCGTATAATGTTGTATTGTATAGATTTATGTGATTTGCGATAGTTTGAAACTGCTCAGAAAGTAGTAATTTAGACTTTTTTCAAACTCCATATAACTGCAGATAGCGCTCTGAAAACACGAAATATGATGTTTTCGCTGATAGATTCATACAGATTATGAGGTCCTGATTAGGATTATGTTGTTCTTGATTGTGAAAATCTGCGCCTGAAAGCATGATTTCGAATGATTCTAAAGTTTGTAAAACTGCAAATAGCACTCTAAAAACACGAAATATGACGTATTTGGTGTTAGATCTCCAATATAACGCATTTCTGTGGCAAAATCGCGCTTCTGAGCAGATTTTCACAGTCAAAAATTTCTCAACTTGACTCAGAAAGAACGCTGATAGCTCGCTGGAAACGCAAAATTTTGTGCATTGTAGGACGGATTCATGCGTATTATGTTGTTTCGGATAGATTGATGTGATTTGCGATACTTTGAAACTGCTCAGAATGAAGTAATTTTGACTCAATTCAAACCTCATATAACTGCAGATAGCGCTCTTAAAACATGGAATATGATCTTTTGGCCGATAGATTTATAGATATTATGTGGTCCTGAATAGGATTATGTGCATTTTATTTGTGAAAATCTGCGCGGAGAAGCGTGATTTAGACTTATTCCAAAGTACGTGAAACTACAAGAAGCACTCGAAAAACATGGAGTATGATGTATTTGATGTGTGATTCTGCCATATAACGCATTCTGTAGCAAAATCTTTCTTCTGAGCAGATTTTCACAGTCAAAAATTTCTCAAATAGACTCAGGAAAAACGCTGGTAGTGCATTGTGAACGCAAAATTTTGTACATTTGTGGACGGATTCATGCGTATAATGTTGTATTGGTTAGATTTATGTGATTTGCGAAACTTTGAAACTGCTCACAATGTAGTAATTTTGACTTATTTCAAACTTCATATAACTGCAGATAGCGCTCTGAAAACACGGAATATGATGTTTTTGCTGATAGATTCACACATGTTATGAGGTCCTGTATAGAAATATGAACTTGTCGATTGTGATAATCTGCGCGAAAAAGCGTGATTCCGACTCATTCAAAAGTTTGTAAAACTGCAAATAGCACACTAAAAACACGATATATGATGCATGTAGTATCAGATTCTGCCATATAATTCATTCCTGTAGCAAAATCTTGCTTCAGAGCAGATTTTCACAGTCAAAAATTTCTCAACTAGAGTCAGAAAAAACGCTGATAGCTTGCTGGGAACGCAAAATTTTGTGCATTTGAGGACTATTTATTGCGTATTATGATCTATTGGATAGATTCATGTGAATTTGCGATACTTTGGAACTGCTCAGCATGTAGTGATTTTGACTTATTTCAAACTTTATATAACTGCAGATAGCCCCTCTGAGAACACGGAATATGATGTTTCCGCCGATTGATTCATACATATCATGAGGTCCTGAATAGAATGATGAACATTATGATCGTGAAAATCTGCGCGGGAAAGCGTGATTTCGACTTATTCCAAAGTATGTAAAACTGCAAATAGCACTGTGAAAACACGAGATATGATGTAGTTGGTGTAAGATACTACCCTATAACGTATTTCTGTAGCAAAATCTCGCTTCAGAGCAGATTTTCACAGTCAAAAATTTCTCAACTAGACTCAGAAAAACGCTGATAACTCAATGGAAACGCTGAATTTGGTGCATTTGAGGATGGATTCATGCGTATCATGTTGTACTGGATAGATTTATGTGATTTGCGATACTTTGAAACAGCTCAGATTGTAGTAATTTTGACTTATTTCTAACTTAATATAACTGCAGATAGCGCTCTGAAAACACGTAATTTTCAGTAAGATTCGTACATATTATGAGGTCTGTAATAGGATTATGTACTTTTTGATCGTGAAAATTTGCGCGGAAAAGCGTGACTTCGTCTCATTCCAAAGTTTGTAAAACTGCAAATAGCATTTTTAAAACACAAAATATAATGAATTTGGTGTGAGACTCTGCCATATAACGCATTTCTGTAGCAAAATCACACTTCTGAGCAGATTCTCCCAATCAAAAATTTCTCAACGAGACTCAGAAAAAACGCTGATAGCTAGTAGATAGGATTCACAACTCGTAGTCCAGCAACAGCAACACTTTGTTATGTGTTTTTTTTAGTCGTGCGTAATGTTTTTATGTTGGGTATTGAGATGTAAATCTGTTCGTGTGCCTATGGTTGTGATTTTTGTTGTCATGGGCATAGAATGTTAATGTGAGTGTGTGAGATTGTATCATAGTGGGTGTAAAATCGGTTGTGTGCTACTAGGGGATAGAACACCGTGCGTGCTATGCTTCAGTCGTAGATAATGCGATGTAAGTTTTATGTGCGCCTCTGTATATTCATTCTTCTGATTATGAGCGTGTTTCATTCATGATCATGTGCGCAACCTTATCATAATGCTCAAAAACTCAATAGAAACGCCACTGTGTGCACACCCAATTAATTTTTGAGACATTAATCAAATTCTAGTCGGTAGAGACGTAATATTACCAAGAACTTGAAATGCTGTTTCAATTGAATTAATGAGAAGAAATGATAAGATGAAAATAATAAACATAACAATAAGGAGAGCAAGAACTCCTATTCAAAATAAACGTTATGAGATGTCATCTTCATCAACGAAAGAATTGAACTTCTCATCAAAACCCAACCATTTTACAAAGTATTTACCTTCATTTTTTCGTAAAATCTTCTCAACTAAATATATTCCTGAATATTTTGTTCGTTGTATCACTTGTTCATAGAATCCTCCAGCTAT
The DNA here is from genome assembly GCA_963989225.1 of Dromius quadrimaculatus. NCBI lineage: Eukaryota > Metazoa > Arthropoda > Insecta > Coleoptera > Carabidae > Dromius > Dromius quadrimaculatus. The sequence goes on along the minus strand of OZ022332.1, from coordinate 30,421,504 downwards.
ATTCTCACCGTTTTCATCCTGCAGCATATATGTTACTGGGGATGTTGGTTGCACTTGATTTATTTCAAATATTTCAGTACTCCACGATGGGTGATAGCCCTTATCAGATATCGATTTATATTTGCTGATTCTAACAGAATCTCTTTCTTTGTATCAACCAGATGCAGCAATTTTGATTTGGTTGTAGACTGTGTTCAACAATCTCTTCTCATGTCTCTTCCTAACATTCACAGGCTTCATACCGATTGTTCTGTGTTTTGTATTATTAAATTTCCCTAATAAATCATCTACTATATCAAGCCATCTGTAGGATCCTGAAAGAATAAAATATCTCCACATTTTTGACTTCAATGTGCGAATAAAACGTTCTACAACACTTGCTTTCGGGGGGCTATATGTAGGATAATGATTTATACCATGTTGCTCCATCAATTTTTCAAATTCTCCATTGAAAAATTCCCTACCTCGAGCAGTTTGTAGATTTTTTGGAATCATATTTTCCTTGTGAACAGTATTTATTGCAAATGTAACATCCTCTCCTGATTTTGACTTGCTTGGCTTTGCCCAGGCTCGTTTGGAAAACACGTCTATAACTGTCAATATATATCTATAACCCTTATTTTCTTTTGCATACGGTATCATTTCAACGAGATCCGCTTGAAATAAATAATTCAGCCCCTTGACTACAACATGTCTTTGTTTGAAATTTCGACGTGCAGCCTTGTGCAGTTTGTTTACAATGTCTTGTTAACTCATAATAAATTTGTTTCTAGCAGAATTTCCACCAAGAGCTTTTGTTGATTTTTTTTGTCTTTGTATAGGAAGGAATGTCAACTTATCATTCACTGCAACACATTGCCCCTATAACGCTAGTGATTCGTTCTTTATTTTGCTTCCAATTAAACTTTCTTGGATGTTAAATTGGACGTTTCTTATTATTGCGTTGCAGGGGAATTTATAGAATGACTCGGAATTCCCGTTTTCAAATTTATACTCATCGCCATCCAAGTATATTGATAAATTTATCAGCATCAATGTGTGACGCTTTGAGAATTCATTCTCAACTTTATCATCAAAAGCAAAGAGTTTTTGCGTAATTGAATTGTCAAATGTCATGTTCACATTAGTTTCAATTTCTTTCATGATTTTTGACACATATTTCACATTAACAACATCGTTTCAATCAGCAAAGATATCCGACATCAACAAACCCTTTTATATGAAGCAAACCATCCAAGACTAATTCTCTTTCCAAATGTGTCAATATTTTTCTCTTCAAATGCTTGTGAATGTGTTTAGTGATATCAGATCCAAACTTACTAACAACCTTATAAGACCAAATATTAAATAAAAATAAAACATTCCGCAATGTTTCTTCAATGCGAACTATTTCATCATCATGACCCGTATGTCCAGCTGCTTCAGAGGCTATTAGTAATTTCAATCTTTCAACAACGTCATTAGGATCACTCCAGTATACATATTGCATCCGTTTATTCGTCACACTCAATTCTGGGAATGCACTACCACCACCACCAATCGATTTTTCTGATTTTGATCTTGTTCTCACATAAGGGGCTATCTCCATTATGATATTTCGGCAAAATATTCGAGGGTCTGGTAGTGAAAAAAATCAAAACCGAACTTGAAAGTATATTGATACAACAGCAAAATGGATTTTGTACTGGTAAATCTGTATTGACAAATTTAGTCCCATTCACGGAAAATTTAAGTGCTAATATGGATAAAAAGCTTCAAGTTGATGTAATTTACACTGATTTCAGTAAGGCATTTGATCGTGTTCACCATCCTACTTTGATACACAAGCTTAAAATCGTGGGTGTACATGGTTCCTTGTTGAGATGGCTAGAATCTTATCTATCAAATCGATCTCAACTTGTCTCATGCATTGGTTTCAAATCCTACATATTTTCTGTTCCATCTGGAGTACCACAAGGCTCCCATTTGGGTCCAATTTTATTCAATCTATTCATCAACGATATCGCTCGATGTTTCCAGCACTCTAACTTTGCCTTATACGCTGATGATTTAAAATTTTTCTAGACAATAGCAACTATAAAAGATTGTGAAGAACTACAGGAGGATTTGAATCGACTGCAGGATTACTGTGTTACCAATCACCTATCTCTAAATATTTCTAAATGTTTCTTAATCAATTTTACAAGAAAGAAATACAAAACTTCTTATATCTATAGTATTGACAATATTCCAATAAACGTGAAGAATGAATCTTCAAGTGATCTAGGAGTAATTTATGATCCTAAACTTTTTTTCAATTTTCACGTTGAGAATTTGGCGCGTAGGTCACACAAAATTTTAGGTTTCATTTTCAGAACCTGTAAGAAGTTTAATAATCCGTACTCCATTATTTGCTTGTACACTTCATTAGTGAGATCTAAACTTGAATATGCTTCTGTTGTATGGAGTCCTTGTTACAAAGGCAACAACGATATGTTGGAAAATGTTCAAAAGAAATTCTTTAGATACCTAAACCTTAAATTTAGTCTCAATATTGAGGACTATTCATTAAGATTGCAATACTTTCATATGTCATCGTTAGAGAAAAGAAGATTGAATTCTGATATGATATTTCTATACAAAGTTTTAAACAACTTGGTTTATTCTGAAAACTTATTAGCATATATCAACTTTCTAATTTCAAATAAACGCACGAGGTCTAATGATTTATTCTATGTACCTTATTGTAAGACTAATAATTATAAAAACTCTCCTGTAAATAGAATATTAGCTGCTTATAATTGTCTCTTCAGTCATATTGACTTTTTCCATTCGCCATTGAATAAATTCAAGCAGCTATTATTCTAATTGTATTTGTCACTTCAGCTTCATGTTCTGTGATATTAATTTTTGTTATTTAACTTTAAACTTATGTCATGTATGTTTCCTATACATTATTGTAGAAAAAAATGAACTATATTTGTGATTAATTTATGAAAATCTGTAATTGGGTTCTACCTGTTGATTTTCGTTAGTAAATAAATAAATAAATAAATATTGTTATACTTTGATCAACGTTGGATATTTATTGCTCCTAATCTATTATAGTACTTTCTGTGTGCGTTCGTGCTTTGAACAATTTTCAAATATTGTCTTTTATCATCTTCGGTGTATATATTGGGGTCTGGTGATTTCAAAGTTTGAAGTTCATATAATCCAGGTGTTCCTTAATACCACACATCATTGATATATCGATCATTTTTATCTATTTCAACTTCAGAATCCTCAATCATAAATTTGTTAGTAGTTGGATCATTCTTGATTCCATACTCAGTATCAGTATCAGAACTTTCAACAGCATAAAGTGCCATACATCTGCCAGCAATATCCCCCAACATTCCTTTAGTAGATTCTTCTAGATTCTTCAACTGTTCATTACTCATAGATTGTTCTCTGATAGTTGCCGGTGATTCAATTGTTTCTTCATCTTCCAAAAATTCTGGGACTATTACATCCGTCTTTCTCCTATGAATCTTAGGTTTTTCAAATATTTCATCGTCTAAAAACTCATCCTTCACGACATCATCATCATTCTCATCTTGTGTAACTGTTGATGGTTGCTGTCTTCTCCCTAGTTGCACACCCAAATCGGTTAGAGGGGTGATGATCGGTTTGAAAGTTCTGCTCAACAATTCTTGTCTCATCTCTGGTCCTCTTTTAAGATTCATCAATTCATTTTTGATGATCTCCTTAGTTCGTACTATATCTTGCAATGTGCTTGATTCACTCATTATCCGGAATGTTGTTACAATTCACATGCGCACATCTATATACTTTTCAAGAACAAATCGGAACCATTTCTGTATCGCCCATTGGAAAGATCACACTCTTTATTGATTACAGCAAATCCATAATTTTCTCGCCAACAATTTAAACAGAAGTTTCGAAATTCGCTGAACAACATGTCTGTCTGTGCATGATTGTTATATATATATATATATATATATATATATATATATATATATATATATATATATATATATATATATGCCTCAAGTTTAGTTCGTCTTGTTTGAATATAATAATTAAATTTGCATTATCACGCACAAGATGTTCTTGCCGATCAACTGAAATGTCGTTGAATATAAAAATTGAGTTTGGCAGTATTTCATTAAGAGCTGGTAGATTTATTTTATCACTATGTGTAAAATATCCAACACAATCGATAAATGATGGAATATTTTGTAACATTTCATATTTTGATTGATACAATGACTTGGAATAGATGTAAACATTCTCAAATCGCAATCTATTTGCATTTGTTGGTGATGAAATCATTAGATTGGTTTTACCACAATTTGATGGATAATAAAACAAATAATGCATCATATATCGTTAGGGAATAGATCACCATGTTTACTTTCTCGCGGCAGATCTCCTGAGACTCCTTCAATATTTTGAAATAGAATAGCTTTCTGCTGCTTTCCAAACTTCATCTTCTATATATATATGATGGAAATGTATATATTACATTCATATTAGTATAGTACTCGTAAGCACTCGCGTACAATGAAGATGCGAAAAAGTAGAAGAAGCATATTGCGCGAGGCAGTTCAAAATGCTAGAAGAGCTTTTGTGAGAGGAGCTCGAAGGGGAAATATGAACAACATAATCCCCATAACATTGAATGCTGCGCGGAGAAGTATGCAGAGACGTAGACATGAAGAATATGAATTACCACGAGTTACAGCAATACCAAAATCAGGTGGATTTTTACCATTTCTCATTCCACTATTTGCCGGTATATCTGCTCTTTAAATAATTTACCAAAATCAGGACCTTTGCACAATTGATAAGCAATTATGAATTTGGATAGTAAAAATAACAGTGGAACACATTGAGTGTGCCACAAAAAACGAAGTAAACTTGTTCAATATTTTGATAGCTTCGGCTACTTAAGACCTTCATCGGAGTCTATGTTATATTTTGGAGAAAATATGAAAATAAAGTATAATTACCATCGATATTGAAAATTCAATTCATTCAACTGTGGACAGTTGTGTCTAGAGTTTCTTCTACATAATACAACATGATGTCAATAACAATAACTTTGACAACACAAGAATCGGTGTTGAGTGCAGATTTTTCACCACCTTTACATTTAACCGGCAGCTGGGCTGGCGCTGTGGATGAAGAATGGGTAATTGGTCTAGTCGATTTTCAATCTTATAATTCTTTTCCAAATATAACTGAGCGTAAAAATGAATTATACTATTACGATGGAGAAAATTCATTGAGATCTATCACAATTCAAACGGGGTCATATGATATTGAAGATTTGAGTGATTACATACAATCTATTTTTGATGGTGTGGGTGAAAATCATAAGGAAACGACATTTACACTCACACCGAACGTTAATACTTTGAAATGTAATATTCCATGTTCGCATAAAATAGACTTCACAAAGAAGGATGGTATAGGAAGTGTATTGGGATTCAATAAAAAAGTACTCGATGCGAATAAGCTATATGAGTCGGACTCAATTGTGAATATTATGGAAGAAAATAGTGTGCAGATAAATTGCAATATTGCTTCTCGATCATTTAGAAATAATTCAAGTGGACATATATTGCACGTTTCTTTTCCCAAACGCACCGCCCGGATATGAATTGATTGAGGTACCGTCAAATATTATTCATTTGCCAGTGAGCGTTCGAGTTATTGACAACGTTACAGTTAAAATTGTTGATCAAGAGGAAGATATAATTGATTTTCGAGGAGATACTATCACGGTGCGTTTACATTTGAAACGAATAATCAATGAGAATTAATTTTAGCAATAAAAAAGTATCAATAACAAAGCAACATCAGATCTCTGAACCTCAAACATTGGCGCTCACAACAAAAAATATACAGTTTCTCAGAGCGCAAGATTATAAGGTGAGGGAATGAATCATATTTTACATATTGATGAGGAGACGAGTTTCGACGAGTCGATAACACGTTTGGAGGTGCATTCACATCAACCGTACATTGCTACTACATTCAATAATAGCGATGAAATTCGTATTCCAATTCAAAAACAAGATATTGTCAATCTACCTAGTCAAAGCTCCATAGTAATTAAAGGAACACTTTTGAAAGCAGATGGGAAGCCATTAACATCGACTTTTGTAAACAACGGCTTAGCACATTTGTTTGATGAAATACGTTACGAGCTGAATGGTGTCGAGATTGATAGATGTAAAAATGTGGGTATAACTTCAACTATAAAAGGTTACTGTTCATTTCACGATGGACGCAATAAAACGCTTGAAAATGCTGGCTGGGGAAACACATCTATTACCGATAATAAAGGTCATTTCAATGTATTGATACAATTGAATACGATTCTTGGTTTCACGGAAGACTATAGAAAAGTTCTTATAAGTTGTTATATGTTGAACAGGAACTTGTTCTGATCAGATAGAAAGTTGATACGAACGCTTATCATGATGCAACGGAAGAATTGATGCTCCAAATTACAAAATTATATTGGCGTATGCCCTATGTATATGTGAGTGATAAAGTGAGGCTTTCATTCCTGAAGAAGCTCGATAGAAATGAGCAAATTCAAGTTCCTTTCCGATCTTGGTCATTGTTTGAATTTCCATTACTGCTCACATCCCAAATGCAGACATGGACTATCAAAACATCTTCACAATTCGAAAAACCTTGGTACGTTATTTTAGCATTCCAAACTGATAGGAAGAATCAACACACTAAGAATGCTAGCGAATTTGATCATTGTCACATTTCCAACGTACGACAATTTTTGAATGCTGAAGACTATCCATATGAAAATCTGAATTTAAACATTAAGAATAATCACTATGCTGTGCTGTATGACATGTATACACAGTTTTAACGAGTGTATTATGATCAAGATGTTACATCTAAACCATTAATGAACAGAGCGGAATTTCTTACTAAAGCACCACTTGTTGTGTTGGATTGCTCCAAACAAAATGGCAGTTTAAAATCAGCGCCTGTAGATGTCAGAAATGAGTTTGAGTCCGATGAGAATTTTCCAGAGAAGACCACCGCTTATTGTCTTATCATTCACAATCGTATAGTGGAGTACAACACGATGTTGTTAGTTATGCGATGGAATCCATCGTAGACATGCCGGGCTTTACCTCCAATAATCGCGACTTTATTCCAAAGGAAGTTGCTATACTATCAAGAAATGGTGGAAAACTTCAACATTACTTGCTTCAGGCACTTTACGAGTGGACTAGGTTAAACAAGTCTAGTCAAAAAGAAGCTAGATAGTTATTGAACAAATATCATGGGTTGTATTGGAACTCCGGTTCATGTGTATACATAGAAACATTGGAGGGATATCAAAGACCACCTGTCCAAAGCAACAAAAATCTATGTGAAAGGTGAGCGGAAGAGGAAATTTCTCAGCATAAAACTGAATCTATCTGCTGAGATCATTGACATAGTGCAGTATCCCAGTTTGAAAAATGCAAGCACCATCAATTTCTCATGTTTAAAACATCCTTCACCATTTATTTGTGCATTACGAAATGTTTTTGTCATGAAGAGCCAACTAAAAATGTCCACTCTGTAATTTTCGAGGAAATAAAGAACTATTTGAATCTACTTTAAGCTTTTATTGCAAATACCAGAAAAGATAGAATTATATTCATACAAATATAATAATTCCTCAAATGCTAAAATATACATATTGATATCCCTATCTAAGACAGTTTCAAAACATTGTTGCTTAGTGTCACACTCGTTCATCTTACAATAATCCTGTACATGTGATAATACTTTCTTATAATACTCATCAAAATTAAGAATTTGGATTAACTCTAAATTATGCAAGATTTTATCATGTATGCAAAAGAGAGTTTGTACAGCTGACATTTCCAAAACAATACTAAATTCATTGCTGCTCCATGTAAGAGTTAAAATTCTCTTCCCACCATTATTATTGAGAATAAGGCAATGATCTCCTGGCAAACTTTTATACAGGGTGGGGCAGAAAAACCTATCCGATTTCAAATCCCTTTTTCTCAGAAGAGGGGGCAGGTAGAGTAGTGAGGTAAAAACCGTTAGAAAGCCGGTTTTATGCCATTTGTCAGTAGTCAACATGCCTTGGTCTGGTGAACATCGTGCTTTTGTTATTGAGCGGTTTATCGAATGCGACGGTTCGATAATTGCTACACAACGTGCTTTCACCTTTGTGGTGCCGTTAACAGGCAGAATTTTCGATATTGGAGTGACGAAAATCCTCGAGAAATCCATCAGGAACCCCTCCATAGCCCAAAAGTGACTGTGTGGTGTGCTCTTTCCCGCCTAGGCGTCTGGGGGCCTTACTTTTTTGAAGAAAATGGGCAAACCGTAACGGTCAACAGCGAGCGCTATTGTTTCATGCTGGAAAATTTTCTTAGACCCAAAATGGAAGAAAATGGCGTGGAAAATGTGTGGTTTCAACAGGATGGTGCAACCGCCCACACATCGCGACGATCAATGGACATTCTCAGGGAACTGTTTCCCGGTCGCCTCATTTCCCTGAGAGGTGATCTTGGCTGGCCGCCGCGCTCACCGGATCTCACTTCATGTGACTTCTTCCTTTGGGGTTACCTCAAATCAAAGGTTTACCAGCATCGACCAAGGACCCTTCTTGCTTTACGAAGGGAAATTGCTCGGGCAATTGAAGAAATTCCTGTGGAAATGACGGTGAAAGTCATGGAAAGCTACCGCGAGCGCCTAAATCAGTGTATCCGCTCCCAAGGACGACATTTGAGTGATGTGCTTTTCAAAACTTAAATTTAAAAATGGCATAAAATTTGCGATATGTTAATAAAAAAATTTTTTTGACAAGTTGACTGGTTTTAATTTTATATCGTTTTGAAATCAGATAGGTTTTTCTGCCCCACCCTGTACATAATGTTCTTACCACAGTCAAAATAATTTAGAATGATATTTTTATAGCTCATGAGGTCATTCCACTCTTCTAAAGTGAATTGGAGTCCTATATTACCAGGTTTACTTGCGCTTAATTCTATGATAGCCAGAAATTCTCGCAACACGCTTAAACCAACAGATACCCATTTTGTCTTTGATTTATTCAGCGGAAAATCTGATGATAGAAGAGGATAGTCATCCTTGTAGAGAGAACCAAGTAATCCACGACTTTTCACAAACTTATTGAAATCGAACTGGAATCGCGAAGTCGTAGTAGAATCATTGGACGAACCTCTTTTTCGACTCAAAGCCATCTGAAATAGGAATATACTATAAATTTTAATACAGATATTTCGAATTGATGAGCTTACCGCGTATTTGAGAAGGTGGATCGACTCAAGATGTAGTCTTTAGTGTGATCGACGATATCTATATGTTTTATTCTGGAATGTGATTGGTTAGGATAAGAAACGTTCCCATTGGTTTCACCAATATAATATATCCGGTTTGTGAAAGAATCTACTACTCATAAGGCGATGGCTGAGAGGGTAATTGCGAGTGATATTCTTTGTGCAGCATTCAATTTGAATATTATAAATGAGGTGGACGATAAAGAACTTGTCTTGCGAAATGCATTCCGATCTATTATGAAGAGATATACTACAAAAGTGTACATTTGTGGTGGTATGAGTGAGGACAAGTTTATAAATATATTAGGAATGTTTCGTGGAAATGAGTTGCACGAAATGTGGAAAGATCTACCCCAAAAATTCAAGGTCCATCCGAACTTAATCAAGAGGTTACCATGTACGGAACATTACAATTTACCCACAACACGATGTCATATTGACGGACCACCACTAATAATTGAGAATTGTCACATGTATAATATCAATAGATGTATTGTAGTAAGCTTTGTGTTGAAAAAATTGTTCTGATATTTATATAATGAAGAAATAATTTATAGTTTCTGGTTCAAGTACACTTACCTAAATTTGTCTGTTTGCAACACTGATCTGCAAACAACTCTCACACTCTCATGTGCTCGAAAGCCTTATTCCAAGAATAAAACGATTGAAAGAATTATTTGAAATTCTATCTGATCTTATTTTCATCCCCTCAGGCGTTAAGATATATCCATTGAAACAAGGCTCACAGAAAATTTTATAATCCAGGAAACAATCTTTATTGAATTCTCTGGGAATCCAAATATTCATGAGACTTGAATTTTCAATTTCAACATATTCCTGTTATGAACACAAACTAATAGATTAGTTTTTTTTACGTAATTCACAATTATTCTCCTTGCAAATATTATTTTGAATAACACTATTTGTAACAGGCATTATAACAATCCTTTTTTCAATAATTGTTGATACGTTCGTTTTTATACTGTCTGAAAACCTGAGCTTATCGCGTGCACATTCAACTTATTCACAATCATTGTGACAGAATAGAGTGCTCTTTATCCCAATCAATAATAATCAAACCTGTTGAAATGTTTGAAGTGTGACATAAACTACTTTCTCTGAATTCAATAATCATCAAAACATTTGCATTCACAAAAAATTTGGAGATTAAACAGATATAAATCTCCAATTATTGAGTAGCAAATGCAACTTTATATGTGACAATACAGGAAGTTTATTGATCTCCCGTCCTTGATAAAGTAGGCATAAATTATCTCCTCTGAATCAAAGAATTACTAAAACATTTGCATTTACAAAAAACGAGATAATTGGATTGTCATGAATGTTTATCTTTTTCGTAGCGTATACAACTTTGTTTGTGGCAACATATGAAGTTTATTAATTTGTTCTCCTTGATTTTTCATACATTTTGATATTTTGGTGTGTATGTGAATGCGCGTTTGTGAGCACTTCAGCTCTCTTCTTAATAAACGGTGTACAGAAACTAGATACACTTCATAAGTAACTAGGATGGCATTGAATGCATTCAACGAGCTTGCTGCTGGCTTCCAGTATAAAAAAATTGTTGACTTGGTTGTTTGTGAAAAATATTCGATAAAAGCGACGAAGTTATTGAACACTAAGTACGGCCCACGAATTGTTCTAACTTTGGACGAGGGATTCAATGTATTTCTACCTCAAAGCTTCCAATCTGTTACTGATGAAGAGATGAAAAAGATGATTGGATGTTATATAGTTAACACTACAATTCCAAGCGATAGATTTGCGAAATTTCAGTTTATAAGGTTAGTAGACCGTTCATCATAAACCTCTTTCCCTCTGGTAATTATTCAATTTGTTACAGTGACAGAGCAAATGAATCTTCACTCCTTCTGCTACTAAACGATGCGTATTTCCAAATTTTATAAGAAAAGTCTCATAGATTCCATGAAAAAACTATCAAAATCACATTCATTTGTCTGCATCAGATACCGTCAACATTATAAGAACAATAAATTCATCCACTGTTTCGAATGTATAAGGGGGCTTGCTGGAGATGCTAAATTCGTAAGAACTCATTCTGTACACATGGTCAGGTATTTGCCAGACGATCGTAGATACTGTCAAATTTGTGAAAAAAAGCTGAGAAAAATTGTGACCAATTCCTGTGAATGTTCGAAATGTGCATCAGTTTTTAGCGAAGAAAGTCACCAAAACTCCAAAAACTTTATAAACATCTATTTGAGAGAAAAAAATTTCAAGAATATAATTGAAAGACAATATAAGTTAAAAATGTTCTCATGTAATGTTCGTTATAAATCTTATAGATCAAGAGATAACTTAAAACGACATAATAAATATGGCTGTAACAAAAAATTGGTTTTATTATGTGAATATTGTGGAAGGTGTTATAACCCCTTGATACTTAAAAGATATATATCCCAAGCTCATAATATGCAAATTCAGAAGTTGGGGAATGTGGCCAGCTCATCTGTGAAACGTGTGAAATCTGATCGAACCTCGAATGAATTCATGTATTGTGAGTCGTGTGGGATTGATGTAGAAAAATCGTTAATAAATTCTCATTTGAGCACAAACGTGCATAAATTGAAATCACGTGTTGATTGTGGACCTAATATTTCGATAATAAAAACGACATTTTAAAACAGAATCACATCGTACAAGATTAAGAATGACGATGCAAAAACTGATATATCAACATTCCTACGAAAGGTGAAGAATTCAGTGTGTAATTTAATTCAAAACCTACTTAAAATCCATCATTCCTTGAAGGCAAATATGAAATTGTTTTGTCTGTACACTCTTCCTAAACGTGATGAGTCTGAAATCAAATCGTTCAACACAAAACAACAAGTGATCACTTTTTCAACAGATTTGTCAGAGATACTTAACACTTTATCAACACGAATCGGAACGGATAGCTCTGAATTCCAAGTAAGAATATTATTAAATATCCTACACTAAACATATAGCTCTATCTGTTTGATAGGAACGTGATAGTGGATGGACCCTACCGCGAGTCGAACATTTGGAGTTGAATATTAATAAATTCTCTCCAATAGCGGTTTCATCGTTCGTGCCCCTTCCAAAAGACATTCACATAAAGAGGGCGTGTATAAATGTGAGAATATTGATGCCAAGTGCTTTCTGTGGGCTATACTTTCGGCATTGTTAACAGCAACCAAACATCCTCAGCGTGTGACAAACTATATCCCACACGAGCATAAGCTTGATTTTACCGGATTGAATTTTCCCATGAATATCAAATCAATTCCACAATTTGAACAGTTAAATGATATTTCAGTCAATGTTTTTGGTTCAGAGTTTGATTACAAGAGCAAGAGTCACATCGTAATTGGACCTTTACATCACACAAAGCACAGAAAACGAAAAACATGTAAATCTATTATATATTGAGAATGATGACATAAGTCATTTTGTTTGGATAAAAGATTTATCACGTCTGATAAATAGTCAAATTAATTAGACAACATATAAGAATTGGCTATGCGATGATTGTCTATTGAATTTTCCATCAGAAACTAATCTTATCGAATATCAAAATAATGACTGTGCTCATATGGTAACGTTTTACCCAACGAAAATGAGAATATACTTGAATTTACACATTTTCAACGAAAGATTAAGGTGCCCTTTGTTATATACGCCGATTTTGGATCTCTACAAGTTCCTTCCGCATCTTGTTCACCTGCGTATGACCACTCATTTTCAAACATAACTCATGTGCACGAGGCTTATAGTTTCGCATATTCCATTAAGTGCTCATACAATACTGGTACAAATGCTACGCAAAAATTAGTTGAATATATTTCAAACGATATAAGATATCTGTACGAGAATCATTTGAAGAATACAATACCATTAACCGCTTCAACAGAGGATGAACAAAATTCTTACGATTCTTCAACGGCTTGTCACGTGTGTGGGAATGATTTTGTGGATAATAATAAAGTCTTGGATCATGATCACTTGACCGGTCTTTTCCGTGGGGCAGCTCATTTTACCTGCAATTTAAACTTCAAGATTCTAAGATTTGTGGCGATATTCATGCATAATCCAACTAACTATGATTGTCATTTATTCATACAAAATTTGGCGTTCGATGATAGTAGAATGAAAGTTATACCAGAAAATGAAGAAAAATATATCCCATGCACTAAATAACTTTTAGTGGATAGAATTGATGGCCGTTGCGTTCATATGCAATTGAGGTTTTTGGATTCCTTCAGATTTATGAGTAAGTCTCTTGACAGTCTAGCGCGGAATTTGAAACCGGAACAATTGTTCAATACGATGGAATATTTTCCAGATACAGATAAATTTGAGCTTGTTACAAAGAAAGGAGTTTTCCCATACACGTACATTGATTTCTTTGAGAAATTATCCCTTCCCAAATTGCCAGATAAACTATATTCCAATAATTCGTTGAATCAATTCTCTATTAGCGAGACGGATTATAAGCATTCGCAGAAAGTTTGGGATACATTCAATTGTGAGACGTTAGGCGATTATTCTGATATTTATTTGGAAACTGATGTCTTACTTTTGACTGATGTTCTTGAAAATTTTTGTAATTTGTGTATGAATATTTATAATTTAGATGCAGCACAATATTTCACAGCACCTGGTTTGAGTTGGGATGCTCTATTAAAGACTACAAAAGTTAAATTGGAACTATTAACAGATATAAGCATCATAAGATTTATTCAGAAAGGTATTCGTGGAGGCATTTCAGTGTGTTCTAACCCCTTCTCAAGGACAAACAATAAATACATGTCATCATATGATGAAAGTTCACCCTCAAAGTATATTGTTTATTGGGATGCAAACAAGTTATATGGTCACGCAATGTCAATGTATCTGCCCACAAATAATCTCAAATGGATGACAACTGATGGAATCGAAGATTAGAGTATTTTGGAAATTGATGAAAACTCAAGTAAAGGTTACATTTTTGAAGTTGACTTAGATTACGATACTGACTTACACTGAAAGCATAATGATTCTCCATTCTGCGCTGAGACTGCATATCCACCAATTCCAAACATAAAAAACTCATTGCAAGCTTAAATAATAAAAGAAATTATGTGATAGACTACATAAATTTACAACAGGCTATGTGCAATAGCCTAAAATTGGTATAAATACATAGAGCTCTCTCTTTCAATCAATCAGATTGGATGAGAAGTTATATTGACCTTGATAATAATTTGAGACGAAGAGCAAGTAATAGTTTTGAAAAAGACTATTTTAAACTGAAAAATAATGCGGCGTATGAAAAAACGTTAGAAAATCAAGATAATCAAGTCGATGTAAAACTGATTACACATTGGGAAAATATTGGAAAAAGGAAGGGCGCAGGATACTTCATATCAAAACCAAAATTCCAAGGTCTATCAATTTTCAATGAGAGTTTTGTTGCCATTCAGATGAATAAACTCAAAGTCCTGTACAATAAACCAATTTATTCAGGCTTCTGTACATTAGAGCTCTCAAAATATCATATGAAAAATTTTCATTACTCGTTTATAAAGGAAAAATATCAAGATAAAGTAAAACTTTTATATACGGATACAGACTCTTCTGTTTATGAGTTTTTAATTGATGATATCTATGATGATATGAGACAAGATATATGTCAATTTGACACTTAAAATTTTCCAGTCAATAATCCATACACAATTCCTCAAAAAAATAAATCTGTGCTAGCAAAATTCAAAGATGAGATGAGTGGGAAAACTATTCTAGAATTCGTTGGTTCACGGTCGAAAATGTACTCTATTCTAACACATGATTCTGAAGTGAAGAGAGTCAAAGGAATTGAAGAATGTGTTGTTAAAAATCAAATCATTCATTCAGACTATAGAAATACATCAACTTCGACAAAACAACTTAATGTACAACAAAATTTGTTCCGGTCAAAAAATCATGTGATCTATACTAAGACGCAGAATGAACGTGCATTAGCAGCAAATGATGATAGAAGATATCAACAACTCGTCTGATACATAAGCTTGGGGACATTACACAATTGAAGAATGAATGCTCATATATATCCAGGGATAATTTTCTCTAGGATTTAAGATTAATTTGTATAAAGAATAAGTATGTATGAACTATTATAACTACTATTTGTATTGAATCATATTGAAAAGGAAGAATAGTATTAATTATTGTTCCATACCATACCCCAAAATATTACTTGTTCATCATTTCTAGCTCGCAAATTCTTGATACTTTTGTTCTGAAAGATAAAAGTGTTTCTTCCTAATTTGTTTTGTTTTTTCACCTCATTATTCCATCTCATTAATTGGATTGGAACAGCATTTCCAGTTCTTGTTAATATTCAGTCTCTAAAGATTAAAAAAATCTACTCGATGATCATGATTTAATTAATGTCTCAAAAATTTATTGGGTGTGCACACAGTGGCGTTTCTATTGAGTTTTTGAGCATTATAATAAGATCGCGCACATGATCATGAATAATACACGCTCATGATCAGGAGAATGAATATACAGAGGTGCACATAAAACTTACATCGCATTATCTAAGACTGAAGCATAACACGCACTTCCCCCCAGTGGCGTACAATCAATTTACACCCACTATGATACAATCTTTCATACTCACCTTAACATTCTACGCCTATGACAACAAAAATCACAACCATAGGCGCACGAACAGATTTACATCTCAATACCCAACATAACAACATCACGCATGCCTAATAAAACATAAAACAAATTGTTGCTGTTGCTGGGCTACAAGCTGTAAATCCTATCTACTAAAGCTTGCTGGGAACGCAAAACTTTGTGCATTCTGGGACGGATTCATGCGTATTATGTTGTATTGGATAGATTTATGTAATTTGCGATACTTTGAAACTGCTTAGAATGTAGTAATTTTGACTTATTTCAAACTCCATATAACTGCAGATAGCGCTATGAAAACACAAAATATGATGTTATTGTCGATTGATTGATACAGAATATGAAGTCTTGAATAGGATTATGAACTTTCTGATTGTGAAAATCTGCGCGGAAAAGCGTGTTTGCGACTTATTCCAAAGTTTGTCAAACTGCAAATAGCACTGTAAAAATACGTAATATGATGTATTTGATATTAGATTTTGCCATATAATGCATTTCTGTAGCAAATAATTACTTCTGAGCCGATTTTCACAGTCAAAAATTTCTCAGCTAGACTCAGAAAAAACGCTGATAACTCGCTGGAAACGCAAAATTTTGTGCGTTTGAGGACGGATTCATGCGTATTATCTTCTATTGGATAGATTCATGTGATTTGCGATACTTTGAAACTGCTCAGAATGTAGTAATTACGGCTTAATTCAAACTTCATATAACTGTAGGTAGCGCTCTGAAAACATGGAATATGATGTTTTCGCCGATAGATCCATACATATTATGAGGTCCTGAATCGGAATAACGCAGAAATGCGTGCATTTGAGGACGGATCCATGCGTTTTATGTTGTAAGGGATAGATTTATGTGATTTGCGATACTTTGAAACTGCTCAGAATGTGGTAATTCTGTTTAATTTCAAACATCATATAACTGCAGATAGCGCTCTGAAAACACGAAATATGGAGTTTTTGGCAATTGTCTCAAACATATTATAAATAGAAATATGAACTTTTTGATTGCGAAAATCTGCGCGGAAAAGCGTGATTTCGACTTATTCCAAAGTTTGTAAAACTGCAAATAGCACTCAAAAAATACGTAATGTGTTGTATTTGGTGGTAGAGTATGCCATATGAAGCACTTTTGAAGCAGAATCTTGCTTCTGAGCAGATTTACAGAGTCAAAAATTTCTCGACGAGACTAAGAAAAAACGCTGATAACTTGCTGGAAACGCAGAATTTTGTGCATTTGAGGATGGATTCATGCGTTTTGTGTTGTATTGGATAGATTCATGTGATTTGCGATACTTTGGAGCTGCTCAGAATGTGGTAATTTTGACATATTTCAGACTTCATATAACTGCAGATGGCGCCCTGAAAACAAGAAATATGATGTTTTTGTCGATAGATTCATACATATTATGAGGTCCTGAATAGGAATATGACCTTTTTGATTGTGAAAATCTGCGCGGAATTTTGACTTATACCAAAGTTTGTAAAACTGCAAACAGCACTCTAAAAACACGAAAAATGATGTATTTGGTGCTAGATTCTGCCATATAACGCACATTTGAAGCAAAATCTTGCTTCTGAGCAGATTTACAAAGTCAAAAATTTCTCAACGAGACTCTGAGAAAACGCTGATAACTCGCCGGAAACGCAAAATTTTGTGCATTTGAGGACGGATTCATGCGTTTTATGCTGTATTGGATAGATTTATGTGAATTGTGATACTATGGAACTGCTCAGGATGTGGTAATTTTGACTTATTTCAAACTTCATATAACTGCAGATAGCGCTCTGAAAACACGAAATATGATGTTTCTGTCCATAGATTCATACATATTATGAGATCCTGAATAGGAATATGAACTTTTTGATTGTGAAAATCTGCGCGGAAAAGCGTGATTTTGACTAATTCCAAAGTTTGCAAAACTGCAAATAGCACTCTAAAAACACGAAATATGATGTATCTGATGCTAGATTTTGCCATATAACGCACTTTTGAAGCAAAATCTTGCTTCTGAGCAGATTTACAGAGTCAAAAATTTTTCAACGAGACTCAGAGAAAACGCTGATAACTTGCTGGGAACGCGAAATTTTGTGCATTTGATAACGGATTCATGCGTATTATGCTGTAATGGATAGATTTATGTGATTCGCGATACTTTGAAACTGCTCAGAGTGTGGTAATTTTGACGTATTTCAAACTTCATATAACTGCAGAAACACGAAATATGATGTTTTTGTCGATAGATTCATACATATTATGAGATTCTGAATAGGAATATGAACTTTCCGATTGTGAAAATCTGCGCAGGAAAGCGTGATTTCGACTTATTCCAAAGTTTGTAAGACTGCAAATAGCACTCTAAAAACACAAGATATGATGTATTTGGAGCTAGATTTTGCCATATGACGCACTTTTGGAGCAAAATCTTGCTTCTGAGCAGATTTACAGGGTCAAAAATTTCTCTGCGAGACTCAGAAAAAGCGCTGGAAACTCGCTGAAGACGCAAAATTTCATGCATTTGAGCACGGATTCATGCGTATTATGCTGTATGAGATAGATTTATGTGATTTGCGATACTTTGAATCCGCTCAGAATGTGGTAATTTTGACTTATTTCAAACTTCATATAACTGCAGATAGCGTTCGAACAACTCGGAATATAGTATTTTGGACGATAAATTCATACATATTATGAGGTCCTGAATAGGAATATGAACTTTTTGATTGTAAAAATCTGCGCGGCAAAGCGTGATTCCGACTTATTCCAAAGTTTGCAAAACTGCGGATAGCACTCTAAAAACACGGAATATGATGTATTTGGTGCTTGATTCTGCCATATAACGCACTTTTGAAGCGAAATCTTGCTTTCGAGCAGATTTACAGAGTCAGAAATTTCTCAACGAGACTCAGAAAAAACGCTGATAACTCGCTGTAAATGCAAAATTTTGTGCATTTGAGGACGGATTCATGCGTATTATGTTGTATTGGATTGATTTATGTTATTTTCGATATTTTAAAACTGCTCGGAATGTGGTTATTTTGACTTATTCCAAACTTCATATAACTGCAGATAGCGCTCTGAAAACACGAGATATGATGTTGTTGTCGATAGATTCATACATATTATGAGATTCTGAATAGGAATATGAACTTTCCGATTGTTAAAATCCGCGCAGGAAAGCGTGATTTTGACTTATTCCAAAGTTTGTTGAACTACAAATAGCACTCTAGAAAGATGAAATATGATGTATTTGGTGCTAGATTCTGCCATATAACGCACTTTTGAAGCAAAATCAAGCTTCCGAGCAAATTTACAGAGTCAAAAATTTCTCAACGAGACTCAGAAAAACGCTGATAACTCGCTGGAAAAGCTTAATTTTGTGCATTTGAGGACGGATTCATGCGTATTATCCTGTATTGGATGAATTTGTATAATTCGAGATACTTTGAAACTGCTCAGAATGTGGTAATTTTGACTTATTCCAAACTTCATATTACTGCAGATAGCGCTCTGAAAAAACAAAATATGATGTTCTTGTCGATAAATTCATACATATTATGAGATCCTGAATAGGAATATGAATTTTTCGATTGTGAAGATCTGCGCAGGAGAGCGTGATTTCGACTTATTCCAAAGTTTGTAAAACTGCAAATAGCACTCTAAAAACACAAAATATGATGTATTTGAAGCTTGATTTTGCCATATGACGCACTTTTGAAGCAAAATCTTGCTTCTGAGCAGATTTACAGAGTCAAAAATTTCTCAACGAGACTCAGAGAAAACGCTGATAACTTGCTGGAAACGCAAAATTTTGTGCATTTGGGGACGGTTTCATGCGTATTGTGTAGTATTGGATAGATTTATGTGATTTCCGATACTTTGAGACTGCTCACAATGTGGTAATCTAGACTTATTTCAAGCTCCATATAACTGCAGATAGCGCTCTGAAAACACGAAATATGATGTTTTTGTCAATAGATCCATACATATTATAAGGTCCTGAATAGGAATATAAACTTTTTGATTGTAAAAATCTGCGCGGAGTAGCGTGATCTCGACTCATTCCAAAATTTGCAAAACTGCAAATAGCAGTCTAAAAACACGAAATATGATGTTTTTGCCAACAGATTCATACAAATTATGAGGTTCTGAAAATTACTATGTATTTTTTGATTGTGAAAATCTGCGCGGAAAAGCGTAATCTCGACTCATTCCAAAGGTTTTAAAACTGCAAATAGCACTTAAAAAACACGAAATATTATGTATTTGATGTTAGATCCTGCCATATAACGCATTTCTGTAGCAAAATCTTGCTTCTGAGCAGATTTTCACAATCGAAAGTTTCTCAACGAGATTCATGAACAACGCTGATAGCTCGCTGGAAACGCATAATTTTGTGCATTGGAGGACGGATTCGTGCATATTATGTTATATTGGATAGATTTATGCGAATTGCGATACTTTGGAACTGCTCAGAATGTAGTAATTTTGACTTATTTCAAACTTCATATAACTGCAGTTAGCGCTCTGAAAGAACGTGATATGATGTTTTTGCCGATAGATTCATACATATTATGAGGTCCTGAATAGGATTATGCACATTTTGATTGTGAGAATCTGCGCGGAAAGGCGTGATCTCTACTTATTCCAAAGTTTGTAAAACATCAAAAAGCACTCTAAAAGCACGAAATATGATGTATTTGGTGTTAGATTCTTGCCATATAATGCATTTCTGTAGCAAAATCTTGCTTCTGAGCGGTTTTCACAATCAAAAATTTGTCAACGAGGCAGAGAGAACGCTGATAACTCGCTGAAAACGCATAGTTTTGTGCATTTGAGGACATCTTTATGCGTATTATGTTGTATTGGATAGATTCATGTGATTTGCGATACTTTGAAACTGCTCAGAATGTAGTGATTCTGACTTATTTCAAAGTTCATATAACTGCAGATAGCGCTCTGAGAACACGAAATATGATGTTTTTGCCAGAAGATTCATACATAATATGAGGTCCTGAATAGGACCATGAACTTTTCTATAGTGAAAATCTGCGCGGGAAAGCGTGATTTTGACTCATTCCAAAGTTTGTAAAACTGCAGATAACATTCTAAAAACACAAAATATGATGTATTTGGTGACAGATTCTGCCATATACGCATTTCTGTAGCAAAATCTCGCTTCTGAGCAGATCTTCACAATCAAAAATTTCTCAACGAGACTCAGAAAAAACGCTGATGACTTGCTGGAAACGCTAAATTTGTGCATATTAGGTTGGATTCATGTATATTATGTTGCATTGGATGGATTCATGTAATTTGCGATGCATTGAAACTGCTCAGAAAGTAGTAATCTCGACTTATTTTAATCTCTATATTACTGCAGATAGCACTCTGAAAACACAAAATATGATGTTTTTGCCGATAGATTCATACATACAATGAGATTCTGAATGAGATTATAAACTTTTTGATGGTGAAAATTTGCGCGGAAGAGCGCGATTCCGACTCATTCCTAAGTTTGTAAAACTGTGAATAGCACTTTAAAAACACGCAATATGATGTATTTGGTGTTAGATGCTGCCATATAACGCATTTCTGTAGCAAAATCTCGCTTCAGAGCAGATTTTCACAGTCAAAAATTTCACAACTAGACTCAGAAAAAACGCTGATAGCTCGCTGGAAACGCAAAATTTTGTACATTTAAGGATTGATTTATGCGTATTATGTTGTATGGGATAGATTTAAGTGATTTGCGACACTTTGAAACTGCCCAGAATGTAGTAAATTTGACTTATTTCAAACTTCATATAACTGCAGATAGCGCTCTAAAAACACAGAATATGATGTTTTTGCCTATAGATTCAAGCATATTATGAGGTCCTGAATAGCATTATGTACTTTTCCATTGTGAAAATCTGCGCGAAAAAGCATGATTTCGACTTACTCCAAAGTTTGTAAAACTGCAAATAGCACCCTTAAAACAAGGGACATGATGTATTTGGTGTTAGATTCTGCCATATAACGCATTACTGTAGCAAAATCTCGCTTCTGAGCAGATTTTCACAATCAAAAATTTCTCAACGAGACAGAAAAAACGCTAATAGCTCGCTGGAAACGCCAAATTCTGTGCATTTAAGGATGGATTCATGCGTATTATGTTGTTTTGGATAGATTCATGAGTTGCGATACTTTGAAACTGCTCATAATGTAGTAATTTTGACTTATTCCTAGCTTCATATAACTGCAGATAGCGCACTGAAAACATGAAATATGATGTTTCTTATGGAAGATTTATACATATTATGATGTCCTGGATTGGATTATGAACTTTTTGATGGTGGAAATTTGCGCGGAAAAGCGTGATTACGACTTGTTCCAAACTTTGTGAAACTGCAAAAAGATCTCTTAAAACACAGAATATTATATATTTGTTGTTGAATTCTGCCATATAACGCATTTCTGTAGCAAATTCTTGCTTCAAAGCAGATATTCACAGTCAGAAATTTCTCAACTAGACTCAGAAAAAATGCTGATAGCTGGCTGAAAATGCAAAATTTTGTGCATTTAAGGACATAATCATGCGTATTATGTTGTATTGGATGGAATTATGTGATTTGCGATACTTTGCAATTACTCAGAATATAGTAGTTTTGACTTATTTCAAACTTCATATAACTGCAGATAGCGCTCTGGAAACACGAAATATGATGTTTCTGCCAATAGATCCATTCATATCATGAGGTATTGAATAGGATTATTAACTTATTGATTGTGAAAATCTGCGGGGAAATGCGTGATTTCGACTTTATCCAAAGTTTGTAAAACTGCAAATAGCACTCTGAAAACATGGAGTATTATGTATTTGGTGTTAGATTTTGCTATATGACGCATTTCTGTAGCAGAATCTCGCTTCTGAGCAGACTTTCACAATCAAAAATTTTCCAACGAGACTCAGAAAAAACGCTGATAGCTTGCTGGGAACGCAAAATTTTGTGCACTCCAGGACGGATTTTTGCGTATTATGTTGTATCTGATAGATTAATGTAATTTGCGATACTTTGAATCTGCTCAGAATGTAGTAGTTTTGACTTATTTCAAACTGCATATTTTAATAATAATAATAATATTTATTTCCACCATAAAGTATATACATACGAGGCAAATCAAAGTACATGTTAAATAATAAGATCTCGATAGCAAGCAAAACACATTAAATGAGATATCAAAAAATATCAATTTGAACTTATAAGATTCAGTAAAAATTTACCGTTACACATGAAATCTTATATAGAATAGGAACAGTGATTCTTAAAAAAAAAATTTCATTCTTGATTTGAAGATCTTAGGACATATACCATTAAAATCGTGAGGAACAATGTTATACAGCTTTTACGCGAAGCTGTACGGAGTCTTTGTTCTGAGTCTGTTTTTAGGAATGCTTATATTATTTCTGGTTTGTGTATCATGCTGGTGGAAGTCAGAATTCACAGCGAATTCACTGATATTATTTTTGACAAAACATATATTCATATAAATAATTAACGAATTTAACGACATCACTTGTAACGATTCAAACAGAGGTCTGCAGTGGGCATCAGAAGACGAGTTAGAGATGATTCGAATGGCTCGATTTTGCAGGATAAATAGTCTTTGCAAGTTGTGCTCACCAGTATCACACCACAATAATAGTCCATAAGAAAGCACAGAATGAAACATAGCATAGTAAGCCATAATCGCAGCTTCTTGACCTACTGATTTGCGTATTCGTTTTAGTGCGAATATAACTGATGATAGCTCATTGCAGAGTGTTTCGATGTGAGGTATTCAACTTAGATCAGGATCCAGTTTTAAACCAAGAACTTCAAAGTCTAACTTGAATTGAAGACTTCTGTTGCTAGAGAAAGTTATCTCGACTGTTTTTTCTTCATTTAAAATTAAGTAATTAGCGTTGAACCATTCAGTTGCCTGTTTCAGTACCTTGATTGAGGTAAGAGATAGACCATATCTATTCTTTCCTTGAACACTAACTGTGGTGTCATCTGCGAAAAGCACTCTGTGTGCGCTGTCGATATTAAAAGGTAAATCATCAATACTTATTAAAAACAACAACGGGCCCAAAACAGATCCTTGGGGAATGCCATGTACGACAGGAAGTGAATTACTGATGTTGCCAGAACATAAGACCTTTTGTGTACGATTGCTTGGGTACATTATGATATTACTTGATGTGTTGCCCTCAATCCCATAAAAACAGTAATTTTGTTAGAATGACATCGTGAGATATACAGTCGAAGGCTTTACTAACATCGAAGTAAATATTCCTCATTTTTACTATGGACATCAGCTAGGCACATTTTTTTTGTTCTGTGCTTAGTATTATTGTAGGATTGAAGTAAAAAATTTGGTAAAATATCAATCCACTTGTAAAATCGACGAAAACTAAGCTCCTTCCACATTTTATTTCAAAGTGTTCTATTAAACCTCTCAACTACGCTTGCTTTCAAGTTGCTAGATGTGGAATAGTGCTTTGAATTATATTTTTGCAATACTTCTTCGAAATATTTATTATAAAACTTCTTCCCATTATCTGTTTGCAAATTCTTAGATTTTCTCTTCTGTTTAACAATATCTTGGAATACTTCAGCAATTTCTTCACCTAATTTGGATTTAACAGCTTTGGCCCAAGCATACTTAGAAAATACATCAATTATAGTCAACATGTATTTGTATTTGAGTAAGTAAAAAGTCTTGGGAATTCAGTCAATATATTTTAATTTCTTTCCTACTTTACAGTTTCGGCTGTACCTCAGCCATCTTCAGAAGCGAAAAGAACTTAAATTGTGAAAAATTAAAAATGTACATGAACTGTGATGTCGAGTTTAATAAAATAGCGGAAAAAAACCTGCATCTGTGGAAGACGTTGACCACTTGGTCTTCCACAGATGCAGGTTGTGGCATTTGACAAATGGGAAAAAAAATAAAATTTTTTTTTTCCGCTATTTTATCAAACTCGACATCACAGTTCATGTACACTTTTAATTTTCCACAATTTGAGTTCTTTTTGCTTCTGAAGATGGCTGAGGTACAGCCGAAACTGTAAAGTAGGAAAGAAATTAAAATATACTGACTGAATTCCCAAGACTTTTTACTTACTCAAATTCACTCATCCAGTCAGTTTCATCTATTTTATCTAATGTATTTGTATCCTTTATTTTTGTTAGCGTATGGTATCATTTCGACAGGATCAGCTTGCCATAAATCATCCAAGCCTTTTGTTATCACCCTGCGTCTATTATGTAGTCTTCAAGCTTGTTTGTGTAGTTCTTCAATAATTTCTCTCTTCGTCATTTTTTTGTGATTTGAATTCTATTTTTTTTTGGTAGTTTATTTTTGTTTTGGAATGATTCAAAGCTTCCAATTTGAATGCTTTGTCAGTTTTTCCATTAATTGAGGCTTTTATAACCAATATTTCATTTTCAAATTCTTTTTTGATAGCTTGCACTATACTATTAACAAATAACTTATAAGCAGCTTGATCCTCATTGAGCGGTGCTGGTAAATGATAAAATTATGATAATTGAATCACAGAATAATCAAATTTATTTAAGTGATACATCTATTCAAAATATATTCAAAAATACTAAACACTTAGATGACATCATCAATTATTTGGAATCATTAAATTTCTTGGATTATCATTTGAGTGTAATGCGACAAGCATCGTCTTGTGATGGTGATATTTACACAAATAATAATAATATTATTGATGAAACAAATAATGTTTGTAATTTAGCAATGAAAGAAATAATATTAATTTATAATCATGTGATTTTAGCGTCAATTGGAACTATTACTACTTAAAAAAAATTGGCTAAACAATCAGAATAATGAATAATAATAAATTATATCTATGATTATAGAAACTGAAATGTATATGTATGAATATAAATATTTTGTTGACAAAAAAAAATGAATGAATAAATATCTCTATAAGTTAATATTTTTTTTCTTTTATTCATTGGAATATTTTTGATGATACATTTCAAACTCGGTCTTACAAGACTGACAGTTTTCAACGTTAGGTGGTGGTCCATCAACATGGATATGATGGATTGGTAGATTCGTATGCTCCACACATGGTAATCTCAATGTTTCTTTAGGATGTAATTCATACTCTAGCGGAATTCTTCCCCAAATTTGCAATAAATTCATTTCACTAAAAGATTCCAATATTAAATCAAATTTCTCCTCACTTATTTTTTTGCAAATATATGCTATTGCAGCCAGCTTTCCAATTAATTTGAGAAGTGCATTATCATTATAACCACATTTGCTTGAAGTTGAATGAATTATGTTCCTACAGCTTCAAATATCTTCTTCTTTTATTAGATCACAATGATATTTTATGTTTAGCAAATCATATGCTATTATTTTCAAACAGACTATTTCACTATTATTTGACATTTTCAAAATATATACCTCAATCTGTAGTTTACTATTATTTAGAGTAATGAAATCATTACAATGTTGAAAGAACAAAGTTTGTATGGAATTATATATATACAGTGAGAGGTAAGAGGTAAAGGGGGGGCTGATGGTGGGGAGTAAGAAAAAAAAAATAAGAAAACAATTATTGTGAATACAAGATTTTTGATAGTAGTATTGTTAATTGCTCATATAAATTGATATTGGGGCAATCAATATTGAACATAGAAAGATTGAATTTCTCTGCTTTTACAACTGACTTTGAGAATTCATCAAATTCATAATAATAATCATTAATGAAAAAATATGATCGTCCATTTGTATACTTGAATACAGATTCTATATTATTTGGAATACCGTGGAACTCATCATCTACACTTCCGATTTCTGAAGCGAAAAATCTACATTCATCAATTTTTATGAAAGAATTATTCCCATGAAATATATATGTTTGACCATTATTGGTAGATACAGCTCCATTAGTATAGGTTATACTGTTTTAATGATAGGGACTGGCAATATTTTCCAATTCTAAAGATGGGAACTTTATATTATAACTTACGTTATCTATGAATAATACAATATCTCCATTTGGTCTTTGGTGAATACCATTCATTCTCAAGAAATTTTTTGGAAGAGAATTTAACCAATCTGTTACAAGAGATGGCTCCGGATCAAAGTTTTTTTCATCCAAATTTTTCTCCCAGACCCACTTATCATAAAATATATATAATTTCTTTCTTACGATTAGAAATCTATTGACATTTTCCAAGCTACATAAGTCAGGAGAAGAATCTAGACTTGTTTTCCGCTTATTATGAGTTTTTTCGGTTGTTGTAATTGGTTTCTGTGTTCCTTTTGTTGTTGATACCTTTGTCGTTGTCGGTGCCTTTGTCGTTGTTGTTATGAATGACTTAAAGTTTTTTCCATATAATGATTGAATAGCATTTATATCATCAATGTGTAAATCATAATAATTACTATTTTGGAATATTTTTTCTGTATATATTGGATACATTATTGCATTCTTATCATTTGAATGCCTAATTCCTAATGCATGACCAATTTCGTGAACTAAAACAGCAAAAAGACTTTTCTCTTCACTATTGGAAGGGGGATCAATACCATAGTACCACTGTTCTGCATTATCTATATGAATTTCTGAATGCATGCTTAAGCTTGGAAATTCAGCATGTCCCAATATCATACCCTCCCCATCAAAATGAGACTTGATTCTAGCTCGTTTCTTAAAATCCCAGTGTTGGATTCTCCCAAATGAAATATAAATAGTAGCATTTTCATTATATGGCGAATGTATAATATTCAAATTTGTATATTTAGACCATAAATTGAAAGCTTTTTCAATTATATAATGAACAATACTATTTGTTCTTTTTGAATCCCAAGTAATTGTAGAATTTCCCCACAATATATAATGAGTATTATAAACATTCATATCTCTAACACCGCATCTAGGAGATGAAATGAGTTTCAGAACATTTTCAATTGTTTCATTGGATTGCGTTGAATTAAAATTGGTTTGTGATAGCTTTAGTGCTGTTATATACGATGGATCTTTTTCAGTTGAACTAAAAACCTCCTCTTCACTCACATTAAGATATCCATATGTGAATAAGTAATCAATAATTGATTCAAAATTTTCTTTTTTCACACTTTTACAATTACTCGCGGTAATTATTAACTCTTCAGCCGTGTGGTGGGGTATGTCATACCCCATAGAGGCTACTCATGTTCGTCTCTCCATTATTTGGTGGATTACTGTCTCAAAGAGGTCAGTAGCTGTCTTACCTGCGTTACAAAATATTTTAGTGGTAGGTTCATCATTATATTTTCTGCTGTTATCGAATTATAGCGTTCCAAAGTTGTTCAGGGTATCACATACCCCACCACACAGTTTGTGTAACAAATTAATGTGGTATAAGTTCAGATTATAGTCAAGCAAATATACCTCTAGAAAGACCGTCCAATCGTTTGAGTACTTCGAGAAGGTGTAACATTTGTACTAGAACGAAAGATCGTAAGACATTTTGGCCCGTAGTCAGGACGCAGTTTCAAACCCGGTTCTACGTCTGGCTTATGCATAATCATGACTACATGTCCAAACATTGTAACGTCGTCATGGTTATATATGAGATAGACTCAGGCCTGGGTTTAAACCGCGTTCTGACTACGGCCCTTAATGTTTGCAACAAATGTAATAAGGCTGTTTGTTTAGAACATGCCATTTTTTCATGCTCAAATTGACGTAGAATTGAGAGTGCATAACTTTTTTGTGTTAAAATATTTTTGTATCAAAATTTCTCTGTTCTAGCGATGATTAAATGTTTATTTCATGAAGAATAAGTTAGTTTCCATCTTACATTCGAATTGTAAGATGAGGATGAATAAAATATATTTTTCAAAAACGGCCAATTATGGACATTGACAATTTTCTCTACCATTTATTGTTTCTACTCTTCAAGAAGATTATATATGTTTTGTTGTGTTCAATATATACCAAGTTACGAGAATCATCAGAAGAATCTAATATAAAACTGTAAATTTGTATATTTATCTTGTTTTTATTGCTGAGGTATGTCATACCCCACCACACAGTTCTTGCAACTTTTTTCCACCACACGGTTGAAGGGTTAACAATATGACTAGAACCACTTTCTGAACCATGTTCTACAGTGTTTGAATAGCTAATATATGATTTATGAGATACTTCAACTTTATATGGAAAAAAAGCAAGAAGTTAAAAGTGATAAAAGTAAAAACAGAGAATGGAGGGGGTGAAAGGGGTTGATGCGGCTGAAAATAAATTTAATAATTCAAAATAACATTGAAATTTCTATTATATATTTATAAATTCATGATGTTATACATCTCATTATAGTCTAAGTGACTTTTTATTTTATAAACATTACTAATTGCACAATTATTAAAATGTCTGAAACATGATTTATCTGATGGAAAGCTCTGAAGAGACTCACATTCTTCCCCCAAAGAAATTAATGTGGAATTCAAGTTGAAAGATTCTAGAAAGGTTTTCTTCATATCCCCTTTGACATATATTGTAGATGCACCTTGTGATATTGGTATAATCAAATTTGGAATTTCATTATATTGTATGTATCCATCACTCCATTTTAAACCATGGTGATTATTATACTACCATCCTGCTTGTTTCCTATATTTATGTTCCAACTTATTCCAAGGAAGTGGTTCTTTGAAGAAAAAATGTTCCAATTTGTTGCCATCTCCTATAAGAATTGCAATTTCTTTTGCCACTATTATATAATCTCTGGCATTGAAGCCTTGTATATCAACAATTAATTCCATATTTCAGTTAGCTCTTTCGCAGTTCAATTTATACTGAAGCTCTAACAGCACTAGTGAGTGGATTATATTCGATAATGCGATCATGTATGATGAGACAATAAACACTCGTATTCTCGGGAAATATATCATTTGATTCAAACTCCAGACGTATATCAACTGAACTATTTTTTACTGCTTCGTTTTGATTGGAACAATCTATTACTGTTATCGGTGCAAATGATTTGAAATCTGTTTTATTTAGAATAGGACCAATATATGCATCATGAAAATCATAGTAGACCTTGGAAAATTTCGTGTACATATCATAAAGAAGTGCATGGTGATTATTTTTGAAATCTAGATTTAAATTGGCATACGGATAAGAGACTGAGTTTAACTATAGCTTAATATTCGCTAAATCTATCAAAATGACTACTATTTTTATCTTTCAAATTTTTTCGATTTGTTCGGAAAGCAACAATAACAAATCTTGGTTTTTCCAATTGAGTTGATGATTTAATTGACCAAATTTGCTTTTTTGCTGAAGGAAGAATTGGATATTCATATAGATCTCAAGAACGGAATGGACATTCCAAGAAATGATCTGAGTTGACAATTTCAATAATCTCAATCTATATTCGTCATTAACATATATATGAGGAACACGCCATTGAATTTTGTTCAGAATAAATTTTAAATTTTCTGTACAAATATATGCATTATTATCACTTCTGGCTCTAATCAACACCAATTCCAGTCTAACATTCACCAATATTTTATTATTACCTTCACAAAATCCAAGCAACATTCTCAGTGGAACACATATATTAAAATTACCATTTTCATCTAGAATATTTATATTGAGTCCCCAACCAGCATTTTCAAGATTATCACTCTCAAATTTATCTAATGACGCATATGCTTTCAAAGTTTAGCTAATTCCAATATTTTTCGTCTTATCAACTTCAAAACTATTCATTGAATATTTAATTTCGTCAAATAAAAATGCAATTCCATTATTTGTTATTTTTGCATCCACAGGAGGCTTACTACCATCTTCTTTTAATAGTTTACCTTCAATATAAAGAAAACTTTGACTAGGCAACGTATAGATATCTTGCTGTTGGATTTGAATTCTTATTTCATCGCAATTATTAAATGCTGATGCAATAATAGGTTGATGATTATGTATCTCAACACGTGTTATTGCATCATTTGAAGCAATACCAGATGTAATATCAAGAATATTATTCATTGTTTTTGTTTTTGAGCTCTTTTTAGTTTTAAACCGAGTGATCTCAGGAAATTTTTATTTTCTCTTGTTAACATTTTTATAGTTGATGGTGAACTGATTCTTTTCGTTGTTGCTTGCATTCTTCTATAACTAATACCCATTTATAAAATTTTTTTCAAATATAATCTAACAGTTATCGTTTCACCACGAATATTTATTTGTTTTCCTTCTTGATCAACAATATTTACAGTTATATTGCTTATGACTTGAGTGTTCACTGATAAATAAATCACATTTAAAGGAACCTCATTGATTTTATACCCAGGCTCTACTGTTGAATGGAACTCATGTAAAATATCCATGGATAATCCATTCTTATATGATCCAGTCACAATATTACATTCAATTAATATAGCACTCACCTTAACTATGTTGACAGGTAGATCACTTTCATGAACAACATTTCTTTCTATTATTCGCTTTTTGAACCCCAATAAAGATCCAATTGAATCATCTTTTGTGAAATCAATATCAACAGTACTCCTAAGCTCACATTTTAAAGTGTTATTATTTGGTTTTAAACTTATGAAATTACGTGCAACATTTTCCTCTCTCTCTATTCTATTAGTATAAAGTACCTCCTCAAAATCGTAATCATAATTTGGATCTCCTAATTCTTTTTTCAATATATTGTTAATATTTTCAATTTCATATGACCCAACTGAAATAGATATCACTTGAAAATCTGTATTTGCACTTGAATTGGTTTTATAATAAGATTTATTATTTGTTGTATCAATATTTGGTATTAAATGATATGATTCAAAGTTGATCAATCCAATTACATAATCCCTGCTTTCCAAATCAATTGGTGGAAAGAAGTCTGCACTTAGTGTAGACGTATTTCCACTAAGTGTAATTGTTATCGACTCCATTTCTATACTGATGTATTTAACAATTATTTTGTGGATTTTATAAGGAGTCTCGAACACAAATGACCACAATTGAAAGAATAAAATTTTTGATAGCGCTTATAATTGAATGTGATGTTAGCCTTGTTTCCAAAATATTCGATTAACTCTATTGGTGGAGCTAAATTTCCAAAACTATAAATATACTCAACGTTTCCACTTTTTTTATACGAAACTCAATGTGTACCAGGTTTTGCAAAGGAATCGAGATTAATAACTGCTGACTCATCTTCTATTGGTTTTTTAGGTAATGTATCACGCATATATACACCACAAAAATATTTTATTTTATGAGCACGAGCAAATTTGATTCTATCATCAGTGTTCAATGGCCTTTTTGGCAATTTATTTTCCTTGTTTTTTTTTCGTTTTTTTTTTTAATTCCCGCACCATGCTTATGAGGTTTTAAATATGAACCACTACCTAGGGCTCTTTTTACACTATATGAAGCAGCACCACTTGCAGCACCAGCAATTGAAGCCTTTCCAATTCATGGAATTAGTGCTGCTGCAGGTAGAAATCCACCATATTTTTTTGGTGTTTTCAGTACTCGCTGATTCTTAGATTTTTTCGTCTTTTTTTTTATACCCATACCAAGTTTTTGTTTAGCTTCCATAGAGTTTGTTATTGTCCACGCAGCAACTTGTTCACCAAAACTTGAATTTTTCGATTTTACTCTATTCCACGCTCTTTCTTCTAATATTTTATCAGCTTTATGTCTATCTTTCAAATTATTGCTTTGGGAATATGAAATATCGTGTTCACGACATGCAGCATCCAATGGATTCATACCCGTATCACCTCTTTTCAATCTCTTATCTAATTTAGTTCCAGGACCACAAAACTGATAACCTGGTATGTGCAATTCTAAAGGTAGAGAGTTAATTGAATAATTTTTTAGTACTGAGCTTATTTGTATATATACTACAGCTTTCATATAAAAGATTAGTAGTAATCATGGAATTCATTGAGCAGAAAGAGCGTCTTTCAGTTCACAGTTTTGATGCTATACAAACTAATTCTCACTTGAAAAAACATAGCAAACTTTTATCTAATAGTATAAGAAGTATTATTGTGGGTCTTAGTAATTGTGGAAAGACTAATATTCTTCTTAGTCTTCTTACACATCCAAATGGATTGAAATTTGAAAATATTTATGTATACTCTAAATCTTCACAACAACCAAAATATAAATTTCTAGAAAAATGTGTTTCTAGAGTAACGGGAATGAAATATTTCTCCTATAATGTAAATACTGAAATTTTAAAACCAAATGAAGCGCGATTCTATTCAATAATTGTTTTTGATGATATTGCATGTGATAAACAAGATTGTATGCGTGATTATTTCAGTATGGGTAGACATAATGAGATTGATTGTTTTTATCTTTCACAATCATATGCAAAAATACCAAAACATTTGATTAGGGATAATGCAAATTTTATCATCATATTTAAACAAGATGAAACCAATTTACATCATATATATGACGATCATGTAAATAGTGATATGACATTTAATTAATTTAAGGAATTCTGTATAAAATGTTGGGATAGTAAATATGGATTTGCAGTTATAGATAAGGATAGTGAGTGTTACACCCTAGATTGGATATAACAAAGAATAAATGGGTTCTTGCTAGATGGAGGGTAAAGGTTATTGTAAATATAAAGTATGCCAAATTTGTATAATAAATAAATATATTAAAGATTAGATAACAAGATATGAAATAACAAGATATATTAACAATGATAAATAAGACCGAATATAAAAGATGTAACCTACTGCTAGACGGCTAGGTGCGGGTGAAGCTTTAATGTTCTACGACTTCTTGTATTCTACGTTCTACTTAACTGCCCTACCTTACATATATTACTCTATATATATACTAAACAAGCGCTGAGTCGGCATAGCATATTATGTCACCTTGCAAGTGCTGCAATTATAATGTTTACTATTAATACAAATACAAATTGGTTAATTTGGAATACTGACTACGCATTTTATATGTTATGATGACTTAGCCTTGTTACATTCCTCCCTTCCTAGGAATTTTCTTCCGAAGGAAGCACAATTCATCTCAAAATTCCCTTTTATTAATATTACACTCAAAAGTCCCTGTAGAACCACTCACTCCATATGTTTGATACGGCCGTTGTCGCAGATGAATCTTTTTTCCATCTCGCGCTGTAGTTGTGCTGTGTACTGCTGAGCCGTATCCCTTGATAGTCAGTTGCAACATTTGGTGATCCGTGAGCTGGTTCATCTTATCTTACTAACATAAATAAACAATTACTCAAAAGAAAAAAAAACTAGCTACTTGCATCAAATTCTGTTAACGTCACTTCTCAGCTTAATTTCTTCCAGTAGCAGCTGCAGTCAGATCTCTGATTGTTGACGGTGTCCGGAATCCCATTGTTTCTATCGCTCGCTCTATTGGTGACTATGGCTTTCTTCTCCAGTCTACTTCCTGGTGCATGTTGCTGTGCTCCTGTGGTCTGCTAGTGGCTCAATCTTGAACATATGTTCTTTCTGCACATCTTGGACCTCAGGTTCCCAGCTTTGCCCAAGTTTGAACTGGATCGAAGCTTCTCATAGCCCAAATAGAGTTGAGGGAGACATCCGTTGACTGCACTCTACGAATCTCACTTATCCTGGCTAGTGAGCGTTAACGAAATGATATCTTACTCAACGACTTCCCTACATACCCTGATTGAATTATGATTTACTTACTATATGAATAATTTAGCAAGGCAATCTGTTTCAAGTGTCGCAACATGTCTTTGTTCATGAAGACAGAGAAAAAAAAAATTATAAATAACTCAATAAATGAATAAATAAATGAATAAAATAAATAAATTGAATATTACCAAAAATTATAGTCATGTTGCTCCCTTCAGCTTGCCACGCTGATATATATCTACCTACATAAATTCTCTCTCTTTTTTTTTTTTTCTTTATTCTATCCACTCCACCCGTAATTTGACTGCATATTTCTTGATAAAAATCAGTTAACGAGGAAACAAATTTGCGTCTTCTGGGTGTTAGTACCCAAGGTTGATCTTGCACTGGCCCTCTGCTTCGTGTTTGATAGCGTATTTGTGCATCTTCTTGTGGATGGCCTGCTTGCCATGCTCTCGACTGTGATCTGGTCATTTCCTGTAACTGTAAATCATACTCTCTAGCATTATTATCGACCATATTTCCTCTTTCTGCAGTTATTGTTACGTTATCCAAATTTTCGTTTTCCAATTTTTCGTTTAAATTTTAATTTTCATTTGTCAGTTCAGCTTTGAACGGTTTTAAACGGTTTACATGAGCTTCAAAAACTTCTTCTGAATTCTGTTTCCTAACTTCATAATTTACCGGTCCCAGTTTTCTAATAATATAATACGGACCTGTCCATGGCTTATGCAGTTTTCTTGACGTACCTATGCTTACACTGGGATTGTGCAAGTAAACTGTTTCGCCGACCTTGTATTCTGCTTGCTTCGCGTTTTTATTGAATTTCATGTGTGCAATTGCTGTTGTCTTGTTCAAATGTTGTCGTACCGTATCAAATGCTGTCTTCAGTCTCTGACGTAGCTCGCTTTCATAATTGTCGTCATAGTCATAACGTAAGGTCTGTGGTCGAGTAATGTCATCGTGAGGCAGCTCGATGTCTCTTCCATGCATCAAAAAATATGGGGTTTCATTCGTGCTGCTGTGTACGCTACTACGATAGGCCATCAGTACATACGGTATCCATTCGTCCCAATTTGTTTGATCCTGGTTAATAAAGTGTGACAAAATGTCTTTGAAGACTCGATGACTTCTCTCTATTACACCATTTGTTTGAGGTCTGTAGGCAGTCGTCTGGATTTTTTCTGTTCTAAAAATTTTGCATGTTTCTTTGAATATTTCCGAAGTGAAATTGGCTCCCAAATCTGTCAATAGTTGCCTTGGAGCCCCGTGTCTAGCTATAATTTCTTGCGCCAGTATTCTTGCCAGTGTGCTGGCTTTTTGGTCGGGTATCGGGAATGCTTCAGGATATTTGGTGAAATGATCCTGAAACATGAGAATATATTTATTACCTTTCATACTTGTCACAAGCGGGCCAACGATATCCATTGCTCTTTGAAGTGGCGCTGTTACTTCTTGAAATGCTTGTAGTGGAGCAGGCTTCTGATGAGGCGACGTCTTTCTTTCATTGCAGGAGTGGCATTTGCTGCAGTAGTCCTCAATATATTTTGTCATGCTCCTCCAGAAGAATTTTTCTCTTATTTTTTTTGTCGTTTTCTCATACCCTTGGTGACCAGCATATGGTAGATCGTGATATGCTCTCAGAACATCTTGTTTCATAGATTCTGGAACTACTAACTGATGATGCCTAGCGTTTCCTGTTTCTTCTTCAAAAATAATGCCTCCATTATCTGAAAAATAACCAGCTCCGTTTTTAATATTTTGAATAAATTTGTCATTTAGCTGTTTATTTTTTATTGTATGTTGGTCCCATATTGGTTCGTAAATACCTGTACTGGCTTCAATTGTATTTACTGGGATTCTGGACAGCACGTCGGCGTTGATGTGTTTCTTGCCTGGCCTGTGTATGACGTCAAAATCATGCTCGCTGAGGGTTAGTGCCCATCTTACATACATTTCTTACCCCTTAATCCAGATAGCACGCTATTCATCAATCTCTGAAACGTGCTGGGCGCATTTGCTAAACCGAACGCCATCTTGGTGAATTGAAAGTGTCCGCCATCAGTGGTGAACGCTGTTTTTTCTCTGTCACTGTCTTCTAGTTGTACCTGCCAATATCCTGATGCCAGGTCCAATGTCGTGAACAAGGTCGCGTCCCCCAACTGATCCAAGGTCTCCTGCATATTGGCAACCGGAAAGTAATCTTTTTTCGTTACCTTATTGAGACCTCTAAAGTCTATGCAGACTCTCATCTTCTTCTCTCCGCTATCCGTTTTCTTCGGTACAATAACTACTGGCGCCGACCATGGCGAGTCTGAGGGTTCTATAACCCCTGCTTCTAGCATCTTCCCTAGCTCCTTCTGTAGTGCTGGCTTCTGGCTGTATGGAACTCGATACGGCGGCTTCGCTATAGGCTGTACTTCATCTGTAATAATTCTATGTTTAACCCTATGAGTACAGCCCAACTCACTGTTTTCCCAATGAAATATATCCCTATACTCATCTAACAGCTCTACTAATTTACCCTTAACCTCCTTATCCATACCTCCTAATTGCAAGCGCTTTTCTAGCTCTTGAATCGTCAGACCTTCATTTCCGTATTGTATACTCCCTATGGTATACTCAATTTCGCTACTGGCGGTATCCTCCCGCTCTCTCAATGATGCATCGTTTTCTACCAACAGCTCGGTTCTTCCGACCACTGTTTTTCCATCCACAACCATTTCCTTATTCGTTGTGTTTATCAATTTCACCGGTACCTCTTTTTCTGCTCTCGCTATAACGCGCACTGCCATAATTCCATGAATGTTGATTTCCTCTGGCTCTATCAAAACGTCACTTCCAGGCGTGATCAAATTCTGTACGGCTGTACACACAAGTTCGCAATTTGGTTTGATTCGTACTGCCTCCTTCAATCTAAACAGTCCACTGATTTGTAGCGCTGACTTTTCTTGATTGATGGTGCTATTCTTCCTTCTGCGTGCCTTTGTGTCTTTTGATGTTCGTTTGATATTAGCCTGAAAACTCTGAATTGCCTTTTTGCTACTCTGCAATTCTGTGTCCTGACCTGCCTCAGTCTGTGTGGCGATATCATACGTCACAATGTTTATCGCTGGTGCTGATGCTTGTATCTTATTTGTGATGTTTGCAAATATTTCAATAACAGTATTTCCCGATGTCATTTTATTTCTGCCGTAATCTAGATTCACGTCAAAATCTTTGAAAAAATCACGGCTCGAAATACCGTCTGCTTTTGAATTTAGTTTATCAGAACAGACCACAAAATTGTAAAAAATAGCTGAATT
Source organism: Dromius quadrimaculatus (assembly GCA_963989225.1). Taxonomy (NCBI): domain Eukaryota; kingdom Metazoa; phylum Arthropoda; class Insecta; order Coleoptera; family Carabidae; genus Dromius; species Dromius quadrimaculatus. The sequence continues at coordinate 30,383,451 of OZ022332.1, read as the reverse complement.
TTGAAAATTAATTTTTAAATTTGTTACTCCCAGATTTTCTAATTCGCAACCTGAAATAGATGTAAGTGTTCCTATGTGCCCTGGTTCTGTTCTGTGCCCCTTTATGCAATGTTGTTTAACTAGAGTCACAGCTGATCCTGTGTCAATCAAGAATTTAAAAAAAATTCCATCGTTTAATTGTGCAAAGACATAATTTGGAATTTCCTCATATACTGCATTTTTACTGATTTGATCAATGATAAGTGATTTATGGGTGTTCCTATTCACTGGATCCTCCTGAGACGGGGCTTTCGCAGGAGGACTTTCTAGTTTAAATGTGCTCTTGGATGTGACTGCATATTGATCTCCCTTTTATTATAATTTTCATCCCTGTCTCGCCCTCTATATCTGTTATAGCTATCTTCCGCAACTCTTTCTCTGCACCCAATTGCGATGTGACCGTACTTCCCGCATCGCCGGCAGGACGCCCTTGCTCGCTGACGGCAGTTCCTTCTGAAATTGCCAAGATTCCCACATTCGAAACATTTTACCTTGTTAGTGTCCCTTTGCACTGCTTCTGTAGTTCGTTCTACCGCTCCTCTTTCTAATGATGTAAATCGCTCCCGCACCAACTCCGCTTCTTCGCGTTCGACAATTGCTATGGCATCCTCCAAGGTTAGCTCTTCATTCATATCCAGAAATGCCCTTATGTATCTTCGTATTTCTGGTCGAAGGCCGGATTTAAATTGGTAGACGCATAATTGTGTAGCGAAATTGTTGTCCATTTTTCCTTCTTTTATAAGTTCCATTTTAAGCTCATTCAATCTGCTAGCAAATTTCCTCACGCTTTCGTTTCCATTTTGTTGACAATTTGCTAGCTCGTTGTAAAATTCGCCGGCAATTCTTCGTTTGGTAAATCGAGATAGGAATGAGTTAATAAAGTCCTGTAATTTCAATTTTTTCGCGTGTAACTTTGGTGTTGATACATAAAATTGGAGGGCCTCTCCAGACAATTTTGTTCGAAGTAAATTAGTTGCATCTTCTTCTTCCCAGTTTTCGATATCTGCTCTTATTTGGACTCGCTGAAAGTATTCTGCTGCATTTTCCCCATTGAATGTTTCGATGGCTGCTGCACTTACAGGATTTATGGAATTTCGGCCGTTGTTGCTTTTGAAGAATGACTCTAGCTCAGTTTTTAAAGTTTTCTGCAAATCTGAAACATTACTAGAGCTTGGATTAGACGATGTTCCACCAGGTGCGTTTCCCGGCATTTTTGTGAAGAATAAAAAAAAATTCGATATCTACAATATACCTTATTCTCCGCGAGTGAGCCAGATATACTAGTCACTCAAGTCCAGCATGAATTTCTCTAAGCCGCTGCCACCATTTGTTACACCCTAAATTGGATATAACAAAGAATAAATGGGTTCTTGCTGGATGGAGGGTAAAGGTTATTGTAAATATAATGTATGCCAAATTTGTATAACAAATAAATATATTAAAGATTAGATAACAAGATATGAAATAACAAGATATATTAACAATGATAAATAAGACCAAATATAAAAGATGTAACTTACTGCTAGACGGCTAGGTGCGGGTGGAGCTTTAATGTTCTACGACTTCTTGTATTCTACGTTCTACTTAACTGCCCTACCTTACATATATTACTCTATATATATACTAAACAAGCGCTGAGTCGGCATAGCATATTATGTCACCTTGCAAGTGCTGCAATTTTAATGTTTACTATTAATACAAATACAAATTGGTTAATTTAGAATACTGATTACGCATTTTATATGTTATGATGACTTAGCCTTGTTACATGAGCAAGAAGGTCGACATCGCAAAGAATTGGATACATTTCTTAATCTCAAATCCATCTAGGAGTTCACTATAATGGATAATGAAAAAACGCTCCACGAAATAATTAAAATGAGTAAAGTGCTCAAACAAAAGTTCAATTCATTGAAACATAATAGAATGAATAGTGATATTATGTTACAAGAAACATTTAAACCTATAACACAACCACTTTAAGAGTTAGTGAATAATACAAAATATGAAATAGATAGTGAAAACACTATAGCAAAAAAAATACCCTCAAATTCAAAAAAAAATGAGGATACAAAAAAAGAATTTTAACAGCATCCAATTCCAGAATTAGAATTCAATACATCAACAAGTTCTGCTGAAGTGGAAGTGAATGAAAGCAGCGACAATGAGGAAGTATTTGAAAGCACACCTCAAATGTCACCAACTTCAGTTGCTAGAAGTATTTTGAATACTCCTCAATGGCAAACCGAAATGGTATCCCTAGAGCTAAAATTTGGAGACTTAGCTAGTGAATATCTTCTGAAATTTTTGAATGAAGATAAGGATTTGGATACTATTTATGCAATAAAATATATAGAAGATCGTGATGAATTTATATTAGGTAAAAAAGAGATAGAAATAGATAAAAATGATATAATAATTGATAATCAAGAATATAATGGAGCAAAAGGACTTTATGAACTCATATTCATGAAAAATCCTGAACATTGTACTGCGGAAGATGTGAATGAATATTTAAGAATTTTAAATCATACACAAGCACATAAGCAATCAAATAATATATTGAAAAGATCCACCTATCCAAAATATTTCAAAATAATTAAACCGTTTCTAAGTGAAAAAAAGGGTTTTGAGCTTCAACAAGAGGAAAAGTACGGACCAAAAAATATTCACCTACAGGTTTTGGAGTCTTACCATTCAACATGAAATCCTCCAATTATAAACGCAAGTATGTCTATTGGGATAATCCAAACGAATTGGTTAATAGATTGCAGTTATTATTAGCATCCAAACAGAGTGGACACACAAATCATGATAATGAAACTATGTCAATACTTGAAGAATTGAGAGAATGTAATATAATAGAATGAATTCACTTCAAAAATGAACATTATTATATCTGCTGTCAAGAGTAGAAGCTTTTATTCTAACTTAGAGAGATTGAGAACTATTAATTATGTCGGTAGATAAATTTGGTGGACGATTTTCAAAGAGAAAAAGAAATAAGTCAAATTATTCAATATTAAAGTGTGATATTAATGGAAATATAGATTTTAATGGAAGACAATGTTCAAATATTGGGAGAATACATGATTCGAGTGATATTATATCAGAGAAATATTTGGATGAGCGTATTGAAGACGTAGAAAAAACTATCAACAATAAAATCATAGTGATACAACATAAAATAAATGAATTGAAAAATGTAGTTAAAGATAAAATTGAGGAAGAAGTGTATAGAAATAATAGAACAATTGGCAAAGATGAAAGTGATTTGATAAAAGATAATTCATCCAATTTTTAACAAAAACAACAATTAGAGGCTTTGGATTAACTACGTGAAAATTTGAAAAAACTACAAACGATTGACTCGAAAAAGTCTCCAAACAAAATATATGAAGATTCTGAAGAGCATTAGGTTGAAGCTGTGAAACTAATTCAAAAAGAAGATTTTCACCAAAGTAAAAGAAATTATTAAAAATTTTTTTGATGTATAAAAAAATGGGGATAAGGAAAATGAAGATAGATGTTATTATGAAAGCAATGTGATGAATATGAGATGCTTCATTCATTTGAAATAAAAGTTCAAGCATTATCTTCGAATAAACAATATAAAGGGAATTTAAGATCTCATAGAATTGTGTATTGGAGGTATTATTCTTTCTTTTAATGAAATACTTGCAGGTAGTCATATTAAGTTATATGGAATTATAAACTAGAAAATTGTCTCTAAGAATTGAACTATACAAAAAATGTCAAAAAAACTATAGTGGATGAACTACATAAACCAGCCCGGAGGAATTATGTTAGACGTCGAGCTATAACTCGAGATATTGATGATTTGTGGCAAGCTGATTCAGTGGAAATGATTCCTTATGTAAGAGAAAATAGTGGTAATAAATATATGTTGACAGTGATTGATGTTTTTTCTAAATACGCTTGGGCTAAACCTATCAAAACAAAATCTGCTGATGCAATAGTAAATGCTTTTGAAAATATTCTTCAACAAAATAGGTGACCTTTAAATCTACAAACTGATCATGGAAAAGAATTTTATAATAAAAAGTTTGAGAAAATGATGCAAAGTTAATATCAATCATTATTCAACATATAGGAATTTAAAAGGATTCAGTCGAACTTTGAAGAATAATATGTATCGTGAATTTAGCTATCGTGGTTCACATAGATTGATAGATATTCTACCGAAATTAATCAACTCTTATAATAACACAAAACATAGCACAATCAAAATGACTCCAAATAGTGTTAATAATAAAAATAAGGAATATTTATTGGATACAATTTATAATAATATAAAAATAAGAGGTCGAGATGAATTTATGGTTGGTGATTCTGTTAGAGTATCCAAATCAAAAAATGTTTTTGAAAAAGGTTACACACCCAACTGGTCAACTGAAATTTTTACTATTTCAAAGATAAATTTAACAAACCCAATAACATACAGGTTGGAAGATTATCAGGATAAATCAATCGCAGGTGGATTTTATGAAGAAGAACTCCAAAAAACTGAACATCCAAATATTTATTTGGTTGAGAAAGTTTTGAAGAAAAAAGGTTCACAAGTATATGTGAAATGGTTAGGGTTTGATTCTTCACATGAATCATGGATACATAAAGACAATGTTCTATAGTGTGAGCGTCTAATTAATATTGTAAATTTTTTCTCCTATATATTACATTGAAAAAAAATTAATCTATTATAATAATATTATTACACTCCTGACTATTGTTTTCTTCACAAATAGAGAAGTGCCCCCAAAATAATGTATCTGTGTTCCCTTCCAATAAGTATCATCACCTGCATTTAAAGTGAGTTTATTAATTTCAACTGAAAAAATGTTATGACTTTTTGATATGACATTATTTTGTGTGCGATATAACTTTTTATTCTGGAATAATGCATTCTTATAATCATCTATAGTCAATGATCCAGTAGCTGTAGTGGATATTCCTTTAACTTTAGAAAATGATTCGTTGTTTTCAAGTCTATATGAATACATTTTGGATTTAAGCCCTGCAAATTCGCTCATAACTTTTCCACCATTTTCATCCTCAAACAATCCAACAATTTCTGCATTTGCCTGAGGTATTCCATAGTGATTATCTTCAGGATAGTTTGAAGTATCAAATCGGTGCCAATCTTCTCTTACTATTTTATATGGATTTTCGGTGAGGTGATAAATTAGTGAGTCAGTATCTTGGTATAATAGTTTAGGTTTTTGAAATTTTTCATGTACGTAATTATAGTGAAAATCATGCATGAGTACCTCACTTAGATCAAGACTTATCATAACAATATAAATGGGTCTGTTAAATTTTATCAATAACCTATTAAATTCCATAGATATCAAATTTTCAGAAAAAGGAATAATTTTTTTCAGATTTGGTTTTATCGCCATTTTTCGAGCCCCATAACGTCCATCCCATCGTGTTTTGAGTTTTATATCTTTTTGATTCCGAATATGTTCCATACTTTTGCCAAAAATTGCATTATAATTCAATTTAAATCGATCTCTCTTGAAATTATTTTTGGCGTTCTTTCTAAACTCTGTATTTGAATCAATATAGCTTTTCAACCACAATAATTGATTGAATCTGATAACTCTATGTATTTTTGTTGATTTCATACCAAATGTTAAAGCCTGTTGTAAATTTTGATAATGAATAATATATTTCACTTTATTATTAAGAGTTGTCATTAATTTCGTTATATTGGAGTTCTTAGGTTTCTCATGCTCACAACATAATGGGAAATCTTTATGGAGATCATGTAAATGTCTTGGATACTCTAAATCCTTTTCTAATACATAACCAATTAAACCATATTTTGATATATTCATCACATTAAGCTATGATATATCTTTTTGTGATAACCATTCAAACCCACCATAGGGTAGGCATTGCGTCATAGCCCATCCATATAAATTGCGTAGACATAAATTTATTGTTTGATTTTGCATAGAGATTACTGCATTGACAAATCCCTCCTCTGATTCCTTGCTCAAAGAAGAGAATCATATCAATATCAGTTAGCAATTGTAAATTTACTCTTGTCAGCTTCAACATAGCATCCCATGCAAACCCTACAAAAAAGTAGTTATAAAAAGTTGTATTATGTTTTTTTTTTTATATTATACCTAGCGTCGTGGAATAATGAGCAGGATCTAAATTATAAGCTTTCAGACTAACATTTCGAAAGTTTTCGAATATATCAGCTAGGAGTATAACGTCTGTTTGAAGATATAACTCTAGATAATCCCCCAAAGTATCAAAAGTGGAATTATTCAATATTTTTTGAGCATGTTCATAGTCTTTAGCGCTGATATTCTCTTTTTTTAATCTTGAAAAAAAAGCTCCTCCGGAGGTGGTACTGTTTCTTCCATTCGATCCCACGAGTTCATATAATCATATGGGAGAACATCTTTTCTCAATAATAAATCGTTTTTGACTTTATTTGGATAGTACTTATTCATTATTTTGGAGTCTTCTTTGTCTAAATATGTGACTAGCTTTTCTAGTGAACTATTCATAAATCTACAAGCATAAAAAAAAATCTAACTGAGAAAGCTTTTTTTTTTTAATGGATTATTTGATATTTATAAGAAGTTAACTTACGGCAAAGAATCCAAGAAACGAATCTGCATTTTCCCAACTGCTAATGAGAATGAAATATATTTTCCACTATTATTTGGAATTATTGTTATTTGCTCTTCATCAACTCCGAATTCTTTTACTATTAAATGACTATCATATCCACTCAAATTGTGGAAAAAAATTGGGATATATTTTGGTAGTTTTTAATTCAAGTTGCACCTTGCATGGGCCGCACCTCTGTACAAACCTAAAGTTGTTTGAGAAAGTGTGAGATCTTTTTTTATATTTTATTGATGAAAAAATAAAATACCTGTGAGGTGACAGTGATCTTCAACTTTTTCTTCCGATTCGATGAACTTCTCCTCACAAATATGACAAAATGCTGCATCATCGAAATCTGTCCAATTCTCATTACTCATTTTAAGAGGAATCTCATTCTCATAGAATGTCTCAACTATTTTTACAACATTTTTCAATCTATCAATAAACCATTTTGCTGCTTTAGGTCCGCGATATGATTCAAAAAATGATAAAGAATCATCATATGAACATACAACTTTGTAGGCAACTGCACATGCTGTATGATTCTGATATCCAAATGTATATGATTTACTAGTGTTTGGTTGACAAGTGTGAATGGGTATTGTTAAGCATTCAAAGTCTGCATAAACTACGAATGGATGTCTCTCTTTTCTAGAATAATTTCAGAATTTTACCCACATTTCTGTTTCTGTTGGTATTTCAATTCTAACAGCATCCATTTTGCAACAATAACTTTCATGATTTTTCAATAGACATTCACTCGAAAAGTATTGTAAACATCTATCATATGTGTAACATTTATGTCCATGATTAGACAGTTGCCTTGATAAGAGACGGGATAATGATCTGATCCAAGCATAATGCCCATTCTCTTCTTTTGTCCAGAAAAGTAAGTTGACATGTCGTTCAACCTTTCTCTGTGTGTAATATAAGGGGCCATTAATTGTATATCTTCTATCTATAGTATTATATTCGATCCCATGAACATTAATTGATATATTTTTTTTTTTTTCGAATTTGATTATCTCACATCGTGGAGTTGGAAATTGAATATCAGATAAATTGAATATTTCACTATGATTTTGAGGATATGAACTAACACGATCTGAATGACTATCAGCGGGGAACATAGCCGATAAAAGTGCCCAAATAAAACACTTATTATCACTATTTTTCACATTTATCACAGCTTTCCGGTTTTTGATAGATTCCGGAAGATCGATATATGTTGATCCTCCAGAATTTGTTGCATCATACTTGCTGAAATTGACCTAGAGAATTTTGTTTTTAAGAAAAAAAAATGCAAGAATTTTTTTTAAACTTACTCTTACTCCGACAAATGAGTCAATATGACACTCCTTCATTGTGATCAAACCAAATAGTGAAGTCGTCAGACAATGTTATGGGCATCAAGCTTGAGTTATGATAAATTAGATTTTTTTTAAAATACCTTGTTTTTCAAGTACATATTCACAACACAGCTCACAGTTCATTTTCACTGGGGATCGATATTCATAAATGAATTGCCCTACTTTCTCCAGCAATGAGAATAAGCATTGATCCAAAAATGCCCCAGGGTCGATAATATCATCTGTATTCGTGATTTTCCCACAATGAATACGATTTTTGAATGATGAGGCGAAAACTTCCCAAATAGGCATTTCTGAAACTATAGTTACTATAACACCTATTACTATATATATATATATATATATATATATATATATATATATATATATATATATATATATATATATATATATATATATATAAATCCTCATATCATTTTGGCGTCCTAATATTGCGCGTTTGCATTTAATCTGACGTCCATTGTAAATTGGAGTCCGTATATCGGACGCCACTTTAGAATTGCTTCAAAATTTTTTCCTGGCTTGCTCCCGACCTCTAGAGGCTAAATTCAAAATTTCATTTTGACGCCAAAATGATAGGGAAATGAAAATTTTCGTATATTTTTAGTTCCGAAGAATTCCGCTCCAATTTTTAGTGGCGTCAAAAATATACGTGTATATTCCCACTTCATATATTTCGCCATCATACTGGCGTCCAGAAACTTGACAACACTGTTGCAGAACATCGATCGATAATGAAACAGATGTTTGCGCTTCTGACATGGAATTTGTTGGGAGTATGGCTTGAATTTGGAATTGCATTTCTTATGTATGTCATAACATAATATTTCTGCCAATATTTTATTGCAAAATAAAGTATTATAGTACAGTTACTTGATGTCAGAATTTATTCTTGCTTAGAAGTAATTCTTTATCAACTTAAAATTTGAGCAGTCAATCTAAAATATTAGGAAAAAACAGTTGAGTACTGACTCAAGTATGAGGAGTAAGTGAGCAAATTCATGTACCCCTTTCTAATAGTTCAAGAGCCGAACGCACCTTAACGTTCCTAGTCAGATTTAGGGCCGAATTGTATATGAATTGATCGAAGATATAGTAGTCATTAGGATGTCACTTTTATAAATCCAGGATCTAGTCCTAAGGATCGAAAAAAGGCCATATCCGGTCAATAAGTTCGTGGTTAATCTGAAACTAGTATCAATCGATTGCAGAGGTCAAGCACTTTAGGAAAAAGCAGGATACTACCTCTGTTCTATTCAAAACAGAGGAAAAAGCACAACAATCATAAGGGAAGTTCTAAACGACAGGGCAGAGGGTGATACCTTGGTTTTTTTTCGGAGTATCCGACCTTCGCTACTAACAAGTACCAGTTTTAATTATAAGTTCTATCAGAGAAGTTGACTCTGACGAAAATTGACCGGAAGTAGCCTTTTTCTGACGCTTAGGACAAGATTCCAGATTTAAAAAGTCTGTCACCCAATTGACCACTATATTTTTGATTGATTCATATGAAATTTGACCGTAAGTTCGATAAGGGAACATAAGGTGCGGTCTGCTCCTCAACTATTGGATCACTATAGAATGTGAGAACTCGCTATTTCATCCGTGATGTGGTCTTATAATTGTTGTAGAAAAACAAATTATATCGTTTGTACAAAGCAAGTGGAATATTTTTGTTGCACGTTCATCATTGCTTTTACTAGGACCAAATTGATGAATCTCAAATTATTAATGTTTTTGAAGTCCCTGATGGTCACAAAGTTGCACTTTCAGTGTGATCGAAATAAAGTTAGAATGGATGGATGAGTTATCATCATTACATATCTCCTGTAATACATTATAAGATTAATATAAGCTTGTGATATACAAGGGAATGAAAACTAATTTTTGCTCCTAATAATATAATCTATTACAGGATATCACATCAATCATGGCTGAAAAATGTAAAGAGTTGGTATACAACATACATATAAGTTGGGACTTGGCGAAAACATCATTTGAGTTTTTCTTTTTGTTCAATTTAGAATTCATTGGCAACATAGAACCGGAACAATTTTGTGTAAGAAACGAAAATGTTGCTTTATTTTTCTTGAATCTGTCGGTAACAGAGTACACCAGAAGATAATTTGAGTGACTGTGAAAAGCCTCAATTTGGTTCAAGGTACAAGTTGAATTTTTTTCAAATGAGAGCTTTAACTATTCAAGTGCCCGGTTTTTGCAAAGGGCTGTATATTGAATGTATTCAACAATAACTGTAGTTTGGAAATGATATGCCCAAACTGATTCCATATAACATTCATCCATTCTATCTCATATTTCAATTTGTGCGCGTTATCATATCATCGCTTCTCTTATTCAGTTTGTGGATAGATGAACATTGACTCTGTTGTCGCAACTGTGCGAAAACATTCCTTGAAGTCGGGGAGCCGGCCGAACCTCAAGTTCCCTGATCGAACTTATGGTCAAATTGTATAATATGAATCAATCGAGAATATTGTGGTCAATGAGGTGACAGACTTTATAAATCTAGAATCCTGCTTCAAGTGTCGGAAAAAGGTTACTATTGTTCATTTTTGTTAGGGTCAACTTCCCTGTTAGATATTATGATTGAAACTAGTACCAATTGATAGTGAAGGTCAAATGCCTTAGGAAAAAACCAAGGTGCTACTCCCTGCTCCATTCGGAAGGGAAAGGAGAAGAATAGACAAGAATAATATTATGTGGTGGCAAAATTAGGCTGGTAGCATTTTTAACAATTTTGCATTCCATATTTAATCTTTGATGAAAGATATAACACCGTTTTGCTCAAAAACATGAAAAAAATCTAATGTGAACTCCACATGTCTTACCCGTACATCTTTTGACTCAATAATTAACAGTTGATACTAATATTGACTCTAGGCAAAATCGACTCCAACCAAAATTTGAGATGATAATTCAATCATTCAGATGCTACAGTCCATTAATGGTCAGTTGTACCGCTCTAACTCAAATTTTAAACTTCACTTATACAAAAAATGTCGAATCAAAATAAGGACAGCAATGTTCATGTCACATTCAATTTTCAAATTTTGATACTATATTGTTGAGTTAGGTGGCACCTAAAATTCAAGTGGCAGCGGTGCAACTGGCCATGGAACGCTTTTGCAGTCTCAAATACCAAATTTCATCATTCTACGGCCTAAGTCTCGAATTTATGCGAAAACTTGAGAAAGATTGTCAAATAAAGCTAACTTCCAGCTAATAGATTGTTATGAAAATATTGAGTTATCATTCGAATGCTACAATTTCTTTAGATACAAAATTTCAAGATTCTACGGCTGATTGTTCTGGATTTATATGAAAATTCGAAAACGTGCTTAATCCTGTTTAATCCGACTGCAGTCATAATGCAAGGTGTACAATTAGGTTTTATAGAAGTGTTTGATACGAAATTTCAATACTCCACGCCTAATTGTTCTGAATTAATACAAGAAACTCGAATAGACTGTGCAATTTCAGCACAGCCAATTAGTATTAAAATAGAAAATAACCATTAAGATGCCTCAGGAAAATTCAAAAGAAGTTCCAAGTACAGTGCATTTGCGGTACAGACGATTGCAACCATAATAGGGGCTGCAAAACTAGACTTTGGATCAGTCTCAAATACAAAATTTAACTATATAGATACATACATTCATACGTACGTACCGAAGTCAAGTCGAAAATAGTCAAAATGCATTTAGGGATGCTCAAAACGAGAGTTTCCATCAAAATCTCGAAATGTGATCCTGGCGGTTCAACAATACTACTTATTTATACTTTGTACAAGTGACTTAAAAGAGATTTACTTGGATTACTTCACTTATTGAATGTTCATTATTCCATATTATAAGTAGTATCTGACTTTGTGCACCATATTGCAACACGAACAGCGAAGGAAATTCCTAGGGATATACGATATGGAAGACTCTCGACTTTCAAAATTATACGTTTACCAATTTGCATTGTGGAAAAACTAATCAGAGAATGTAGTTGTACATAGTTGAACAAAATCCATTCTCAACGCTTGAACTTTTTGCCTTTAGATTGATATATAAGCTATGAAGAATGAATACTGATATACGACATGCTCCCAGCAACTTTGAAGAATAGGAGTCAAATATTTGGACAATTTTGGTCGTAGATTAATTTTATGTCCACATAATTGTTGTATTTATCATCAGTTACAGTTTTGCTTCAGAAGCTTATGTGCGATGTGCTATAAATTAATTTTGTACGCGATTATAACGGAAAAGGTATTTCTATAGCCCTTTTCGTTACCATGGAGTTTTACTTACTTGTACACATCTATCTAAATTCACTATTTGCACGATTGGACTTATTCATAGGTTTACCGGCTCTCCATTCAAGGTGGTATGTTGATTTTACCGGCAAACTGTGATTACTATGGTTATGCTGACTTACCGCCCACGAGCAAAATTTGGTGATTTTAAATTCTTTCGCGATGATCGCCTAAAAAAAACGAAATATTCTGATACTCTCTTCTGGTCTCAGTTGGCGTATCGGCCGTGATCCACAAATTCGACCAAAAAAGATCACCTCCATGGTCTTGATACACTAATTCCTTTTTTGTATCTTCCATATAATTCCTATTTTGTATCTTCCACCTAACAGGATCGATTCATAATGGTGATGTGAGTTTTCTCTCAGGTATTCATAAGGATATGTATGAAGACTACTCGATAGACTGGTATTTATTATTGAAGTACTAAGATGAGGCATCTTATGAAAGCAACAAATAATAACTCAGTATGCAGATAAAGTTTCATTTAGTTGCCTGAAACTCCATTACTGTTGCTATCCAAATTTCATTCCCAACCAAAAGTTTCTGTAGGAAAGATTCTCAGCATTTCAATAATTTAAATTGACGATTATTGATTGAACTGATAACGCATACTTGAATTAGGGTAGCAACCCTAGTTTAAATTTGAATGTTGAGAGGATAGCCGGTAATATGATAATATTTGTAGACAAATATTTTATCCGCTAGAGCTGAGTCCAAGGGAAGAACTCTAATGCCCGATTTAATGATCTCGAGTTAAATTAACCTGGGTTAAAGTGACGGGGAGTTAACCAATAAACAGGCTTTCAATTCATTTGATTGACTTGATTGGGCAGTGATGACACAAAAAATACAGAAATTGATATTGTTACCAAGGAAATGAGCTCTTTGAATCGGATTAATTCAACTCGAGATCGTGAGACCGGCCAGAAGACATGTACCAAGTAGTATAGGGTATTTGATAAGGTGAGTAGGAAGTATTTCTTACCAGAGCCAGATTATGCATGAAGCCCGATAGGCACGGGTTCACGGACATTGGCTTAAGGAGGCCTTAACTTTGAGGATTTCACAATCATTTGAGCCACCAGCTCATGGATTTCATCGAATTACGACCTATGAGCTTCAATGTGTTTTGATCCGGCACTTGTGTTGATTAGGAGAGGATGTAGACATGATAATTTCACAGTGAAAAGTATCTAAACTAAGATTGTGAAGAATTCAATACTCTTCCAAGAAGTTATGAGATTTTTTTGTGTGCCTTACGGCTCTTAGGATATTGCAAAAATACTCTGTACTTTTTTTTACAATATGATGACCTAATGAGAGGAGGTTTCCAGCTCCCAGAATTGAGATTTATATTCACACTGACCTTCATCACACATTTATAGAAAAATCTTGAGCAAAATGCAAGTTTAGACCAAAATTTTGTCACATTTCTATAGAGCAATTATTATCACAATTTACATGACGTCTGTAAGTCCTTCCTGATAAATTATCTTTCACATACTTCCATTCATGGAATCTACCAACAGTTCACGGACATGGAAAATACATTTTACTTCAGAACTCGAAAATAGCAATAATCAATCAAAAATCCATATTTTTTCGCAAAATCTTTCAATTTACTATGAGTTCTCTATCAACCAATGACATATTACTACTCTATGAAGATGTCTCAAGTATCAACCCATTCCACAACTTGAATAATGTAATTCTACGCAAACCTTTGAATATATCGCTTCACATGTGTCATCGATAGAACATTCTACGCAAGAGAGGTGCTTATCGGACTGTAAAAACTAAATCTGGCAACAAGGGGGACGCCACTTCAAACATGAAGTGAAAGCATATATATAGATAGGACGCCACTATGAACGCAATATGTAACGTATATTATTGACGCCACATTGATGTTATGATGAAAGGAAGTCATATTGTATAGGAAATGAAAACTCTGTGAATATTGCGTGGAATGGAATTTCTGTGTGAAACCTGAAGAGCCCATGAGAAATTATGTGATATACTTCGATCAGATCTCAACTATACGCGTTCCTTTCAGTAGACGCCAAAATGAACATCTTTGTAAGGACGTCAAATTGATAGGGTGATTTATATATATATATATATATATATATATATATATATATATATATATATATATATATATATATATATATATGTATATATAAATCCTCATATCATTCTGGCGTCCTAATATTGCGCGTTTGCATTTAATCTGGCGTCCATTGTAAATTGGAGTCCGTATATCGGACGCCACTTAAGAATTGCTTCAAAATTTTCTCCTGGCTTGTTCCCGACCTCTAAAGGCTGAATTCAAAATTTCATTTTGACGCCAAAATGATAGGGAAATGAAAATTTTCGTATATTTTTAGTTCTGGAAAATTCCGCTCCAATTTTGAGTGGCGTCAAAAATATACGTGTATATTCCCACTTCATATATTCCGCCATCATACTGGCGTCCAGAAACTTGACAACACTGTCGCAGAACATTGATCGATAATGTAACAGATGCTTGCGCTTCTGACATGGAATTTGTTGGGAGTACGGCTAAAATTTGGAATTGCATTTCTTATGTACCAATATTTTATTACAGACTGAAGTATTACAGTACAGTTACTTGATATCAGAGATTATTCTTGCTTAGAAGTGATTCTTTATCAACTTAAAATTTGAGCAGTCAATTTGGAATATTAGGAAAAAACAGTTGAGTACTGACTCAAGTATGATGAGTAAGTGAGCAAATTCATGTACCTCTTTCTGATAGTTCAAGAGCCGACCGCACCATAACGTTCCTAGTCAGATTTAGGGCCGAATTGTATATGAATTGATCGAAGATATAGTAGTCACTAGGATGTCACCTTTATAAATCCAGGATCTAGTCCTAAGGATCGAAAAAAGGCCATATCCGGTCAATAAGTGCGTGGTTAATCTGAAACTAGTATCAATCGATTGCAGAAGTCAAGGACTTTAGGACAAAACCAGGATACTACCTCTGTTCTATTCAAAACAGAGGAAAAAGTACAACAATCATTAGGGAAGTTCTAAACGACAGGGCAGAGGGTGATACCTTGGTTTTTTCTCGGAGTATCCGACCTTCGCTACTAACAAGTACCAGTTTTAATTATAAGTTCTATCAGAGAAGTTGACTCTGACGAAAATTGACCGGAAGTAGCCTTTTTCTGACGCTCAGGACAAGATTCCAGATTTAAAAACTCTGTCACCCAATTGACCACTATATTTTTAATTGATTCATATAAAATTTGACCGTAAGTTCGATTAGGGGACATAAGGTGCGGTCGGCTCCTCAACTATAGGATCACTATAGAATGTGAGAACTCGCTATTTCATCCGTGATGTGGTCTTATAATTGTTGTAGAAAAACAAATTATATCGTTTGTACAAAGCAAGTGGAACATTTTTGTTGCAAGTTCATCATTGCTGTTACTAGGACTAAATTAATGAATCTCAAATTATTCATGTTTTTGAAGTCCCTGATGGTCACAAATTTGCACTCTCAGTGTGATCGAAAAAAAGTTAGGATGGATGGATGAATTATCATAATCACATATCTCCTGTAATACATTATGAGATTAATATAAGCTTGGGATATACAAGGGAATGAAAACTAATTTTTGCTCCTTATAATATAATCTATTACAGGATATCACATCCATCATGGCTGAAAAATGTAAAGAGCTGGTATACAACATACATATAAGTTAGGACTTGGCGAAAACATTATTTGAGTTTTTCTTTTTGTTCAATTTAGAATTCACTGGCAACATAAAACCTGAACAATTTTGTGTAAGAAACGAAAATGTTGCTTTATTTTTCTTGAATCTGTCGGTAACAGAGTACACCAGAAGATAATTTGAGCTACTGTGAAAAGCCACAATTTGGTTCAAGGTACAAGTTAAATTTTTTTCAAATGAGAGCTTTAACTATTCGAGTTCCCGGTTTTTGCAAAGGGCTATATATTGAATGTATTCAACAATAACTGTAGTTTGGAAATGATATGCTCAAACTGATTCCATATAACATACATCCATTCTATCTCATATTTCAATTTGTGTGAGTTATCATATCATCGCTTCTCTTATCCAGTTTGTGGATAGATGAACATTGACCCTGTTGTCGCAACTGTGTGAAAACATTTGAAGTCGGGGAGCCGGCCGCACCTCAAGTTTCCTAAGCGAGCTTATGGTCAAATTGTATAATGTGAATCAATCGAGAATATTGTGGTCAATGAGGTGACAGACTTTATAAATCTAGAATTCTGCTTTAAGTGTCGGAAAAAGGTTACTATTGTTCATTTTTGTTAGGATCAACTTCCCTGTTAGATCTTATGATTGAAACTAGTACCAATTGATAGTGAAGGTTAAATGCCTTAGGAAAAAACCATGGTGCTACCCCCTGCTCCGTTCGGAAGGGAAAGGAGAAGAATAGACAAGTATAATATTATGTGGTGGCAAAATTAGGCTGGTAGCATTTTGAACAATTTTGCATTCCATATTTGATCTTTGATGAAAGATGTAACACCGTTTTGCTCGAAAACATGAAAAAATCTAATGTGAACACCACATGTCTTACTTGTACATCTTCTGACTCAATAATTAACAGTTGATACTTATATTGACTCTAGGCAAAATCGACTCCAACCAAAATTTGAGATGATAATTCAATCATTCAGATGCTACAGTTCATTAATGGTCAGTTGTACCGCTCTAACTCAAAATCTAAACTTCACTTATACAAAAAATGTCGAATCGAAATAAGGTCAGCAATGTTCATGTCACATTCAATTTTTAAATTTTGATACGATATTGTTGAGTTAGGTGGCACCTAAAATTCAAGTGACAGCGGTGCAACTGGCCATGGAACGCTTTAGCAGTCTCAAATACCAAATTTCATCATTCTACGGCCTAAGTCTCGAATTTATGCGAAAACTTGAGAAAGATTGTCAGATAAAGCTTACTTCCAGCTAATAGATTGGTTATGAAAATGATAAGTTATTATTCGAATGCTACAATTTATTTAGATACAAAATTTCAAGATTCTACGGCTGATTGTTCTGGATTCAGATGAAAATTTGAAAACGTGCTTAGTAAACTGCACTCCTGTTTAATCCGACTGCAGTCATAATGCAAGATGTACAATTAGGTTTTATAGAAGTGTTTGATACGAAATTTCAATACTCCACGCCTGATTGTTTCGAATTAATACAAGAAACTCGAATAGACTGTGCAATTTCAGCACAGCCAATTAATATTAAAATAGAAAATAACCATTAAGATGCCTCAGGAAAATTCAAAAAAATTCCAAGTACAGTGCATTTGCGGTACAGACGATTGCAACCATAATAGGGGCTGCAAAACTAGACTTTGGATCAGTCTCAAATACAAAATCCAACTATAGAGATACATACATTCATACGTAAGTCGAACCGAAAATAGTCAAAATGCATTTAGGGATGCTCAAAACGAGAATTTCCATCAAAATCTCGAAATATGATTCTGGCGGTTCAACAATACTACTTATTTATACTTTGTACAAGTGAGTTGAAAGAGATTCACTTGGAATTCTTCGATACTTATTGAATGTTCATTATTCCGTATTATCAGTAGTATCTGACTTTGTGCACCATATTGCAACACGAACAGCGAAGGAAACTCTTAGGGATATGTGGTTGTACATAGTTCAACAAAATCCATTCTTAACGCTTGAACTTTTTGCCTTTAGATTGATATATAAGATATGAAGAATGAATACTGATATACGACATGCTCCCAGCAACTTTGAAGAATAGGAGTCAAATATTTGGACAGTTTTGGTCGTAGATCAATTTTATGCCCACTTAATTGTTGTATTTATCATCGGTTACAGTTTTGCTTTAGAAGTTTATGTGCGATGTGCTATAAATCAATTTTGTAGGCGATTATAACGGAAAAGGTATTTCTATGGCTCTTTTTGTTACTATGGAGTTTTACTTACTTGTACACATCTATCTAAATTCACTATTTGCCCGATTGGGCGTATTCATATGTTTACCGGCTCTCCATTCAAGGTGGTTTGTTGATTTTACCGGCAAACTGTGATTACTATGGTAATGCTGACTTACCGCCCATGAGCAAAAGCGGTAAGTGAAAAATTGTGGACTTCCACAGAAAGTATAAATTTATTTATCGTTATTTATGATTGAATATTCACAATAGAATGTCAAACTTGACAGCTGATGGCGAGTGCTCTATGAGTGGTTACTCAATTTGAAAGAGAGTATCAGGATTCATATTTGGGGTAGGTCTTCCAATCGTGCAAAAAAATTTTTAAGCATCACTGTCAATAATTACTGGACCGATTTCGCTCAATATTTGCAAACCTCGCCAAAGCTCGGCCTCCAAACAATTATTCTCAATCTTACTTACCTTAACACTGGAATAACTATTTTGGTACTGATCTGTCCAATACTACTTTTTTGGGATTGATCTATGAAAACTACTTGATTAACACTTCACACCCACCTCTATGGGCAGTTTGATGAAGTCTTAGAAACAATTTTCGCCGATATATGTATCATATTCTTCCGTCAATCTCTATAGATCTTGCAATTAGAGAAGTAGATACGCATTTTCAGACAATAAAATAACACAATTTCAATGGCAACTGAGATAAGCATTTGCAATGTTTCAGAAACGAATGAATGAAGTTTAGTGATTTTAAATTCTTTCGTGATGATCGCCTAAAAAAACGAAATATTCTGATACTCTCTTTTGGTCTCAGCTGGCGTTTCGGCCGTGAACCACAAATTCGACCAGAAAAGATCACCTCCATGGTCTTGATACACTAATTCTATTTTTGTATCTTCCATATAATACCTATTTTGTATCTCCCATCTAACAGGATCGATTCCTAATGGTGAAGTGAGTTTTCTCTCAGGTATTCATAAGGATATGTATGAAGACTACTCGATAGACCGGTATTTATTATTGAAGTACTAAGATGAGGCATCTTATGAAAGCAGCAAATAATAACTAAGTACACAGATAAAGTTTCATTTAGTTGCCTGAAACTCCATTACTGTTGCTATCCAAATTTCATTCCCAACCAAAAGTTTCTGTAGGGGAGATTACCCAGCATTTCAATAATTCAAATTGACGATTATTGATTGAACTGATAACGCATACTTGAATTAGGGTAGCAACTCTGGTTTGAATATTTTAAATGTTGAGAGGAAAGTCGGTAATATGATAATAATTGTAGACAAATATTTTATCCGCTAGAGCTGAATCCAAGGGAAGAACTCTAACACATATACCAAGTAGTATAGGGTATTTGATAAGGTGAGTAGGAAGTATTTCTTACCAGAGCCAGATTAAGCATAAAGCCCGATAGGCACGGGTTCACGGACCTTGGCTTGAGGAGGCCTTAACTTTGAAGATTTCACAAGCATTTGAGTCACCAGCTCATGGATCTCATTGAATTACGATCTATGAGCTTCAGTGAGTCTTGATCCGGCATTTGTGTTGATTGAGAGAGGACGTAGACATGATAATTTTACAGTAAGAAGTATCTGAACTAAGATTGTGAAGAATTCAATACTCTCCCAAGAAGTTATGAGATTTTTTTGTGTGCCTTACAGCTCTTAGGATATCGCAAGAATACTCTGTACTTTTTTTAACAATATGATGACCTAATGAGTGGAGGTTTCCAGCTCCTAGAATTAAGATTTATATTCACACTGAGCAAAGTGCAAGTTTAGACCAAAATCTTGTCACATTTCCATAGAGCAATTATTATCACAATTTATATGACATCCGTAAGTCCTTCCTGATCAATTATCCTTCACATACTTCCATTCATGGAATCTACCAACAGTTCACGGACATGACAAATACATTTTACTTCAGAACTCGAAAATAGCAATCATCAATCAAAAATCCATATTTTTTCGCAAGATCTTTCAATTTACTATGAGTTCTCTATCAACCAATATTACTACTCTATGGAGATGTCCCAAGTATCAACTCATTTCAAAACTTGAATAATGTAATTCTACGCAAACCTTTGAATATATCGCTTCACATGTGTCATCGATAGAACATTCTACGCAAGAGAGGTGCTTATCGGACTGTAAAAACTAAATCTGGCAACAAGGGGGACGCCACTTCAAACATGAAGTGAAAGCATATATATAGATAGGACGCCACTATAAACGCAATATGTAACGTATATTATTGACGCCACATTGATGTTATGATGGAAGGAGGTCATATTGTATAGGAAATGAGAACTCTGTGAATATGGCGTGAAATGGAATTTCTGTGTGAAATCTGAAGAGCCCATGAGAAATTATGTAATATACTTCGATCAGATCTCAACTATACGCGTTCCTTTCAGTAGACGCCAAAATGAACATCTTTGTAAGGACGTCAAATTGATAAGGTGATTTATATATATATATATATATATATATATATATATATATATATATATATATATATATATATATATATATATATATATATATATATATATATATATATATATATATATATATATATATATATATATATATATATAAATCACCCTATCAATTTGACGTCCTTACAAAGATGTTCATTTTGGCGTCCACTGAAAGGAACGCGTATAGTTGAGATCTGATCGAAGTATATTACATAATTTCTCATGGGCTCTTCAGATTTCACACAGAATTTCCATTTCACGCAATATTCACAGAGTTCCCATTTCCTATACAATATGACCTCCTTTCATCATAACATCAATGTGGCGTCAATAATATACGTTACATATTGCGTTTATAGTGGCGTCCTATCTATATATATTCTTTCACTTCATGTTTGAAGTGGCGTCCCCCTTGTTGCCAGATTTAGTTTTAACAGTCCGATAAGCACCTCTCTTGCGTAGAATGTTCTATCTATGACACATGTGAAGCGATATATTTAAAGGTTTGCGTAGAATTACATTATTCAAGTTTTGAAATGGGTTGATACTTAAGACATCTTCATAGAGTAGTAATATGTCATTGGTTGATGGAGAACTCATAGTAACTTGAAATATTTTGCGAAAAAATATGTCTTTCTGATTGATAATTGCTATTTTCGAGTTCTGAAGTAAAATGTATTTGCCATGTCAGTGAACTGTTGGTAGATTCCATGAATGGAAGTATGTGAAGGATAATTTATCAGAAAGGACTTACGGATGTCATATAAATTGTGATAATAATTGTTCTATGGAAATGTGACAAAAATTTGGTCCAAACTTGCATTTTGCTCAAGATTTTTCTATAAATGTGTGATGAGGGTCAGTGTGAATATAAATTTTGATTCTGGGAGCTGGAAACCTCCCCTCATTAGGTCATCATATTGTAAAAAAAAGTACAGAGTATTTTTGCAATTTCCTAAGAGCCGTAAGGCACACAAAAAAATCTCATAACTTCTTGGAAGAGTATTGAATTCTTCACAATCTTAGTTCAGATACTTCTCACTGTGAAATTATCATGTCTACGTCCTCTCTTAATCAACACAAATGCCGGATCAAGACTCATTGAAGCTCATAGGTCGTAATTCAATGAGATCCATGAGCTGGTGACTCAAATGCTTGTGAAATCCTCAAAGTTAAGGCCTCCTTAAGCCAAGGTCCGTGAACCCGTGCCTATCGGGCTTTATGCATAATCTGGCTCTGGTAAGGAATATTTCCTACTCACCTTATCAAATACCCTATACTACTTGGTACATGTCTTAGAGTTCTTCCCTTGGATTCAGCTCTAGCGGATAAAATATTTGTCTACAATTATTATCATATTACCGACTTTCCTCTCAACATTCAGAATATTTAAACTAGTGTTGCTACCCTAATTCAAGTATGCGTTATCAGTTCAATCAATAATCGTGAATTTAAATTATCGAAATGCTGGGAAATCTTCCCTACAGGAACTTTTGGTTGGGAATGAAATTTGGATAGCAACAGTAATAGAGTTTCAGGCAACCAAATGAAACTTTATCTGTGTACTGAGTTATTATTTGTTGCCTTCATAAGATGCCCCATCTTAGTACTTCAATAATAAATACCAGTCTATCGAGTAGTCTTCATACATATCCTTATGAATACCTAAGAGAAAACTCACTTCACCATTATGAATCGATCCTGTTAGATGAAAGATACAAAATAGGAATTATATGGAAGATACAGAAAAGGAATTAGTGTATCAAGACCATGGAGGTGATCTTTTTTGGTCGAATTTGTGATTCACGGCCGAAACGCCAGCTGAGACCAGAAGAGAGTATCAGAATATTTCGTTCTTTTAGGCGATCATCACGAAATAATTTAAAATCACTAAATTATATTCATTCGTTTCTGAAACATTGCAAATGTTTATCTCAGTTGCCATTGAAATTGTCTTATTTTATTGTCTGAAAATGCGTATCTACTTCTCTAATTGCAAGATCTATAGAGATTGACGGAAGGATATGATACATATTTCGGCGAAAATTGTTTCTAAGACTTCATCAAACTGCCCATAGAAGTGGGTGTGAAGTGTTAATCAAGTAGTTTTCATAGATCAGTCCCAAAAAAGTATTATTGGACAGATCAGTCCCAAAATGGTTATTCAAGTATTAAGGTCAGTAAGTACGGTTTACCGATTGAGAATAATTGTTTGGAGACCGAGCCTTGGCGAGGTTTGCAAATATTGAGCGAAATTGGTCCTGTAATTATGGACAGTGATGCTTAAAAAATTTTTTGCACGATTGGAAAACCTACCCCAAATATGAATCCTAATATTCTCTTTCAAATTGAGTAACCACTCATAGCGCACTCGCTGTCAGCTGTCAAGTTTGACATTTTATTGTGAATATTCAATCATAAATAACAATAAATAAATTTATACTTTCTGTCAATTTTTCACTTACCGCTTTTGCTCATGGGCGGTAAGTCAGCATAACCATAGTAATCACAGTTTGCCGGTAAAATCAACATACCACCTTGAATGGAGAGCCGGTAAACATATGAATACGCCCGATCGTGCAAATAGTGAATTTAGATAGATGTGTACAAGTAAGTAAAACTCCATGGTAACAAAAAGGCCATAGAAATACCTTTTCCGTTATAATCGCCCACAAAATTGAATTATAGCACATCGCACATAATCTTTTGAAGCAAAACTGTAACTGATGATCAATATAACAATTATGTGGGCATAAAATTAATCTACGACCAAAATTGTCCAAATATTTGACTCCTATTCTTCAAAGTGGCTGGGAGCATGTCGTCGAAGTTTTCGCATAAATTCGAGAGTTAGGCCGTAAAATGAAATTTGGTATTTGAGACTGCTAAAGCGTTCCATGGCTAGTTGCACCGCTGTCACTTAAATTTTAGGTGCCACCTAACTCAACAATATCGTATCAAAATTTGAAAATTGAATGTGACATGAGCATTGCTGTCCTTATTTCGATTCGACATTTTTTGTATAAGTGGAGTTTAAAATTTGAGTTAGAGCGGTAGAACTGACCATTAATGAACTGTAGCATCTGAATGATTGAATTATCATCTCAAATTTTGGTTGCAGTCGATTTTGCCTAGAGTCAATATTAGTATCAACTGTTAATTATTGAGTCAAAAGATGTACAAGTAAGACATGTGGTGTTCACATTAGATTTTTTTCATGTTTTCGAGCAAAACGGTGTTATATCTTTCATCAAAGATCAAATATGGATTGCAAAATTGTTCGAAATGCTACCAGCCTAATTTTGCCACCACATAATATTATCCTTGTCTATTCTTCTCCTTTCCCTTCCGAACGGAGCAGGGGGTAGCACCATGGTTTTTTCCTAGGGCATTTGACCTTCACTATCAATTGGTACTAGTTTCAATCATAAGATCTAACAGGGAAGTTAATCCTAACAAAAATGAACAATAGTAACCTTTTTCCGACACTTGAAGCAGAATTCTAGATTCATAAAGTCTGTTATCTCATTGACCACAATATTCTCGATTGATTCATATTATACAATTTGACCATAAGTTCGATCAAGGAACTTGAGGTGCGGCCGGCTCCCCGACTTCAAGACATGTTTTCACACAGTTGCGACAACAGAGTCAATGTTCATCTATCCACAAACTGAATAAGAGAAGCGATGATATGATAACTTGCACAAATTGAAATATGAGATAGAATGGATGTATGTTATATGGAATCAGTTTGAGCATATCATTTCCAAACTACAATTATTGTTGAATACATTCAATATATAGCCCTCTGCAAAAACCGGGCACTCGAATAGTTAAAGCTCTCATTTGAAAAAAATTCAACTTGTACCTTGAACCAAATTGTGGCTTTTCACAGTAACTCAAATTATCTTTTGGTGTACTCTGTTACCGACAGATTCAAGAAAAATAAAGCAACATTTTCGTTTCTTACACAAAATTGTTCCGGTTATATGTTGCCAGTGAATTCTAAATTGAACAAAAAAAAAAACTCAAATCATGTTTTCTCCAAGTCCCAACTTATATGTATGTTGTATACCAACTCTTTACATTTTTCAGCCATGATGGATGTGATATCCTGTAATAGATTATATTATTAGGAGCAAAAATTAGTTTTTATTCCCTTGTATATCACAAGCTCATATTAATCTTATAATGTATTACAGGAGATATGTAATAATGATAATTCATCCATCCATTCTAACTTTCTTTCGATCACACTGAGAGTGCAACTTTGTGACCATCAGGGACTTCAAAAACATGAATCATTTGAGAATCATCAATTTGGTCCTAGTAACAGCAATGATGAACTTGCAACAAAAATGTTCCACTTGCTCTGTTGTACAAACGATATGATTTGTTTTTCTACAACAATTATAAGACCACATCACGGATGAAATAGCGAATTCTCACATTTTATAGTGATCCTATAGTTGAGAAGCCGACCGCACCTTATGTTCCCTAATCGAACTTACGGTCAAATTTCATATGAATCAATCAAAAATATAGTGGTCAATTGGGTGACAGACTTTTTAAATCTGGAATCTTGTACTAAGCGTCAGAAAAAGGCTACTTCCGGTCAATTTTCGTCAGAGTCAACTTCTCTGATAAAACTTATAATTAAAACTGGTACTTGTTAGTAGCGAAGGTCGGATACTCCGAGAAAAAACCAAGGTATCACCCTCTGCCCTGTCGTTTAAAACTTCTCTTATGATTGTTGTGTTTTTTCCTCTGTTTTGAATAGAACAGAGGTAGTATCCTAGTTTTGTCCTAAAGTACTTGACCTCTGCGATTGATACTAGTTTCAGATTAACCACGAACTTATTGACCGGATATGGCCTTTTTCCGATCCTTAGGACTAGATCCTGGATTTATAAAGGTGACTTCCTAATGACTACTATATCTTCGATCAATTCATATACAACTCGGCCCTAAATCTGACTAGGAACGTTAAGGTGCGGTCGGCTCTTGAACTATTAGAAAGAGGTACATGAATTTGCTCACTTACTCCTCATACTTGAGTCAGTACTCAACTGTTTTTTCCTAATATTTCAAATTGACTGCTCAAATTTTAAGTTGATGAAGAATTACTTCTAAGCAAGAATAATTTCTGACATCAAGTAACTG
Organism: Dromius quadrimaculatus; assembly: GCA_963989225.1. Taxonomy (NCBI): domain Eukaryota; kingdom Metazoa; phylum Arthropoda; class Insecta; order Coleoptera; family Carabidae; genus Dromius; species Dromius quadrimaculatus. The sequence continues at coordinate 30,357,414 of OZ022332.1, read as the reverse complement.
TACTATAATACTTCAGTCTGCAATAAAATATTGGTAGAAATATTATGTTATGACATACATAAGAAATGCAATTCCAAATTCAAGCCATACTCCCAACAAATTCCATGTCAGAAGCGCAAGCATCTGTTTCATTATCGATCGATGTTCTGCGACAGTGTTGTCAAGTTTCTGGACGCCAGTATGATGGCGAAATATATGAAGTGGGAATATACACGTATATTTTTGACGCCACTAAAAATTGGAGCGGAATTTTTCGGAACTAAAAATATACGAAAATTTTCATTTTCCTATCATTCTGGCGTCAAAATGAAATTTTGAATTTAGCCTCTAGAGGTCGGGAACAAGCCAGGAAAAAATTTTGAAGCAATTCTAAAGTGGCGTCCGATATACGGACTCCAATTTACAATGGACGCCAGATTAAATGCAAACGCGCAATATTAGGACGCCAAAATGATATGAGGATTTATATATATATATATATATATATATATATATATATATATATATATATATATATATATATATATATATATATATATATATATATATATATATATATATATATATATATATATATAATCCTCATATCATTTTGGCGTCCTTATATTGCGCGTTTGCATTCAATCTGGCGTCCGTTGTAAATTGGAGTCCGTATATCGGACGCCACTTTAGAATTGCTTTGAAATTTTTACCTGGCTTGCTCCTGACCTCTAGAGGCTAAATTCAAAATTTCATTTTGACGCCAGAATGATGGGAAAATGAAAATTTTCGTATACTTCTAGTTCCAAAAACTTCCGCTCCGATTTTTAGTGGCGTCAAAAATATACGTGTATATTCCCACTTCATATATTCCGCCATCATACTGGCGTCCAGAAACTTGACAACACTGTCGAAGAACATCGATCGATAATGAAACAGATGCTGGCGCTTTTGACATGGAAATTGTTGGGAGTATGGCTTGAATTTGGAATCACATTTCTTATGTATGTCATAACATAATATTTCTACCAATATTTCATTGGAGACTGAAGTATTATAGTACAGTTACTTGATGTCAGAAACTATTCTTGCTTGGAAGTAATACTATATCAACTTCAAATTTGAGCAGTCAATTTTAAATATTAGGAAAAGACAGTTGAGTACTGCCTCAAGTATGAGGAGTAAGTGAACAAATTCATGTACCTCTTTCTAATAGTTCAAGAGCCGATCGCACCTTATCGTTCCTAATCAGATTTAGGGCCGAATTGTATATGAATTGATCGAAGATATAGTAGTCATTAGGATGTCACCTTTATAAATCCAGGATCTAGTCCTAAGTATCAAAAAAAAAGGCCATAACCGGTCAATGAGTTCGTGGTTAACTTGAAACTAGTATCAATCGATTGCAGAGGTCAAGAACCTCAGGACAAAACCAGGATACTACCTCCGTTCTATCCAAAACAGAGAAAAAAAAACACAGCAATCATGAAGGAAGTTCAAAACGACAGGACAGAGTGTGGCTCCTTGGCTTTTTCTCGGAGTATCCAACCTCCGCTACTAGTAAGTACCAGTTTTAATCATAAGTTCTATCAGAGAAGTTGACTCTGACGAAAATTGACCGGAAGTAGCCTTTTTCTGACGCTTAGGACAAGATTCCAGATTAAAAGAGTCTGGCACCCAATTGACCACTATATTTTTGATTGATTCATATAAAATTTGACCGTAAGTTCGATTGGAGAACATAAGGTGCGGTCGGCTCCCCAACTATAGGATAACTATAGGATTTGAGAACTCGCTATTTTATCCGTGATGTGGTCTTATAGTTGTTGTAGGAAAACAAATTATATCGTTTATACAGAGCAAGTGAAACATTTTTGTTGCAAGCTCATCATTGCTTTTACTAAGACTAAATTGATGAATCTCAAATTATTCATGTTTTTGAGGTCCCTGATGGTCCCAAAGTTGCACTCTCAGTGTGATCGAAAAAAAGTTAGAATGGATAGATGAATTATCATTATTACATACTTCCTGTGATACATTATAAGTATAACATAAGCTTGTAATATAGAAGGTAACGAAAACTAATATTTGTTCCTATTAATATAATCTATTACAGGATATCACATCCATTATAGTTGAAAAATTTGAAGAGTAGGTATAATAATAATAATAATAATATTATTAATTTATTTTGCATTAGAAATACATCTCTGTACAAAAGGACTGGTAGTGCATTTATTTTTATACATATATAATAAATTACAGAATATGATAAACATTTGGAGTATCTTGAAAAATAATTTAAAGATTTAATGCGAAAGCTCGGAGTTTTAGGGCATTATATATGAAATTGGAGATGTCGTAAATCTTCTGTTTGGTCGGATTTGAAAGCAATTCTGTCATACCTTGAGTAGCTGTCTGAAGATGTTTATTGAGGAATATTGACCTAAGAGGAGTATATATAGGACAACTGAGTAGAAAATGCTAAATTCCATTAGGTTCATATCTGTTACAAATATCACATATTTCTTCGGCATTAAATTTATGACAGTATCCATCTTGATATATGTAACAAAGGTTGGGGTTGGAGATACAAATTCTCATAAAGATCTGCAGTATATTACGTGGGATGTTGAGTTGAAGGAGGTTATGAGTTATACTGTATGTTGTAAAATCAGGATTATAATTTGAATGTATAATACGCTGTGTGTCGTTTTCATAGAAGAGTTCTTTATAAGCTAAAATGATGTTTTGCCTTTCATATTCAACGGTTAAAAAGTTTTGGTTTTCCCACACCCATTTGAAGTTGAGATTTGTAAGGGTCAATTCAATGTAATTTACCCAGTTGAGTATGGCATTTTGGTCTGTTGATATTTTAGATGCATTGTTGAGAAGAAGTAATTTGTTATAGCATATTTTAACATATATTGTATCAGGCATCAACAAAATTTTATGCCACCATCTTAGGACTTTTTCCACTATAAACAGTTCCAGATTTTCCAATCCAGATTCTCGACGCACCCAATAGTTCGGAGTAGTCAGTGGCCAAGATAAAATAGTTTTTACAAACTGGACTTGTCCTTTCTCAACATTTTCATATTGATACGGACCCCATACTTCTGCTCCATAAAGTAATACTGATTTTACAAGGGATGAGTAAAGTTTCTCTGCTGTTTTCCATGAACATGTATTTGTTTTGAGCAAGATGTTTTTGATAGCTCCCGTTGTTCTGTTAGCTTTGCTGACTAATTGGTTGGTATTTGCATTGAAAGAACCTGGAGCTTTGAAAACTGTACCCAAATACGTGTATTTGTCGGTAAAGTTGATTTCTTCTCCTTGACAGGAATGAATAATATTTCTTTTGGATGGCCTTCCTCGATGAAAATGTAGTATTTTGGTTTTACTTGCGTTTATTTCAAGTTGTTGTAGCTTACAGTAGTCTTCCAATGCTCTGATTTTCCGTCGCGCGTCGATCTGTGTTTCTGCGAAAATCACAATATGTCTGCATATTGTAGTGTAAGAATATCATTTTTATTATCGATATAAAATCCCTCTAGGTTTCTCTCTCTGAAAAAACTCTTAGAATTCGAAATGTACAGCGCAAATAATAAGGGACTGGAGCATTCTCCTTGTAAAACACCTTTAGTAATAGCTATAGGGTCAGAGAGCTCATTATTGACCCCAATCCTCATAGTAGCCCCGTCGTACATATTTTTGATTAGTCTTATTATTTTTGCGCTGACTCCCACTTCGTATAATTTGCCCCACAGTATGCTATGCGATACTGAATCAAAGGCTTTACGAAAATCAACAAATATGGCGTATATCCCTTGCTTTTTTTTCATAAAAGTGAATTGTGCAATAGCGTTCAAAACAAATATATTATCGACACAAGATCTGTTTTTCCTAAATCCTGCCTGAGCTTCTGGTAGTATACTAAAACTTTCTGCCCATATTTGGAGTCTATTAGTGATTATAAGAGTGAACAACTTAGTAATTGTGTTGATTAATGATCGCCCTTCTTATGAATCAGCGTCAGTTTGATTGTCTTGAGATTTTCAGGTAGATTTTCATTTCTTAAAAACTCGTTTAGTATATCTTTGAGATAAAGTATCCAATTTTCCGGCAAATTTTTCAACTCTTCATTGATGATTTCGTCAATGCCTGCGCTCTTCTTTACCTTCAAGCATTTTAATGCATACTTGATTTCTACCATTGTGACTTCAGTGTCTAAGTATGGGTTTAGAGCATCAAAAAAGTTCATTTCATTAATGATTTTGTTGCCATACCAAGATTCAAAGTATTGCGACCATTCAACGATCGATATTGGGTTTGAGATGTAGTTGTTAGAGCTCATAGTTTTAAACATTTTCCAGAATTCGGGCTGGTTCCCAACATTTTCTAACTTGTTTCTTATTTCTTGCTTGTATTTCTTTTTCTGCTCCGATATATTCAGTTTGTGAGCCTTTTTTGCTGCAAAGTATGCATTTGTGCTTTCTTCATTGGAATTATTCAGCTTGCAGACTCTCAGTTGATGTTTAGTGTTCCTTTTTAGTTCAGCACTTATTTTGTTATGCCACGGGTTTTTATTTTGTAAACGAGTCATATCATTTATAGTAACTTGTTTCGTGAGACCAAGAGCGCTTAAAGCTCTCTTAATTTGATTTTTCAAGAAAGTATACATATCTTCCATATTACTTTGTTCAATTTCTTCAAATTGCATCTCTAATTCTTCTTTGTATGCTTCTGTTTTTCCTTCGTCCCATTTAGTTTTATTAAATGATGTTCGTACTTTTTCCAGTTTTGCTTAAATATGTGAAGAGTAGGTATACAACATACATATAAGTTAGGTCTGGGAGAAAACATGATTTTAGTTTTTTTTTTTGCACAATTTAAAATTCACTGGCAACATAAAACCGGAACAATTTTGTGTGAGAAACGAAAATGTTGCTTTATTTTTCTTGAATCTGTCAATAACATAGTTCACTAAAAGATAATTTGAGTTACTCTGATAAGCCACAATTTGGTTCAAGGTACAAGTTGAATTTTTTTCCAAATGAGAACTTTAACTATTTGAGTGCCAGGTTTTTGCGAAGGGCTATATATTGAATTCATCCAACAATAACTGTATCTCGGAAATGATATGCTTAAACTGATTCTATATAACATTCATCCATTCTATCTCATATTTCAATTTGTGCAAATTATCATACCATCGCTTCTCTTATTCAGTTTGTGGATAGATTAGCATTGACTGTGTTCTCGTAACTGTGTGAGGACATTTCTTGAAGTCGAGAAGCTGGCCGCACCTTATGTTTCCTGATTGAACTTACGGTTGAATTGTATAATATGAATCAATCGAGAATAGTGTGGTCAATGAAGTGACAGACTTTATAAATCTATAATCCTGCTTCAAGTGTCGGAAAAAAGCTACTATTGTTCATTTTTGTTAGGGTCAACTTCCCTGATAGATCTTATGATTGAAACTAGTACCAATCGATAGTGGAGGTCGAATACCTTGGGAAAAAACCAGCATGCTACCCCCTGCTCCGTTCGGAAGGGGAAGGAGAAGAATAGACAAGGATAATATTATGAGGTGGCAACACTAGACTGGTAGCATTTTGAACAATTTTGCATTCGATAATGTATCTTTGATAAAAAATTCAACACCGTTTCGCTCGAAAATTTGAGAACAATCTGATGTGGACACCACATGTCTTACTTGTACATCTTTTGACTCAATAATTAACAGTTGACACTGATATTGACACTAGGCAAAATCGACTCCAACCAAAATTAGAGATGATAATTCAATCATTTAGATGCTACAATTCATTAATGGTCAGTTGTACCACTCTAACTCAAATTTTAAGCTTCACTTATACAAAAAATGTCGAATCGAAATAAGGACAGCAATGTTCATGTCACATTCAATTTTCAAATTTTGATACGATATTGTTGAGTTAGGTGGCACCTAAAATTCAAGTGACAGTGGTGCAACTGGCCATTTAACGCTTTAGTAGTCTCAAATACCAAATTTCATCATTCTACGACCGAAGTCTCAAATTTATGCAAAAAATTCAGAGAGATTGTCAGATATAGCTTACTTTCGGCTCAATAGATTGTTATGAAAATATTAAGTTATCATTCGTATGCTACAATTTCTTTGAATACAAAGTTTCAAGCTTCTACAGCTGATTGTTCTGGATTTATATGAAAAATTAGAAAACGTGCTTAGTAAACTGCACTCCTGGTTGATCCGACTGCAGTCATAATGCAAGGTGTACAATTAGGTTTTATAGAAGTGTTTGATACGAAATTTCAATACTCTACAACTGATTGTTTTGAATTAATGCAAAAAACTCGAATAGACTGTGTACTTCCAGCACAGCCAATTAGTATTGGAATAGAAAATAACCATTAAGATGCCACAGGAAAATTCAAAAAAAGGTTCCAAGTACAGTGCATTTCCGGAACAGACGATTGCAGCAATAATAGGGGCTGCAAAATTGGACTTTAGACAAGTCTCAAATACAAAATTTAGCTATATAGATACACACATTCATACGTACGTACCGACGTCAAGCCGAAAATGGTCAAAATGAATTTGGGGATGCTCATAACAAGAGTTTCCATCAAAATCTCGAGATGTGATTTTGGCGGTTCAACAATACTACTTATTTGTACTTTGTACAAGTGAATTGAAAGAGATTCACTTGGATTACCCTGATACTTATTGAATTTTTATTATTTCATATTACGAGTACCATCTGTATTTGTGCACCATATTGCAACACAAACAGCAAAGGAAATTCTCAGGGATATACGATATCGAAAGACTCCCGACTTTCAAAACTATACGTTCACCAATTTGCATTGTGGAAAAACTAATCAGAGGATGTAGTTGTACATAGTTCAACAAGTTCCATTCTCATTGGTTGAACTTTTTGCCTTTAAATTGATATATAAGATATGAAGAATGAATACTAATATACGACATGCTCCCAACAACTTTGAAGAATAGGAATGATCAGATATTTGGACACTTTTGGTCGTAGATTAATTTTATGCCCACATAATTGTTGTATAAATCATCAGTTACAGTTCTGCTTCAGATGTTTATGTGCTATGTGCTATAAATCAATTTTTTAGGCAATTTTAACGAGAAAGGTATTCCTATGGCCCTTTTTGTGACCATGGAGTTTTACTTACTTGTACAAATCTATCTAAATTCACTTTTTGCACGATTGGGCGTTTCTATATGTTTACCGGATCTCTATTTAAGGTGGTATGTTAATTTTACTGGCAAACTGTGGTTACTATGGTTAAGCTGACTTACTGCCCATGAGCAAAGGCGGTAAGTGAAAAATTGTGGACTTCCACAAGAAATATAAATTAGTTTATCGTTATTTATGATTGAATATTCACAATAAAATGTCAAACTTGACAGCTGACAGCGAGTGAGCGATGAGTGGTAACTCAATTTGAAAGAGAATATTAGGATTCATATTTCGGGTAGGTCTTCCAATCGTGCAAAAAAATTTGTAAGCATCAGGGTCAATAAGTACAGTACCGATTTCGCTTAATATTTGGAAACATCGCCAAGGCTCGGCCTCCAAACAATAATTCTCAATCGGCAAACCGTACTTACTGACCTTAATACTTAAATAACTATTTTGGGACTGATCTGTTCAATATTACTTTCTTGGGACTGATCTATGAAAACTTTTTGATTAACACTCCACACCTACCTCTATGGGCAGCTTGATGAAGTCTTAAGAAACAATTTTTGCCGAAATGTATATCATATTCTTTCGTCAATCTCTATGAATCTTGCAATTGCAGAATTAGATACGCATTTTTAGACAATAAAATAAAACAATTCCAGTGGCAACTAGGATTGATATTTGCAATGTTTCAGAAATTAATGATTAAAATTTGGTGATCTTAAATTCTTTCATGATGATCGCCTGAAAAAACGTAAATTCTGATATTCCTTTCTGGTCTCAGATGGCGCTTCGGCCGTGAACCACAAATTCGACTAAAAAAGATCACCTCCACGGCCTTGATACACTAATTCCTATTTTGTTTCTTCCATATAAATCCTTTATTGTATCTTCCATATAATTTCTATTTTGTATCTTCCATCTAACAGGACCGATTCATAATGGTGAAATAAGTTTTCTCTCAGGTATTCATGAGGATATGTATGAAAACTACTCGATAGATTGGTATTTATTATTGAAGTGCTATTTTTGATTAGTTGAACCATAGTTCTTTTTCACCTCATGGGTATAGCACAGATATTCTGCCCATATTATATTAACTCCTCCGTACATACTTGTATTCAAGAATAGAGGATGAAATAATTATTCCACCAACACTGTGCATATAAAATGGCCTACATATGAAAATTCAAGACCGCAGCATATTACTCTTGTCCTGAACCAGAATATCGTGGAGAATCGAAACTATGAATTTTACTAACAGATATCAGATATAAGAACAGATGAGGCATCTTGTAAAAGCAACAAATAATAACTCAATACACAGATAAAATCTCATTTAGTTGCCTTATACTCTATTACTGTTGCTATCCGAATCTCAATCCCAACCACATGTCTCTGTGGAGAAGATTTCCCAGCATTTCAATAATTTAATTTGATAATTCCACTCCAATATAAAGTAAGCCATGAGAAAAGACAATTTTATCGTTTTGACAGCGGATAAAAAGGAAGGTAACTTTTTGCAAGTGATAAAAGAGAATGTCAAGAAAAGTGTGTCTATAAATACAAAAAACAATAAATCATGTATCTGGAGACAATTTATCGTATTTTGTGAAAACCAGAATTATGTATTAAGAAGAGATACAACGGTATGTCAAATTTCAAATATTTTGCTAGATTAGACTTAAAGTATGCGGAAAATTGATGAAAATCTCAAAGAATATTTAGTGGAATGTGTCAAATGAAACGTGAAACGATGTATAATAATTGTACTCTTAATAATTGCACATTTAAATATATTTTCTCATAAATAAAATGTCGTAAAATTATCTCGCCGAATTACACTCTGGCATTTTATTTTTCTTGGGATAAATTTCAGTTTGATAACTCAACCTTGTAACCTGACAGCAATTTGACTTGACAACTGTTCAAAAAATAAAATCACTCCACCTACGGTGTCGTGATTTTATTAGAAAAGTTTTCTTGTCGAATTGATAGGTAACAAGGTTTCGTGAGAACAGAAATTTATCCAGCAAAATGAAAAGCTCTTGTGTAATTACTGTTGACAATTATTGATTGAACTGATAACGCATACTTGAATTGGGGTAGCAACACTAGTTTGAATATTTGGCATGTTGAGAGGAAAGTCGGTAATATGCTAATAATTCTAGACAAATCTTTTATCCGCTAGAGCTAAATCCAAAGGAAGAACTCTAAGACATGTGTCAAGTAGTATAGGGTATTTGATAAGGCGAGTAGGAAGTATCCCTTACCAGAGCCAGATTATACATAAAGCCCAATAGGCACGGGTTCACGGACCTTGGCTTAAGGAGGCCTTAACTTTGAGGATTTCACAAGCATTTGATTCACCAGCTCATGGATCCCATTGAATTACGACCTATGAGCATCAATGAGTCTTGATCTGCCATTTGTGTTGATTAAAGGAGGATGTAGACATAATCATTTTACGGTGAGAAGAATCTGAACTAAGATTGTGAAGAATTCAATACTCTTCCAAAAAGCTATGAGATTTTTTTTGTGTGACCTACGGCTCTTAAGATATTGCAAAAATACTCTGTACTACTTTTTCCAATATGGTGTCCTAATGAGGAGAGGTTTCCAGCTCCCAGAATCAAGATTTATACTCACACTGACCCTCATCACACAATTATAGAAAAATCTACAGCAAGATGCAAGTTTAGACCAAAATTTTGTCACATTTCAATAGAGCAATTATTATCGCAATCTATATGACATCCGTAAGTTCTTTCTGATGAATAATCTTTCACATACTCCCATTCATATCCACCAACAGTTCACTGACATGGCAAATATATTTTACTTCAGAACTCGAAAATAGCAATTATCAATCAAAAATCCATATTTTTTCGCAAAATCATTCAATTTACTATGAGTTCTCTATCAATCAATGACAAATTACTACTTTATGGAGATGTCTTGAGTATCAACCCATTTCAAAACTTGAATAGTGTAATTCTACGCAAACCTTTGAATATATCGCTTCACATGTGTCATCGATAGCACGTTTTACGCATGAGAGGTGCTCATAGAACTGAAAAAACTAAATCTGGCAACAAGGGGGACGCCATCTCAAATATGAAGTGAAAGTATATATACGGATAGGACGCCACTATAAACGCAATATGTAACGTATATTATTGACGCCACATTGATGTTATGATGAAAGGAGGTCATATTGTATAGAAAATGGAAACTCTGTGAATATTGCATGAAATGAAATGTCTGTGTGAAATCTGAAGAGCCCATGAGAAATTATGTAATATACTTCGATCAGATCTCGACTATACGCGTTCCTTTCAGTAGACGCCAAAATGAACATCTTTGTAAGGACGTCAAATTGATAGGAGGATATATATATATATATATATATATATATATATATATATATATATATATATATATATATATATATATATATATATATATATATATATATATATATATATATATATATAAATCCTCATATCATTTTGGCGTCCTTATATTGCGCGTTTGCATTTAATCTGGCGTCCATTGTAAATTGGAGTCCGTATATCGGACGCCACTTTGAAATCACTTCACTTTTTCTGGCTTGTTCCCGACCTCTAGAGGCTAAATTCAAAATTTCATTTTGACGCCAAAATGATAGGGAAATGAAAATTTTCGTATATTTTTAGTTCCGAAAAATTCCGCTCCAATTTTTAGTGGCGTCAAAAATATACGTGTATATTCCGACTTCATATATTCCGCCATCATACTGGCGTCCAGAAACTTGACAACACTGTCACAGAACATGACCTCATAGAGTGAAGCGATGGATAATGGAACAGATGTTGCGCTTTTGACATGGAATTTGTTGGGACTATGGCTTGAATTTGGATTTGTATTTCTTATGTATGTCATAACATAATATTTCTACCAATATTTCACTGCAGACCAAAGTATTATAGTACAGTTATTTGATGTCAGGAAGTATTCTTGCTTGGAAGTAATTCTACATCAACTTAAAATTCAAGGAGTCAATTTCAAATATAAGTAAAAAACTGTTAAATACTGACTCCAGTATGAGGAGTTAGTGAGCAAATTCATGTACCTCTTTCTAATCTCACAACGAAAATTATCTAAGAAAGATCTTGAAATGACTTTCGATCAGTATTTTACATTTTCTCCTCATGTTTCAGATATTGTAAGTACGTCATACAGACTATCTGGATTTGTTTTGAGAATAACCTATGAATTCAGAAATATCTCAAGCCTAAAAACTTCATTCAACATGCTAGTTCGTAGCAAGCATGAATACGGCTCATTAATTTGGTCTCCACACTATAATAATCAAGTTTTTCTAATAGAAAATGTTCAGAAAAAGTTTTACGAACATTGTTTCTTCCGTACAAATAAAGTTTGGCCGGACTGTGATCATGATACTCTGCCCAACTTATTCAATACTAGCTCACTGGAAATTCGACAGATCAAACAACAATTGATATTCATTTACAAGGTGGTGAATAATTCCGTTGATTCGCCTGATATTTTGGCTGAATTAAATTTTTTCGTTCTACCCTGTAATACATGGATATTCAATACATTTAAATGTGATTTTGCTAGAACAAATTATCATTTGAATTCGCCTATGATTTTTTTGTGTAATACTATCAACATTTATTGTTCTGATATTGATTTAGCTGATAGTCTGTCAAAATTTAAATTTGATGTGAATAATTTACTGTAGTAATTTGTAGTAGTAGATCAGTGATACGTGACTAAATGACTGTTTTTATTAGGGTATGCATTCAACATATATGTATATATTATTATTTTTTTCTCTTTATCTTTATTTCTTGTACTTCTGTACCAAAAGTAGAGTCTACTAATTGTAGCAATGACATTGAGATTATCAACTCTGTTTCATTCGAATTATTTTGTAATTGGGGTTCTCCCTATTGGATAATTATGGTGAATGAATAAATGAATAAAAATGAATAAAGGAATAAAAGTTCAAGAGCCGACCGCAAGTTATCGTTCCTGATTGGATTTAGAGCTGAATTGTATATGAATTGATCGGAGATATAGTGATCATTGAGATATCACACTTTATGAATCTAGGATCCTGTTCTAAGTATCGAAAAAAGGCCATATCTAGTCAATATGTTTGAGGTTAACTTGAAACTAGTATCAATCAATTGCCGAGATCAAGTACCTACTCTAGGACAAAACCAGGATACTACCTCCGTTCTAACCAAAACAGAGAAAAAACACAACAATCAAAAAGAAAGTTTAAAGAGACAGAACAGAGGTTGGTACCTTGATTTTTTGTCGGAGTATCCGACTTTCGCTACTAATAAGTACCAGTTTTAATAATAAGTTCTATCAGAGAAGATGACTCTGATGAAAAGTGATCGGAAGTAGCCTTTTTTTGACGCTTAGGGCAAGATTCCAGATTTAAAAAGCCTGGCACCTAATTGACCACTATATTTTTGATTGATTCATATAAAATTTGACCATGAGTCCGATCAGAGAACATAAGATGCGGTCGGTTTCCCAACTATAGGATCACTTATTACAAGTTCTAGAAAAATGTGAGAATTCGCTATTTCATCCGTGATGTGGTCTTATTATTGTTGTAGAAAAACAAATTATATCGTTTGCACAGAGCAAGTGGAACATTTTTGTTGCAAATTCATTATTGCTTTTAATGGGACTAAATTGATGAATCTCAAATTATTCATGTTTTTGAGGTCCCTGTTGCACTCGCAGTATGACCAAAAAAAAAGTAGAATGAGTGGATGAATTATTATCATAACATATCTCCTGTTTGAGTTATTGTGATAAGCCACAATTTAGTTTGAGGTACAAATTGAATTTTTTTTTTGAATGAGAGCTTCATCTATTTGGTTGCCTGGGTTTTGCAAAGGGCTATAAATATTGAATGCATTAAACAGTAAATGTATCTCGGAAATGATACGCTCAAACCGATTTCTATTCCATGGACTATTTTTATCATTCTTTGTATAAATTAATCCTTTTCTACTAACAAACTTTTACAAAAATATCATTTTTTTGAGAGATTTGCATGTAACTATTGAAAAATCAGTGTTTGGACTGGAAGAGAATATCTAACAACATTGACACAAAAACATACTGATAAAATATTTATTCAATAAAAATCACATGACATATGCAGAACGATCTTAATACCCCTAGAATTCATTAAAAATTATGCAAAATACGAGCAATCATAGTTTTCATGTGAATGTTTATACTGAATGATTCACGTGCATTAAACACTAAGCGTAAATGTTAATAACTGCTCCTGGACCTAGAATGATTTCTTCAAAAGCTGATCAAGGGGATATCGTCATCTTCTAATTCTGATTATAATTGGATAGAGTATATATGAAACATACATCAATTCTATCTGTTATTTCAATTTGTGCGAATTATCATATCGTCGCTTTTCTTATTCAGTTTGTGGATAGATGAACATTGACTCTGTTCTCGCGACTGTGTGAGAAAATTTCTTGTAGTCGGAGAGCCGGTCGCACCTTATGTTCCCTAATGAAACTCATGGCCAAATTATATATGAATCAATCGGAAATTTAGTGGTCAATGAGGTGACAGACTTTATAAATCTAGGATTTTGCCTCAAGTGTCAAAAAAAGGCTGCAATTGTTCATTTTTGTTGGGATCATTTTCCCTGATAGATCTTATGATTGAAACTAGTACCAATCGATAGTGAAGGTCAAATACTTCAGCGAAAAATAAAGGTGCCACTCCCTGCTCCGTTGGGAAGGGGAAGGAGAAGAATAGACAAGGATAATATAGGTGGAGGCAACATTAGGCTGGTAGCATTTTGAACAATTTTGTATTCTATAATTGATCTTTGATATAAAATTCGACACCGTTTTGCTCGAAAACATGGAAAAAAATCTGATGTGGACACCACATGTCTTACTTGTACATCTTTTGACTCAATAATTAACAGTTGACACTGATATTGACACTAGGCAAAATCGATTTCAACTGAAGTTTGAGATGATAATTCAACCATTTAGATGCTACAATTCATTAATGGTCTGTTGCACCGCTGTAGCTCAAATTGTAATCTTCACTTATACAAAGAATGTCGAATCAAAATGAGGACAGCAATGTTCATGTCTCATTCAATTTTCAAATTTTGATACTATATTGTTAAGTTACGTGACACCTAAAATTTAAGGGACAGTGGTGCAACTGACCATGAAACGCTTTAGCAGTCTCAAATATCAAATTTCGTCATTCCACGGCCAAAATCTCGAATTTATGCGAAAAATTATGTAAGATTATCAGATAAAGCCTATTTTAAGCTCAATAGATTGTTATGAAGATATTAAGTTATCGTTCGAATGCTACAATTTCTATAAATACGGAATTTCAAGATTTTACAGCTGATTGTTCTGGATTTATGCGAAAAATTCGAAAACGTGCTCAGTAAACTGTACTCCTGGTTGATCTGACTGCAGTGTACAGTGCATGTCTGGTACAGACGATTGCAGCCATAATGGGGGCTGCAAAACTAGACTTCAGACCACTCTCAAATACAAAATTTAGCTATATACATACAAACATTCATACGTACGTACCGACGTCAAGTCGAAAATAATCAAAATTAATTTGGGGATGCTCAAAACAAGTATTTTCATCAGAATCTCGAAATGTGATTTTGGCGGTTCAACAATACTCTACTCATTTGTACTCTGTACAAGTTAGTTGGAAGAAACTCACCTAGATTACTTCGATGAATCTACAAAACCATACTTATTAAATGTTTTTTATTTCATATTGTAAGTAGTATTTGACTTTGTGCCCCATATTGTAACGCAAACAGCAGAGGAGATTATTAGAGATATACGATATGGAAAGACTCCTGACTTTCAAAATTATACGCTTACCAATTTGCATTGTGGAAAAACTCATCAGAGGATGTAGTTGTACACAGTTCAACTAGATTGATATACAAGATATGAAGAGTGAATACTGATAAACGCCATATTCCCAGCAACTTTGAATAATAGGAATGATCGAAGGGTATCGTATTTGGACAATTTTTGCTCGTAGATCAATTTTGTCCCCACATAATTGTTGTATTAATCATCTGTCACAGTTTTGTTCAAAAGTTTATGTGCTAAGTGCTAAAAATGAATTTTTTAGGCGATTATAATAGAAAAGGTATTTCTATGGCCCTTCTTGCGGCCATGAAGTTTTACTTACTTGTACACATCTACCTAAATTTACTTTTTGGCATTGATCTGTCAAATATTACTTTTTTGGGACTGATCTGTGGGAACTACTTGATTAACACTTCACACCTGCCTCTATGGGCAGCTGGATGAAGTCTGAAGAAACAATTTCCGCCGAAATACATATTATATCCTTCCGTCAATCTCTATAGTTCTTGCAATTGGAGAAATAGATACGAACTTTTAGACAATTAAATAAGACAATATCAATGACAACTGAGATTCACAATTGCAATGTTTCAGAAATGAATGTATAAAATTTAGTGATTTTGAATTCTTTCGTGATGATCGCCTGAAAAAGCGTAATATTCTAATATTCTTTTTTGGTCTCTGCTGGCGCTTCGGCCGTAAACCCCAAAATCGACTAAAAAAGATCATCTTAACGGCCTTGATACACTAATTCCTATTTTGTATCTCCTATCTAATAGGACCGATTCATAAAGGTGAAGTAAGTTTTCTCTCAGGTATACATGAGGAGTTGTATGAAAACTACTCGATAGACTGTTATTCATTATTGAAGTGCTATTTTTGATCGGTTGAACTATAATTCTTTTTTACCTCATAGGTATAGCACAGATAATCTGCCCATATTATAATAACCCTTCCATGCATACTTATATACAAAAATAGAGAATGGAATAGTTATTCTACCACACTATGCATATAAAATAGCCTACATATGAAAATTTAAGGTCGCAGCATATTACTCTTGTCTTAAACCAGAATATCGTGGAAAGTCAAAACAGACTACTATGAATTCCACTAATAGATTTTAGATATAAGAACTTGTAGAAGCAACAAATAATAAATCAGTACACAGATAAAGCTTCATTCAGTTGCCTGAGACTCCATTACTGTTGCTATCCGAATCTAATTCCTAACCAAATGTTTCTGTATTGAAAATTTCCTAGCATTTAGATAAATTAAATTGACGATTATTGACTCAACTGATATCGTATACTTGAATTAGGGTAGTAACACTAGTTTGAATATTGGGAATGTTGAGAGGAAAGTCAGTAATATGATAATAATTGTAGACAAATATTTTATCCGCTAGAGCTGAATCCAAGGATAGTAGTATAGGGTATTTGATAGGATGAGTAGAAAGTATCTCTTTTAGACATGAAACCCAATAGGCACGTGTCCACAGACCTTGGCTTCAGGAGGCCTTAACTTTGAGGATTTCACAAGCATTTGATTCACTAGCCCATGGATCTCATTAAATTACGACCTATAAGCTTCAATGAGTCTTGATCTGGCATTTGTGCTGATTAAGGGAGGATGTAGACATAATAATTTTACGGCGAAAAGTATTTGAACTAAGATTGTGAAGAATTCAATAATCTTTCAAGAAGCTATGAGATTTTTTTCGTGAGACTCAGGGCTCTCAAGATCTTGCTAAAATACTGTCTGTACTCCTATTTCCAATATGGTGGCCTGATGAGCTCCCAGAATCAAGATTTATACTCACACTGACCTCCATTACACATTTATAGAAAAATCTTGAGCAAATGCAAGTTCAGGCCAAAATTTTGTTACGTTTCAATAGAACAATTATTATCACAATTCATATGACATCCGTAAGTTCTCCCTGAAAATCATCCTTCACAAACTTCTATTTATATCTACCAACAGTTCACTGACATGGCAAATACATTTTACTTCAGAACTCGAAAATACGAATTATCAATCAAAAATCCATATTTTCCCGCAGAATCTTTCAATTTACTATTAGTTCTCTGTGAATCGATGACATATTACTACTCTATTAAGATGTCTTGAGTATCAACACATTTCAAAACTTGAATAATGTAATTCTACGCAAATCTTTGAATATACCGCTTCACATGTGTCATCGATGGAACGTTCTACGCGAAAGAGGTGCTTATCGACCTGTAGAAACTAAATCTGGCAACAAGGGGGACGCCACATTAAACATGAAGTGAAAGCATATATATAGATAGGACGCCACTATAAATACAATATGTAACGTATATTATTGACGCCACATTGATGTTATGATGAAAGGAGGTCATATTGTATAGGAAATGGGAATTCTGTGAATATTGCGTGAAATTGAATGTCTGTGCGGAATCTGAAGAGCCCATGCAAAATTATGTAATATACTTTGATCAGATCTCAACTATACGCGTTCCTTTCAATAGACGCCAAAATGAACATTTTTGTAAGGACGTCAAATTGATAGGGTGATTTTTATATATATATATATATATATATATATATATATATATATATATATATATATATATATATATATATATATATATATATATATATATATATATATATATATATAAATCCTCCTATCAATTTGACGTCCTTACAAAGATGTTCATTTTGACGTCTACTGAAAGGAACGCGTATAGTTGAGATCTGATCGAAGTATATTACATAATTTCTTATGGGCTCTTCAGATTTCACACAGACATTTCATTTCATGCAATATTCACAGAGTTCCCATTTCCTATACAATATGACCTCCTTTCATCATAACATCAATGTGGCGTCAATAATATACGTTACATATTGCGTTTATAGTGGCGTCCTCTCCGTATATATACTTTCACTTCATATTTGAGATGGCGTCCCCCTTGTTGCCAGATTTAGTTTTTACAGTTCTATGAGCACCTCTCATGCGTAAAACGTGCTATCGATGACACAAGTGAAGCGATATATTCAAAGGTTTGCGTAGAATTACACTATTCAAGTATTGAAATGGGTTGATACTCAAGACATCTCCATAAAGTAGTAATATGTCATTGATTGATAGAGAACTCATAGTAAATTGAAAGATTTTGCGAAAATATATGGATTTTTGATTGAAAATTGCTATTTTCGAGTTCTGAAGTGAAATGTATTTGCCATGTCCGTGAACTGTTGGTGGATATGAATGGAAGTATGTAAAAGATAATTCATCAGAAAGAACTTACGGATGTCATATAAATTGTGATAATAATTGCTCTATTGAAATGTGACAAAATTTTGGTCTAAACTTGCATCTTGCTGTAGATTTTTCTATAATTGTGTGATGAGGGTCAGTGTGAGTATAAATCTTGATTCTGGGAGCTGGAAACCTCCCCTCATTAGGACACCATATTGGAAAAAGTAGTACAGAGTATTTTTGCAATATCTTAATAGCCGTAGGTCACACAAAAAAAAACTCATAGCTTTTTGGAAGAGTATTGAATTCTTCACAATCTTAGTTCAGATTCTTTTCACCGTAAAATTATTATGTCTACATCCTCCTTTAATCAACACAAATGGTGGATCAAGACTCATTGATGCTCATAGGTCGTAATTCAATGGGATCCATGAGCTGGTGAATCAAATGCTTGTGAAATCCTCAAAGTTAAGGCCTCCTTAAGCCAAGGTCCGTGAACCCGTGCCTATTGGGCTTTATGTATAATCTGGCTCTGGTAAGGGATACTTCCTACTCGCCTTATCAAATACCCTATACTACTTGGTACTTGTCTTAGAGTCTTTCCCTTGGATTCAGCTCTAGCGGATAGAAGATTTGTCTAGAATTATTATCATATCACCGACTTTCCTCTCAACATTCCAAATATTCAAACTAGTGTTGCTACTCCAATTCAAGTATGCGTTATCAGTTCAATCAATAATTGTCAAATTAAATTATTGAAATGCTGGGAAATCTTCTCCACAGAAACATTTGGGTGGGATTGAGATTCGGATAGCAACAGTAATAGAGTATAAGGCAACTGAATGAGATTTTATTTGTGTATTGAGTTATTATTTGTTGCTTTTACAAGATGCCTCATCTGTTCTTATATCTGATATCTGTTAGTAGAATTCATAGCTTCGATTCTCCATGATATTCTGGTTCGGGACAAGAGTAATATGCTGCGGTCTTGAATTTTCATATGTAGGCCATTTTATATGCACAGTGTTGGTGGAATAATTATTTCATCCTCTATTTTCGAATACAAGTATGTACGGAGAAGTTAATATAATATGGGCAGATTATCTGTGCTATACCCATGAGGTGAAAAAGAACTATGGTTCAACTAATCAAAAATAGCACTTCAATAATAAATACTAATCTATCGAGTAGTTTTCATACATATCCTCATGAATACCTGAGAGATAACTTATTTCACCATTATGAATCAGTCCTGTTAGATGGAAGATACAAAATAGAAATTATATGGAAGATACAATAAAGGAATTATATGGAAGAAACAAAATAGGAATTAGTGTATCAAGGCCGTGGAGGTGATCTTTTTTGGTCGAATTTGTGGTTCACGGCCGGAGCGCCATCTGAGACCAGAAAGTAATATCAGAATTTACGTTTTTTCAGGCGATCATCATGAAAGAATTTAAGATCATCAAATTTTATTCATTCATTTCTGAAACATTGCAAATGTCAATCCTAGTTGCCACTGAAATTGTTTTATTTTATTGTCTAAAAATGCGTATCTAATTCTGCAATTGCAAGATTTATAGAGATTGACGGAAGAATATGATATATATTTCAGCAAAAATTGTTTCTTAAGACTTCATCAAGCTGCCCATAGAGGTAGGTGTGGAGTCTTAATCGAAAAGTTTTCATAGATCAGTCCCAAGAAAGTAATATTGAACAGATCAGTCCCAAAATAGTTATTTAAGTATTAAGGTCAGTAAGTACGGTTTGCCGATTGAGAATTATTGTTTGGAGGCCGAGCCTTGGCGATGTTTCCAAATATTAAGCGAAATCGGTACTGTACTTATTGACCCTGATGCTTACAAAAATTTTTGCACGATTGGAAGACCTACCCCAAATATGAATCCCAATATTCTCTTTCAAATTGAGTTACCACTCATTGCTCACTCGCTGTCAGCTGTCAAGTTTGACATTTTATTGTGAATATTCAATCATAAATAACGATAAACTAATTTATATTCCTTGTGGAAGTCCACAATTTTTCACTTACCGCTTTTGCTCATGGGCGGTACCATAGTAACCACAGTTTGCCAGTAAAATCAACATACCACCTTAAATAGAGATCCGGTAAACATATAGAAACGCCCAATCGTGCAAAAAGTGAATTTAGATAGATGTGTACAAGTAAGTAAAACTCCATGGTCACAAAAAGGGCCATAGGAATACCTTTTTCGTTATAATTGCCTAAAAAATTGATTTATAGCACATAGCACATAAACATCTGAAGCAGAACTGTAACTGATGATTTATACAACAATTATGTGGGCATAAAATTAATCTACGACCAAAAGTGTCCAAATATTTGATCATTCCTATTCTTCAAAGTTGCTGGGAGCATGTCGTATATTAGTATTCATTCTTCATATCTTATATATCAATTTGAAGGCCAAAAGTTCAACCAATGAGAATGGGACTTGTTGAACTATGTACAACTACATCCTCTGATTAGTTTTTCCACAATGCAAATTGGTGAACGTATAGTTTTGAAAGTCGGGAGTCTTTCGATATCGTATATTCCTGAGAATTTCCTTTGCTGTTTGTGTTGCAATATGGTGCACAAATACAGATAGTATGAAATAATGAAAATTCAATAAGTATCAGGGTAATCCAACTGAATCTCTTTCAACTCACTTGTACAAAGTACAAATAAGTAGTATTGTTGAACCGCCAAAATCACATCTCGAGATTTTGATGGAAACTCTTGTTATGAGCATCCCCAAATTCATTTTGACTATTTTCGGCTTGATGTCGGTACGAACGTATGAATGTGTGTATCTATATAGCTAAATTTTGTATTTGAGACTGGTCTAAAGTCCAATTTTGCAGCCCCTATCATGGCTGCAATCGTCTGTACCGGAAATGCACTGTACTTGGAACCTTTTTTTGAATTTTCCTGTGGCATCTTAATGGTTATTTTCTATTTCAATACTAATTGGCTGTGCTGGAAGTACACAGTCTATTCGAGTTTTTTGCATTAATCCAAAACAATCAGTCGTGGAGTATTGAAATTTCGTATCAAACACTTCTATAAAACCTAATTGTACACCTTGCATTATGACTCCAGTCGGATCAACCAGGAATGCAGTACACTAAGAACGTTTTCTAATTTTTCATATAAATCCAGAACAATCAGCTGTAGAATCTTGAAACTTTGTATTCAAAGAAATTGTAGCATTCGAATGATAACTTAATATTTTCATAACAATCTATTGAGCCGAAAGTAAGCTTTATTTGACAATCTCTCTGAATTTTTCGCATAAATTCGAGACTTCGGTCGTAGAATGATGAAATTTGGTATTTGAGACTACTAAAGCGTTAAATGGCCAGTTGCACCGCTGCCACTTGAACTTTAGGTGCCACCTAACTCAACAATATCGTATCAAAATTTGAAAATTGAATGTGACATGAACATTGCTGTCCTTATTTCGATTCCACATTTTTTGTATAAGTGAAGCTTAAAATTTGAGTTAGAGTGGTACAACTGACCATTAATGAATTGTAGCATCTAAATGATTAAATTATCATCTCAAATTTTGGTTGGAGTCGATTTTGCCTAGTGTCAATATCAGTGTCAACTGTTAATTATTGAGTCAAAAGATGTACAAGTAAGACATGTGGTGTTCACATCAGATTGTTTTCAAATTTTCGAGCGAAACGGTGTTGAATTTTTTATCAAAGATACATTATCGAATGCAAAATTGTTCAAAATGCTTCCAGTCTAGTGTTGCCTCCTCATAATATTATCATTGTCTATTCTTCTCCTTTCCCTTCCGAACGGAGCAGGGGGTAGCATCTTGGTTTTTTCCCAAGGTATTTGACCTCCACTATCGATTGGTACCAGTTTCAATCATAAGATCTATCAGGGAAGTTGACCCTAACAAAAATGAGCAATAGTAGCTTTTTTCCGACACTTGAAGCAGGATTATAGATTTATAAAGTCTGTCACTTCATTGACCACAATATTCTCGATTGATTCATATTATACAATTCAACCGTAAGTTCAATCAGGGAACATAAGGTGCGGCCAGCTTCTCGACTTCAAGAAATGTCCTCACACAGTTGCGAGAACAGAGTCAATGCTAATCTATTCACAAACTGAATAAGAGAAGCGATGGTATGATAATTTGCACAAATTGAAATATGAGATAGAATGGATGAATGTTATATAGAACCAGTTTGAGCGTATCATTTCCGAGATACAGTTATTGTTGGATGAATTCAATATATAGCCCTTCGCAAAAACCTGGCACTCAAATAGTTAAAGTTCTCATTTGGAAAAAAATTCAACTTGTACCTTGAACCAAATTGTGGCTTATCAGAGTAACTCAAATTATCTTCTAGTGAACTATGTTATTGACAGATTCAAGAAAAATAAAGCAACATCTTCGTTTCTTACACAAAATTGTTCCGGTTTTATGTTGCCAGTGAATTTTAAATTGAGCAAAAAAAAAAACTGAAATCATGTTTTCTCCCAGACCTAACTTATATGTATGTTGTATACCTACTCTTCAAATTTTTCAACTATAATGGATGTGATATCCTGTAATAGATTATATTAATAGGAACAAATATTAGTTTTCGTTACCTTGTATATTACAAGCTTATGTCATACTTATAATGTATCACAGGAAATATGTAATAATGATAATTCATCCATCCATTCTAACTTTTTTTCGATCACACTGAGAGTGCAACTTTGAGACCATCAGTGACCTCAAAAACATGAATAATTTGAGATTCATCAATTTAGTCTTAGTAAAAGCAATGATGAGCTTGCAACAAAAATGTTTCACTTGCTCTGTATAAACGATATAATTTGTTTTCCTACAACAACTATAAGACCACATCACGGATGAAATAGCGAGTTCTCACATCCTATAGTTATCCTATAGTTGGGGAGCCGACCGCACCTTATGTTCTCCAATCGAACTTACGGTCAAATTTTATATGAATCAATCAAAAATATAGTGGTCAATTGGGTGCCAGACTCTTTGAATCTGGAATCTTGTCCTAAGCGTCAGAAAAAAGATACTTCCAGTCAATTTTCGTAAGAGTCAACTTCTCTGATAGAACTTATGATTAAAACTGGTACTTACTACTAGCGGAGGTCGGATACTCCAAGAAAAAGCCAAGGTACCACACTCTGTCCTGTCGTTTTGAACTTCCTCCATGATTGCTGTGTTTTTTTTCTCTGTTTTGGATAGAACGGAGGTAGTATCCTGGTTTTGTCCTAAGGTTCTTGACCTCTGCAATCGATTGATACTAGTTTCAAGTTAACCACGAACTTATTGACCGGTTATGGCCTTTTTTTTGATACTTAGGACTAGATCCTGGATTTAAAGGTGAAATCCTAATGACTACTATATCTTCGATCAATTCATATACAATTCGGCCCTAAATCTGATTAGGAACGATAAGGTGCGGTCGGCTCTTGAACTTTTAGAAGAAGGTACATGAATTTGTTCACTTACTCCTCATACTTGAGGCAGTACTTGACTGTCTTTTCTTAATATTCAAAATTAACTGCTCAAATTTGAAGTTGATATAGTATTACTCCCAAGCAAGAATAATTTCTGACATCAAGTAACTGTACTATAATACTTCAGTCTCCAATGAAATATTGGTAGAAATATTATGTTATGACATACATAAGAAATGTGATTTCAAATTCAAGCCATACTCCCAACAAATTCCATGTCAAAAGCGCCAGCATCTGTTTCATTATCAATCGATGTTCTTCGACAGTGTTGTCAAGTTTCTGGACGCCAGTATGACGGCGGAATATATGAAGTGGGAATATACACGTATATTTTTGACGCCACGTAAAATTGGAGCGGAATTTTTCGGAACTAAAAATATACGAAAATTTTCATTTCCCTATCATTCTGGCGTCAAAATGAAATTTTGAATTCAGCCTCTAGAGGTCAGGAGCAAGCCAGGAAAAAATTTTAAAGCAATTCTAAAGTGGCGTCCGATATACGGACTCCAATTTACAACGGACGCCAGATTAAATGCAAACGCGCAATATAAGGACGCCAAAATGATATGAGGATTTATATATATATATATATATATATATATATATATATATATATATATATATATATATATATATATATATATATATATATATATATATATATATATATATATATATATATATATATATATATATATATATATATATATATATATATATATATATATATATATATATATATATATATATATATATATGAATAAATCCTCATATCATTTTGGCGTCTTTATATTGCGCGTTTGCATTTAATCTTGCGTCCATTGTAAATTGGAGTCCGTATATCGGACGCCACTTTAGAATCGATTCAAAATTTTTTTCTGGCTTGTTCCCGACCTCTAGAGGCTAAATTCAAAATTTCGTTTTGACGCCAAAATGATAGGGAAATGAAAATTTTCGTATATTTTTAGTTCCGAAAAATTCCGCTCCAATTTTCAGTGGCGTCAGAAATATACGTGTATATTCCCACTTCATATATCTCGCCATCATACTGGCGTCCAGAAACTTGACAACACTGTCGCAGAACATGACCTCATAGCTGAGTGAAGCGATCGATAATGAAACAGATGCTGCGCTTTTGGCATGGAATTTGCTGGGACTATGGCTTGGATTTGGATTTGCATTTCTTATGTATGTCATAACATAGAATTTCTACCAATATTCTATTGCAGACCGAAGTATTATGGTACAGTTATTTGATGTCAGGAAGTATTCTTGCTTGGAAGTAATTCTACATCAACTTAAAATTTAAGGAGTCAATTTTAAATATAAGTAAAAAACAGTTTAGTACTGACTCAAGTATGAGGAGTTAGTGAGCAATTTTATATACCTCTTTCTAATCTTACAACGAAAATTATCTAAAAAGGATCTTGGAATAACTTTCGATCAGTATTTTACATTTTCTCTTCATATTTCAGATATTGTAAGTACGTCATACAGACTATCTGAATTTGTTTTGAGAATAACCTATGAATTCAGAAATATCTCAAGCCTAAAAACTTCATTCAACATGCTAGTTCGTAGCAAGCTTGAATACGGCTCATTAATTTGGTCTCCACACTATAATAATCAAGTTTTTCTAATAGAAAATGTTCAGAAAAAGTCTTACGAACATTGTTTCTTCCATACAAATAAGGTTTGGTCGGACTGTAATTATGATACTCTGCTCAACTTATTTAATACTAGTTCACTGGAAATTCGACAGATCAAACAACAATTAATATTCATTTACAAGGTGGTGAATAATTTCGTTGATTCGCCTGATATTTTGGCAGAATAAAACTTTTTCGTACTACCCTGTAATACAAGGATATTCAATACATTCAAATGTGATTTTGCTAGAACAAATTATCATTTGAATTCGCCTATAATTTCTTTGTGTGATACTTTCAACATTTATTGTTCTGATATTGATTTAGCTGATAGTCTCTCAAAATTTAAATTTGATGTGAATAATTTACCGTAGTAATTTGTAGAAGTAGATCAGTGATACGTGACTGAATGACTGTTCTTATTGGGGTATGCATTCAACATATATGTATATATTATTATGTTTTTCTTTTATATCTTTATTTCTTGTACTTCTGTACCAAAAGTAGAGTCTACTAATTGTAGCAATGACATTGAGATTATCAACTCCGTTTCATTCGAATTATTCTGTAATTGGGGTTCTCCATGTTGAATAATTATTGTAAATAAGTTAATAAATAAAAATGAATAAATGAATAATAGTTCAAGAGCCGACCGCACCTTATCGTTTCTGATTGGATTTAGAGCTGAATTGTATATGAATTGATCGGAGATATAGTAATCATTGAGATATCACACTTTATGAATCTAGGATCCTGTTCTAAGTATCGAAAAAAGGCCATATCTAGTCAATATGTTCGAGGTTAACTTGAAACTAGTATTAATCAATTGCCGAGATCAAGTTCCTACTCTAGGACAAAACCAGGATACTACCTCCGTTCTATCCAAAGCAAAGAAAAAACACAACTATCAAAGAGAAAGTTCAAAGCGACAGAACAGAGGGTGGTACCTTGATTTTTTCTCGGAGTATCCGACTTTCGCTACTAATAAGTACCAGTTTTAATAATAAGTTCCCTGATCAAACATACGGCCAAATTATATATGAATCAATTGGAAATTTAGTGATCAATGAGGTGACAGACTTCATAAATTTAGGATTTTGCCTCAAGTGTCAAAAAAAGACTGCAATTGTTCAATTTTGTTAGGGTCATTTTCCCTGATAGATCTTATGATTGAAACTAGTACCAATCGATAGTGAAGGTCAAATACTTCAGGGAAAAATAAAGGTGCCACCCCTTGCTCCGTTGGGAAGGAGAAGGAGAAGAATAGACAAGGATAATATAGGTGGAAGCAACATTAGGCTGGTAGCATTTTGAACAATTTTGCATTCTATAATTGATCTTTGATATAAAATTTGAGACCGGTTTGCTCGAAAACATGGAAAAAAATCTGATGTGGACACCACATGTCTTACTTGTACATCTTTTGACTCAATAATTAACAGTTGACACTGATATTGACACTAGGCAAAATCAATTTCAACCAAAATTTGAGATAATAATTCAATCATTTAGATGCTACAATTCATCAATGGTCTGTTGCACCGCTCTAGCTCAAATTTTAATCTTCACTCATACAAAAAATATCAAATCAAAATGAGGACATCAATGTTCATGTCACATTGAATTTTCAAATTTTGATACAATATTATTAAATTAGGTGACACCTAGAATTTAAGGGACAGCGGTGCAACTGGCCATGGAATGCTTTAGCAGTCTCAAATACCAAATTTCATCATTCAACGGCCGAAATCTTGAATTTATGTGAAGAATTATGTAAGATTGTCAGATATAGCTCACTTTTAGCTCAATAGATTATTATGAAAATATTAAGTCATCATTCGAATGCTACAATTTCTCTAAATATGAAATTTCAAGATTTTACAGCTGATTGTTCTGGATTTATGTGAAAAATTCGAAAACGTGCTTAGTGAACTGCACTTCTGGTTGATCCGACTATATCATAATGCAAGGTGTGCACTTACGTTTCATTGAACTGTTTGATACGAAATTTTAATACTCCACGGCTGATTGTTTTGAATTAATGCAAAAAACTCAAATAGACTTGTGCAATTTTAGCACAGCCAATTAGTATTAAAATAGAAAATAACAATCAAGATGCCACAGGAATCCAAAATACTGAATTTCAACATTTTAAATTCATGTGAAAAATTCGAAAAAGTTTCAAGTACAGTGCATTTCCGGTTCAGACGATTGCAACCAAAATAGGGCTGCAAAATCTGACTTAGAACTAGTCTTAAATACAGAATCTATATACATACAAACATTCATACGTACGTACCGACGTCAAGCCAAAAATAGTCAAAATGAATTTGGGGATGCTTAAAACAAATATTTCCATCAGAATCTTGAAATGTGATTCTGGCAGTTCAGTAATACTACTTATTTGTACTTTGTACAAGTGAGTTGAAAGAGACTCACTTGGATTACCCCGATAGATCAACAAAATCATACTAATTGAATGTTTATTATTTCATATTGTAAGTACTATTTGACTTTGTGTACCATATTGTAACACAAACAGCCAAAAAAATCTTAGGGATATACGATATGGAAAAACTGACTTTCAAAATTATACGTTTACCAATTTGCATTGTGGAAAAACTAATCAGAGGATGTAGTTGTACACAATTCAACAAGTTCATTCTTAAAGATTAAGCTTTCTGCCTTCAGATTGATATACAGAATATGAAGAGTGAATACTGATGTACGCCATATTCCCAGCAACTTTGGAGAAAAGGAATGATCGAAGGAAATCGTATCTGGACAAGTTTTGCTCGTAGATTGATTTTATGCTCACATAATTGTTGTATTCATCATCAGTTACAGTTCTGTTCCAGATGTTTATGTGCTATGTGCTAAAAATAATTTTTTTAGGCGATTACAATAGAAAAAGTATTTCTACGGTCCTTTTTGCGGCCATAAAGTTTTACTTACTTGTATACATCTATCTAAATTCATTTTTTGATCTTTCAAACATTACTTGTTTGGGACTGATCTGTGAAAACTACCAGATTAACACTACACACCTACCTCTATCGGCAGCATGATGAAGTCTGAAGAAACTATTTTCGCCGAAATACATATTATATCCTTCCATCAATCTCTATGGTTCTTTCAATCAGAGAAATAGATACGAACTTCAGGACAATGAAATAAAACAATTTCAAAATGACCTATACATGCTTTCAGAATTATATTGTAATAAATAGACTTTTCAGGTTTTAATTCTGTATATCCATTTTTATTTTTGACGTTTCGACTCTCTAACCAAAAGTCTTCTTCAGAAAAAATTACACAAAAATCAGAAATATTTGTATCATTATAATCCAGAAAGCATGTGTAGATCGAAATTGGTAAGGGCTTTTTTAATAAAAAAACCATAAAATTCTTGATCACACTATTCTCTAATTTTGTTTAATTAACAAAATTAGAGAACAGTGTGATCAAGAATTTTATGGTTTTTTTTTATTGAAAAAGCCCTTACCAATTCCTATTATCAGTCACACTTGGGTTTTCCTATTCCCCTATCATGTATAGATCATTAAAAATACTCTTTGGTGAGCAAGTAATGAAAAAGATCATGTTTTTTGAGAAAACATCAATAGAAAAGGCGAGTGAACTATGTGATTTAGCATTTCTAAAACGTTGTGGAGATTCTCAATTTTTAATTTTCAATCATCTAGATACCTGCTTGTGCTTGCTTTGTACATTTTTGTATCATTTTTTCTGAAGAAGACTTTCGGTTAGAGTCGAAACGTCAAAAATAAAAATAAATATACAGAATTAAAACCAAAAGAGTCTATTTAATAAAACAATTTCATTGGCAACTAAGATTTACATTTGCAATGTTTCAGAAATTAATAGATAAAATTTAGTGATTTTGAATGTGATCATCACGATCACCTGAAAAAACGTAATATTCTGATATTCTCTTTTGGTCTCAGCTGGCGCTTCGGCCGTAAACCACAAATTCGACCAAAGATCATCTTTACGGCCTTGATAACTAATTCCTATTTTGTATCTTCCATATAATTTCTATTTTGTATCTTCCGTCTAATTGGACCGATTCATAATAGTGAAGTAAGTTTTCTCTTAGGTATTCATGAGGATATGTATGAAGACTACTCGATAGACTGGTATTTATTATTAAAGTGCTATTTTTGATTAGTTGATCTATAATTCAATTTACCTCATGGATATAGCACAGATTATCTGCCCATATTATAATAAACCTTCCGTACATACTTGTATACAAAAATAGAAAATGGAATGATTATTCTACCAACACTGTGCATATAAAATCGCCTACATATAAAAATTTAAGGCCGCAGCGTATTACTCTTGTCTAAAACAATAATATCGTGGAAAATCAAAACAGATTACTATAAATTCCACTAACAGATATCAGATATAAGAATAGATGGGGCACCTTGTCAAAGCGACAAATAATAACTCAGTACACAGATAGAGTTTCATTTAGTTGCCTGAAACTCCATTACTGTTGCTATCCGAATTTCATTCCCAATCAAATGCTTCTGTATGGAAAATTTCCTAGCATTTCAATAATTTGAATTGACGATTATTGATTGAACTGATAACGTATACTTGAATTAGGGTAGCAACACTAGTTTGAATATTTGGAATGTTGAGAGGAAAGTCAGTTATATGATAATAATTGTAGACAAATATTTTATCCGCTAGACCTGAATCCAAGGAAAAAACTAGAAGACATATACCAAGTAGTATACCTTGGCTTCAGGGGCCTTAACTTTGAGGATTTCACAAGCATTTGATTTACTAGCTCATGAATCTCATTGAATTACGACCTATGAGCATCAATGAGTCTTGATCCGCCATTTGTGTTGATTAAAGGAGGATGTAGACATAATAATTGTACGGTGAAAAGTATCTGAACTAAGATTGTGAAGAATTCAATACTCTTCCAAAAAGGTATGAGATTTTTTTTGTGTGACTTACGGCTCTTAAGATATTGCAAAAATACTCTATACTTTTTGTTCCAATATGGTGTCCTAATGAGGAGAGGTTTTCAGCTCCCAGAATCAAGATTTATACTCACACTGACCCCCATCACACAATTATAGAAAAGTCTTGAGCAAGTTTAGACCTAAACTCTGTCACATTTCAATGGAGCAATTATTATCACAATTTATATGACATCCGTAAGTTCTTTCTAAATTATCCTTCACATACTTCCATTCATATCCACCAACAGTTCACGGACATGGCAAATACGTTTTACTTCAGAACTCGAAAATAGCAATTATCAATCAAAAATCCATATTTTCTCGCAAAATCTTTCAATTTACTATGAGTTCTGTATCAAACAATGACATATTACTACTCTATGGAGATGTCTTGAGTATCAACCCATTTCAAAACTTGAATAGTGTAATTCTACGCAAACCTTTGAATATATCGCTTCACATGTGTCATCGATATAACGTTCTACGCATGAGAGGTGCTCATCGAACTGTGAAAACTAAATCTGGCAACAAGGGGGACGTCATCTCAAATATGAAGTGGAAGCATATATACGGATAGGACGCCACTATAAACGCAATATGTAACGTATATTATTGACGCCACATTGATGTTATGATGAAAGGAGGTCATATTGTATAGGAAATGGGAACTCTGTGAGTATTGCATGGAATGGAATGTCTGTGTGAAATCTGAAGAGCCCATGAGAAATTATGTAATATACTTCGATCAGATCTCAACAACTATACGCGTTCTTTTCAGTAGACGCCAAAATGAACATCTTTGTAAGGACGTCAAATCGATAGGAGGATTTATATATATATATATATATATATATATATATATATATATATATATATATATAAGGAGACAGTAAATTTTGTAGGCTTAGCAGTCAGGTTTTTTTTGGCCAATAAAATAAAAGATTTCTCTTTTAAAATTTCGTCTAGCTTTCGGCTTGGTTTAAGCCTTCATCAGGACACTAAAATAGAATTTATTCACAGATCAAAAATTTTTACATATTGATAAGTATAAAAAAAAAAAAAAAACTTATTGTGAATAATACAATATTACTTACATTTTTATGCGAGATTATTTTTAAGAAAAACATCTGTTAGTGAATCGAACAATATACGAATAAATTTAGAAAAATAATGAATTTTGACACTTTATCTGGTGTACAACAGATTTGTATCATTTTGTAAGTTATGAAATAAAATTTTGTTTTGTTAAAACACATAACTGTTTAAAATTGTTAATATGAATAATTCAATAAATTTTACTTCATTATCACAGAAAATTTTGTAGAAACAGGACTGGTAAAATTTGTCAAGTAACACACATCAGAAATGGAGGATGAAATTTAACATGATAGAACCAAGTTAATTTGAATTTGAAAAAATATAGAATATGTGACCAATTTCTGAACTAAACGAAAGTTGGCAACGTGACTACAGTAAGCCCGCGAGACATAAACATTTTTATAAATACTGTAATGATTGATAAAGCACATCACTAAAATCAATTGCTTTAAGTAGAATTGACATTATTATTTTTGTTTTTATTATTTGCCAAATTTAACAAATAAACATATATATTGCTCAAGTTATCAATATCAGTTTTTTTGTTCATGGAATGTTGGTGTTTTTGGATATGAGTCATCTCCAAAAAATTTCTCTTAAACAAATTCTTTTCCATATCTAATACTTTAACATTTTGGTAATCAATCTGATGTTTGGTTGTGTTTTGGTGGATAGCTAAGGCTGTTGACATAGGTTTCAATTTGTTATCACTTTTGTGTGATGTTATTCTAGATTTTAAGTTTCGTGACGTCTGACCTATATAATGTTGATTGCAGTCTTTACATGGGATGTCATATATTACATTTGATTGATATGACAATGGATTTTGATCTTTTATATTGGTAAATATATTTTTGACAGTTACGCAGCTTCTTGATGCAATTTTGAGGTTATCATCTTTTACAATTTTCAGTATTCTCGGAGTTAATGTTTCAATGAACGGTAACGATGCATATTTTATATTTTGGGGCTGTGATGGTTCTGGTTGTACTGGTGGAATTTCTGTGCCTGGTGTATCCCTTTGGATGTTAAATAACAAGCTGTTTACCAATTTGGATGGGTAACTATTCTCAAGTAAAATAGTTTTTAGCTTCTGTAAGTTCTTCTGGTGATACTGAGGGTGTGATATCCGTAATATTCTATTTTTCAGGCCCAGAACTACATTTATTTTTAGCTGCTTTGGCTGTTGTGACAAATAATGCATGTACCTTTGCGATGCTATCGGTTTTTGGTACCAGTCCAATGTAATGATACCTGCTGCATCTCTAATTAACAAAGTGTCAAGGAACGGTAGGCAGTTATTGGTTTCCAGTTCCATTGTAAATTGAAGGTAAGTGTTGAAATTGTTAAAAATTGATAATATATTGTTTTGTTCTTCTGTAGGAATAGCTGTTACGATATCGTCCACGAATTTCTTCAGGAATGGTAGTTGGAATTTTAATTGTGGAATGCACTCATCGAGTAATGAGTCCATGACGTATTGAGCTATTATCGGACTAATAATTGCTCCCATTGGACTTCCCATCAGCTGTTTGTAAAATTGACTGTCATAGATGCAGTTACTAGTGTCAAAAACAAACCGCAATAAATCAAGAAATTCATTCAGAGTTAGTGGAGTGAAGTCTTGAATAATATTCCATTTCTTTGTTATGCTATCGACTGTTATTTGTAAAGTGATATTGCTAAACAGTGATACAACATCAAGGCTTATCAGTATATACCCTTGTGGTATTTGAAAATTGTTCATGAAGTTGGCAAACTCAAACGAATCTTTCGTATAATATTGATTTTCTTTTTCATACGAATTGGTTAATATTTCTGTAAGATATTTTGCTATTTTGCTGTTTGGTGCATCTATTGATGCTATGATTGGTCGAAGCACCAGGTCTTGTTTATGAATTTTTGGTTGGCCATAATATTTAGGTGGCACAGCATTGTAAATCATTAGTGACTTTGCCAAATCCGGTGGTATAATTTGTTTACTTTTCAATTTGCTGATAATTTGATTTGCTTTTTGTTGATACGTTGATGTTGGGTCTCCATTTAGCAATCTGTAGCAGTTTCGGTCAGACAGCATCTCCAGAGATAGATCATGATATTTTTGTTTATCCATAACGCACGTAACATTACCTTTGTCAGATTGTGTAACAATGAGATTAGGATTAGATTTTAAATACTTTTTCGTGCTAAAAAACAAGTGATGAAGGTGAGATGATTCATCATTGTCATTTAGATAATTTGTGAGTATATTGGTAACTTGAGCCCTACACATATTTTTTCTGATTTCATCAAAGTTGCTAATTATGAATTCAACATCACTTAGCAATTTACGTACATTTACTTGGCTTTGGAGTGGTTTGACACAAAACTTGGGACCAAGACTCAATAAAGTTTCAACTTCTGTCGGTACAGAAGTAGACGATATATTTTTAAACCACGATTTTTGAGTACGTAATTTGTTATGTTCAGTATCAATTAACGCTTTTAATTTAAGTTGATTGCTTGTTTTGATTCTATTAAAAAATTTTTGGTTAGTATGATTCTGTTTGATTTTAAAATTATCAAAAATACATTTGGGAGTTAAGTTTAAGATATCTTTTTCTAAATTACTTAATTTAGTTTCAATATTAGTGATATGCTTTACCGTGCTGTCTATTTCAATGTTAAGAGTCTGTTTCCTTAACCTGTGATACATGTTGTCCAATTTGGCTATATTTTTGGGGTCATCTGTCAAAATTCTGGTCGGATTGTTGTGGATGTCATTGGTTATGTGCTTCGGAAACACTCCATGTTGACGACATTTGAGTAGAAAAATTCTTCGATTAACTAATGATGAAATCTTGTTGTTGGTTGTGGCCCAGGATTTATATGCTCGTACAGTTTGTAAGCCATATTGGCATCGTAGCATTTGGAAAAAGCCCATTCCTGTTGATTAAGTTAGGATTAATCGCGACTGCAATTAGTTAAGGAGACAGTAAATTTTGTAGGCTTAGCAGTCAGGTTTTTTTTGGCCAATAAAATAAAAGATTTCTCTTTTAAAATTTCGTCTAGCTTTCGGCTTGGTTTAAGCCTTCATCAGGACACTAAAATAGAATTTATTCACAGATCAAAAATTTTTACATATTGATAAGTATAAAAAAAAAAAAAAACTTATTGTGAATAATACAATATTACTTACATTTTTATGCGAGATTATTTTTAAGAAAAACATCTGTTAGTGAATCGAACAATATACGAATAAATTTAGAAAAATAATGAATTTTGACACTTTATCTGGTGTACAACAGATTTGTATCATTTTGTAAGTTATAAAATAAAATTTTGTTTTGTTAAAACACATAACTGTTTAAAATTGTTAATATGAATAATTTAATAAATTTTACTTCATTATCACAGAAAATTTTGTAGAAACAGAACTGGTAAAATTTGTCAAGTAACACACATCAGAAATGGAGGATGAAATTTAACATGTTAGAACCAAGTTTATTTGAATTTGAAAAAATATAAAATATGTGACCAATTTCTGAACTAAACGAAAGTTGGCAACGTGACTACAGTAAGCCCGCGAAACATAAACATTTTTATAAATACTGTAATGATTGATAAAGCACATCACTAAAATCAATTGCTTTAAGTAGAATTGACATTATTATTTTTAATAAATAGACTTTTTTGATTTTAATTCTGTATATTTTATTTTATTTTTGACGTTTCGACTCTCTAACCGAGCGTCTTCATCAGAAAAAATGATACAAAAATAAACAAGGCAAGAAGGTATCTAGATAATTAGATATTAAAAATTGAAAATATACAGATAACTAGATGTGAATACGTGGATTCCACATTTAGTGCAAAAAGAACAAAATTCCTCTGGCATTTACCCAAAGTCTGAGGAAAAACCACGTAAAAACCTCAACAGAGGAATTAACGATATGAGTCTTGACAATTATTAAAGAGAAAAAGATTTAATTGATATAACACATTAGGACGATGTCCCGTTTCTGCAACGCACACAGTTCCAAGGTCCAAACATGTCATAAAAATTTTTTTAACAGAAAAACTGAATTTCAATAATCTACAACTACATGAATATAACAAAAACAAGTGTCAAGACAAATATTTCACAAATCAGGAATAACTATTACAAATGAATAAAATGATATGAGTCTTGACAATTATTATAGTCAAAAATGAATGAATTAATATAACATACAAGGACGATGTCCCGTTCTTGCGGACGCACACATTTCCAAAGTCCAAACATGTCATAAAAATCTTTTACAAAAATTGAGTTACAATTATGTACATTAACGTAATAAAAATAATAATCAAGACAAATATTTTACAAATTATGTATGTCTATTATTGATTATTGGAAGCCAAACATTTGCCAATTCAAAACCATCAGTATGGTTGAAATTATTCGGATCTTTGATTATTTCAATCGCTCCCCTGACCAATCTACCATGAATGGATGAGCATCTTGCAATTATTCTTGTTTCTTCGAACTTGATGTCGTGCAAAAACTCAATAGCATGATCAGCAACCGAAGACTTATCTGGGTGATTGAGTCTTATGCATCTTCTATGCTCAGCAATGCGAGTATTCACAGTTCGGCCCGTCTGTCCAACGTAGACTTTCCCACAGGTACAGGGGATCTTATAAATACCCGAAGATTGTAAAGGGATCATGTCCTTGACAGGTCTCAAAAACTGCTGGATTTTTGTGACAGGAGCGAAGGAAACTTTAAAATTATATCGAGACAAGATCCTTCCGATCTTCTCTGAAACATTACTGACATAGGGTAAAGAAACATAATTTTTACTCACGCCATTATCCGCCACGGTAGCATTGTTAGATTTTGGTCGAAGTGCTTTCCTAATTGAATGATGTGAAAAACCATTTTTCTGGAAAATTACTTCTAGATTATTGATCTCTTGATCAAGTTTATCAGGGTGACAGATATCATTGGCCCTTTGGAAAAGACATTTAATTGTTCCATACTTCTGTGAAGGATGGTGATGTGATTCTGCATGAATATATTGGTTTGTGTGTGTTGGCTTCCTATAAACAGTGTGTAGTAGTCTACCATCATTGGTTCGCTCTAGATTCACATCAAGAAAAGGCAATGAGCCATTACGCTCTAGCTCCGATGTGAATTTGATGTTTTCGTGAACATTATTTAAATGATTCAAAAAACTGTTCAAATTGTCATGACCATGAGGCCAGATTGCAAAAACATCATCCACGTAACGTAACCATAAGGATGGTTTGTAGGTACTAGTTTCTAATGCTTTTTCTTCGAAAAATTCCATATAGTAATTTGCAATTGATGGAGAAATTGGATTACCCATTGCTACACCATCAATTTGTTTGTAATAATCATTATTGAAAATGAAGAAGCTAGAAGTCAGACAATGGTGGAATAATTTGATAATTTTTGTTTTTATTATTTGCCAAATTTAACAAATAAACATATATATTGCTCAAGTTATCAATATCAGTTTTTTTTGTTCATGGAATGTTGGTTTTTTTGGATATGAGTCATCTCCAAAAAATTTCTCTTAAACAAATTCTTTTCCATATCTAATACTTTAACATTTTGGTAATCAATCTGATGTTTGGTTGTGTTTTGGTGGATAGCTAAGGCTGTTGACATAGGTTTTAATTTGTTATCACTTTTGTGTGATGTTATTCTAGATTTTAAGTTTCGTGACGTCTGACCTATATAATGTTGATTGCAGTCTTTACATGGGATGTCATATATTACATTTGATTGATATGACAATGGATTTTGATCTTTTATATTGGTAAATATATTTTTGACAGTTACGCAGCTTCTTGATGCAATTTTGAGGTTATCATCTTTTACAATTTTCAGTATTCTCGGAGTTAATGTTTCAATGAACGGTAACGATGCATATTTTATATTTTGGGGCTGTGATGGTTCTGGTTGTACTGGTGGAATTTCTGTGCCTGGTGTATCCCTTTGGATGTTAAATAACAAGCTGTTTACCAATTTGGATGGGTAACTATTCTTAAGTAAAATAGTTTTTAGCTTCTGTAAGTTCTTCTGGTGATACTGAGGGTGTGATATCCGTAATATTCTATTTTTCAGGCTCAGAACTACATTTATTTTTAGCTGCTTTGGCTGTTGTGACAAATAATGCATGTACCTTTGCGATGCTATCGGTTTTTGGTACCAGTCCAATGTAATGATACCTGCTGCATCTCTAATTAACAAAGTGTCAAGGAACGGTAGGCAGTTATTGGTTTCCAGTTCCATTGTAAATTGAAGGTAAGTGTTGAAATTGTTAAAAATTGATAATATATTGTTTTGTTCTTCTGTAGGAATAGCTGTTACGATATCGTCCACGAATTTCTTCAGGAATGGTAGTTGGAATTTTAATTGTGGAATGCACTCATCGAGTAATGAGTCCATGACGTATTGAGCTATTATCGGACTAATAATTGCTCCCATTGGACTTCCCATCAGCTGTTTGTAAAATTGACTGTCATAGATGCAGTAACTAGTGTCAAAAACAAACCGCAATAAATCAAGAAATTCATTCAGAGTTAGTGGAGTGAAGTCTTGAATAATATTCCATTTCTTTGTTATGCTATCGACTGTTATTTGTAAAGTGATATTGCTAAACAGTGATACAACATCAAGGCTTATCAGTATATACCCTTGTGGTATTTGAAAATTGTTCATGAAGTTGGCAAACTCAAACGAATCTTTCGTATAATATTGATTTTCTTTTTCATACGAATTGGTTAATATTTCTGTAAGATATTTTGCTATTTTGCTGTTTGGTGCATCTATTGATGCTATGATTGGTCGAAGCACCAGGTCTTGTTTATGAATTTTTGGTTGGCCATAATATTTAGGTGGCACAGCATTGTAAATCATTAGTGACTTTGCCAAATCAGGTGGTATAATTTGTTTACTTTTCAATTTGCTGATAATTTGATTTGCTTTTTGTTGATACGTTGATGTTGGGTCTCCATTTAGCAATCTGTAGCAGTTTCGGTCAGACAGCATCTCCAGAGATAGATCATGATATTTTTGTTTATCCATAACGCACGTAACATTACCTTTGTCAGATTGTGTAACAATGAGATTAGGATTAGATTTTAAATACTTTTTCGTGCTAAAAAACAAGTGATGAAGGTAGGATGATTCATCATTGTCATTTAGATAATTTGTGAGTATATTGGTAACTTGAGCCCTACACATATTTTTTCTGATTTCATCAAAGTTGCTAATTATGAATTCAACATCACTTAGCAATTTACGTACATTTACTTGGCTTTGGAGTGGTTTGACACAAAACTTGGGACCAAGACTCAATAAAGTTTCAACTTCTGTCGGTACAGAAGTAGACGATATATTTTTAAACCACGATTTTTGAGTACGTAATTTGTTATGTTCAGTATCAATTAACGCTTTTAATTTAAGTTGATTGCTTGTTTTGATTCTATTAAAAAATTTTTGGTTAGTATGATTCTGTTTGATTTTAAAATTATCAAAAATACATTTGGGAGTTAAGTTTAAGATATCTTTTTCTAAATTACTTAATTTAGTTTCAATATAAGTGATATGCTTTACCGTGCTGTCTATTTCAATGTTAAGAGTCTGTTTCCTTAACCTGTGATACATGTTGTCCAATTTGGCTATATTTTTGGGGTCATCTGTCAAAATTCTGGTCGGATTGTTGTGGATGTCATTGGTTATGTGCTTCGGAAACACTCCATGTTGACGACATTTGAGTAGAAAAATTCTTCGATTAACTAATGATGAAATCTTGTTGTTGGTTGTGGCCCAGGATTTATATGCTCGTACAGTTTGTAAGCCATATTGGCATCGTAGCATTTGGAAAAAGCCCATTCCTGTTGATTAAGTTAGGATTAATCGCGACTGCAATTAGTTAAGGAGACAGTAAATTTTGTAGGCTTAGCAGTCAGGTTTTTTTTGGCCAATAAAATAAAAGATTTCTCTTTTAAAATTTCGTCTAGCTTTCGGCTTGGTTTAAGCCTTCATCAGGACACTAAAATAGGATTTATTCACAGATCAAAAATTTTTACATATTGATAAGTATAAAAAAAAAAACTTATTGTGAATAATACAATATTACTTACATTTTTATGCGAGATTATTTTTAAGAAAAACATCTGTTAGTGAATCGAACAATATACGAATAAATTTAGAAAAATAATGAATTTTGACACTTTATCTAGTGTCAAAATTCATTATTATCACGCACAAGATGTTTACATATTCGTGTATAAGTTTCAATGAGACAGAAGGTGTCAATCTCTTTATGCCTTTCCCGACAAAAGTAACTACGCAAATGTTCTTGCCGATCAACTGAAATGTCGTCGAATATAAAAATTGAGTTTGGCAGTATATCATCAAGAGCTGGTAGATTTATTTTATCACTATGTGTAAAATATCCAACACCATCGATAGATGATTGAATATTTTGTAACATTTCATATTTTGATTAATACAATGACTTGGAATAGATGTAAACATTCTCAAATCGCAATCTATTTGCATTTGTTGGTAATGAAATCATTAGATTGGTTTTACCACAATTTGATGGATCACAAATAATGCATCGTATATCGTTAGGGGATAGATCACTATGTTTACTTTCTGGCGGCAGACCTCCTGAGACTTCTTCAATATTTTGAACTAGAATAGCTTTCTGCTGCTTTCCAAACTTCATCTTCTATATATATGATGGAAATGTATATATTTCATTCATATTAGTATAGTACTCGTAAGCACTCGCGTACAATGGAGATGCGAAAAAGTAGAAGAAGCATATTGCGCGAGGCAGTTCAAAATGCTAGAAGAGCTTTTGTGAGAGGAGTTCGAAGAGGAAATATGAACAACATAATCCCCATAACATTAAATGCTGCGCGGAGAAGTGTGCAGAGACGTAAACATGAAAAATATGAATCACCACGAGTTATAGCAATACCAAAATCAGATGGATTTTTATCATTTCTCATTCCACTATTTGCCGGTCTATCTGCTCTTTATATGATTAACCAAAATCAGGACCTTTGCACAATGAATCAGCAATTGTGAATTTGGATAGTAAAAATAACAGTAGAACACATTGAGTGTGACACAAAAAACGAGGTAAACTTGTTCAATATTTTGATAGCTTCGGCTACTTGAGACCTTCATCGGAGTTTATGTTATATTTTGGAGAAAATATGAAAATAAAGTATAATTACCATCGATATTAAAAATTCAATTCATTCAACTGTGGACATTTGTGTCTAGAGTTTCTTCTACATA
The DNA here is from genome assembly GCA_963989225.1 of Dromius quadrimaculatus. Classification (NCBI taxonomy): domain Eukaryota; kingdom Metazoa; phylum Arthropoda; class Insecta; order Coleoptera; family Carabidae; genus Dromius; species Dromius quadrimaculatus. Next base: position 30,316,399 of record OZ022332.1, on the reverse strand, counting down.
ATACAACATAATGTCAATAACAATAACTTTGACAGAACAAGAATCGGTGTTAAGTGCAGATTTTTCACCACCATTACATTTAACCGGCAGCTGGGCTGGCGCTGTGGATGAAGAATGGGTAATTGGTCTAGTCGATTTTCAATCTTATAATTCTTTTCCAAATATAACTGAGCGTAAAAATGAATTAAACTATTACGATGGAGAAAATTCATTGAGATCTATCACAATTCAAACGGGGTCATATGATATTGAAGATTTGAGTGATTACATACAATCGATTTTTGATGGTGTGGGTGAAAATCATAAGGAAACGAAATTTACACTAACACCGAACGTTAATACTTTGAAATGTGATATTCCATGTTCGCATGAAATAGACTTCACAAAGAAGGATGGTATAGGAAGTGTATTGAGATTCAATAAAAAAGTGCTCGATGCAAATAAGCTATATGAGTCGGACTCAATTGTAAATATTATGAAAATAAATAGTGTGCAGATAAATTGCAATATTGCTTCTCGATCATATCGAAATAATTCAAGTGAACATATATTGCACGTTTTTTTTCCCAAACGCACCGCCCGGATATAAATTGGTTGAGGTACCGTCAAATATTATTCATTTGCCAGTGAGCGTTCGAGTTATTGACAACGTTACAGTTAAAATTGTTGATCAAGAGGAAGATATAATTGATTTTCGAGGAGATGCTATCACGGTGCGTTTACATTTGAAACGAATAATCAATGAGAATTAATTTTAGCAATAAAAAAGTATCAATAACAAAGCAACATCAGATCTCTAAACCTCAAACATTGGCGCTCACAACAAAAAATATACAGTTTCTCGGAGCGCAAGGTTATAAGGTGAGGGAATGAATCATATTTTACATATTGATGAGGAGACGACTTTCGACGAGTCGATAACACGTTTGGAGGTGCATTCACATCAACCGTACATTGCTACTACATTTAATAATAGCGATGAAATTCGTATTCTTATTCAAAAACAAGATATTTCCACTCTACCTAGTCAAAGCTTCATAGTAATTGAAGGAACACTTTTGAAAGCAGATGGGAAGCCATTAACATCGACTTTTGTAAACAACGGCTTAGCACATTTGTTTGATGAAATACGTTACGAGCTGAATGGTGTCGAGATTGATAGATGTAAAAATGTGGGTATAACTTCAACTATAAGAGGTTACTGTTCATTTCACGATGGACGCAATAAAACGCTTGGAAATGCTGGCTGGGGAAACACATCTATTACCGATAATAAAGGTCATTCCAATGTATTGATACCATTGAATACGATTCTTGGTTTTACGGAAGACTATAGAAAAGCTACAAAAATCTATGTGAAAGGTGAGCGGAAGAGGAAATTTCTCAGCAAAAAACTGAATCTATCTGCTGAGATCATTGACATAGTGCAGTATCCCAGTTCAAAAATGCGAGCACCATCAATTTCTCATGTTTAGAACATCCTTTACCATTTATTTGTGCATTACGAAATGTTTTCGTCATGAAGAGCCAACTAAAAATGTCCACTCTGTAATTTTCGAGGAAATAAAGAACTATTTGAATCTATTTTAAGCTTTTATTGCAAATACCAGAAAAGATAGAATTATATTTATACAAATATAATAATTCCTCAAATGCTAAAATATACATATTGATATCCCTATCTAAGACAGTTTCAAAACATTGTTGCTTAGTGTCACACTCGTTCATCTTACAATAATCCTGTACATGTGATAATACTTTCTTATAATACTCATCAAAATTAAGAATTTGGATTAACTCTAAATTATGCAAGATTTTATCATGTATGCAAAAGAGAGTTTGTACAGCTGACATTTCCAAAACAATACTAAATTCATTGCTGCTCCATGTAAGAGTTAAAATTCTCTTCCCACCATTATTATTGAGAATAAGGCAATGATCTCCTGGCAAACTTTTATACATAATGTTCTTACCACAGTCAAAATAATTTAGAATGATATTTTTATAGCTCATGAGGTCATTCCACTCTTCTAAAGTGAATTGGAGTCCTATATTACCAGGTTTACTTGCGCTTAATTCTATGATAGCCAGAAATTCTCGCAACACGCTTAAACCAACAGATACCCATTTTGTCTTTGATTTATTCAGCGGGAAATCTGATGATAGAAGAGGATAGTCATCCTTGTAGAGAGAACCAAGTAATCCACGACTTTTCACAAACTTATTGAAATCGAACTGGAATCGCGAAGTCGTAGTAGAATCATCGGACGAACCTCTTTTTCGACTCAAAGCCATCTGAAATAGGAATACACTATAAATTTTAATACAGATATTTCGAATTGATGAGCTTACCGCGTATTTGAGAAGGTGGATCGACTCAAGATGTAGTCTTCAGTGTGATCGACGATATCTATATGTTTTATTCTGGAATGTGATTGGTTAGGATAAGAAACGTTCCCATTGGTTTCACCAATATAATATATCCGGTTTGTGAAAGAATCTACTACTCATAAGGCGATGGCTGAGAGGGTAATTGCGAGTGATATTCTTTGTGCAGCATTCAATTTGAATATTATAAATGAGGTGGACGATAAAGAACTTGTCTTGCGAAATGCATTCCGATCTATTATGAAGAGATATACTACAAAAGTGTACATTTGTGGTGGTATGAGTGAGGACAAGTTTATAAATATATTAGGAATGTTTCGTGGAAATGAGTTGCAAGAAATGTGGAAAGATCTACCCCAAAAATTCAAGGTCCATCCGGACATAATCAAGAGGTTACCCTGTACGGAACATTACAATTTACCCACAACACGATGTTATATCGACGGACCACCACCAATAATTGAGAATTGTCACATGTGTAATATCAATAGATGTATTGTAGTAAACTTTGTGTTGAGAAAATTGTTCGGATATTTATATAATAAAGAAATAATTTATAGTTTCTGGTTCAAGTACACTTACCTAAATTTGTCTGTTTGCAACACTGATCTGCAAACATCTCTCACACTCTCGTTGATCCATTGCATTAACCACCCAGTCGTTGCAATAAACACATCTCATGTGCTCGAGAGCCTTATTCCAAGAATAAAATCTAATATTATGACGATTGAAAAAATTATTTGAAATTCTATCTGTTCTTATATTCATCCCCTCCTGCGTTATGATAAATTCATTGAAACAAGGCTTACAGAAGGTTTTATAATCCAGGAAACAATCTTTATTGAATTCTCTGGGAATCCAAATATGAGACTTGAATTTTCAATTTCAACATATATATATATAAAAAAAATTTTTATTGTTTGACAATAAAAGAATACATACAAGCAGTGTATACATATTTTAAAACACATACATCTGATTCAAGCAATCATTAATACGTGCTAAATTGGATAAAAGGTAAGTACTTAAATTATAAAGAACAAATGATTTCGAAATTTGTAGGAAAAACAAGTGAAAACAAAAAACCTACACTAAATTTCAACATATTCCTATACACAAACTAATAGATTAGTTTTTTTTTTGCGTAATTCACAATTATTCTCCTTGAAAATATTATTTTGAATAACACTATTTGGAACAGGCATTATAACAATTCTTTTTTCAATAATTGTTGATACGTTCGTTTTTATACTGTCTGAAAATTTGAGCTCATCGCGCACACATTCAACCTATCCACAATCATTGTGACAGAACAAAGAGCTCTTTATTTCAATCAATAATAATCAAACCTGTTGGAATGTTTGAAGTGTGACATAAATTACCTTCTCTGAATTCAATAATCATCAAAACATTTGCATTCACAAAAAATTTGGAGATTAAACAGATATAAATCTCCAATTATTGAGTAGCAAATGCAACTTTGTAGGTGACAATACAGAAAGTTTATTGGTCTCTCGTCCTTGATAAAGTAGGCATAAATTATCTCCTCTGAATCAAAGAATTACTAAAACATTTGCATCTACAAAAAACGAGATAATTGGATTGTCATGAATGTTTATCTTTTTCGTAGCGTATACAACTTTGTTTGTGGCAACATATGAAGTTTATTGATTTGTTCTCCTTGATTTTTCATACATTTTGATATTTTGGTGTGTATGTGAAAGCGCATCTGTGAGCACTTCAGCTCTCTTCTTATAAAACTAGGGTTTATACAAAAACCGACTTTTTCAAAAACCGGTTTTCGAATTTCAGATATCCAAAAAACCGGTTTTAGCCGGTTTCCGAATGTTTGTCGGAAAAAAAATAAAGAATAGAGAAGGAGAAAAAATTCTATTCGATTTATATAAAATAACAAAAATCAAGATGTATATCAAAGTCAAAAGTCAATATTATATGAACAAAAAGTAAGGGATATCCATTACTCACACAAAACAACGAAAACTTGAACAAAAATTCTGAACTACAATCACAAATAATATTTATATCTATTCCACTAACTGTAATTTCTTCTAAGAAAATAGGATTTTGAAAAACAAGTCATCCACTGAACGGTGACTAAGTCTTATTCTTGTTTTGAACACAATAGTATCTGATACTGAAACTACTTGTTCTCTAGCTACTGAACTTGGTTTCATAGTTTCCAAGGCATCAAATAACAAATCTAAGTTCTGGTTGTTTTATTCGTTGCCTCAAATAATAAAAATTTAGCTTTCAGAGTCTTTGGGTTCGTGAGTTTTTCCTTAGAATCTTCAAGAAACTTATGAATTGATTATTTAATGACTTATTTCAAAAGAAGCATTACTCTCATGAGTAGTTTCTTCTATTTGTTCTTCATCAGGATCGGTTTCCATACAAGAATTTGCAACGTTGGAAGAATGTGCCGTCCGGCATACAAGAAATAAGAAATCAAATAGAATAAATTAAAAAAATATTCTCAAACCGGTTTTTCAATTGGAAAAACCGGTTTTCGAATGTGTCAAATTTATCTTAAAAACCGGTTTTTGCAAACCGGATTTGGAAAACCGTCAAACCCTATATAAAACGGTGTACAGAAACTAGATACACTTCATAAGTAACTAGGACGGCATTGAATGCATTTAACGAGCTTGCTGCTGGCTTCCAGTATAAAAAAATTGTTGACCTGGTGGTTGGTGGAAAATATTCGATAAAAGCGACAAAGTTATTAAACACTAAGTACGGCCAACGAATTGTTCTAACTTTGGACGAGGGATTCAAAGTATTTCTACCTCAAAGCTTCCAATCTGTTTCTGATGACTTATTTCAAACTTCATATAACTGCAGATAGCGCTCTAAAAACAAGAAATATGATGTTTTTACTTATAGATTCATACATCTTATGAGGACCTGAATAGGATAATGAACATTTTGATTGTAAGATGCTGCGCAGAAAAGTGTGATTCCGACTTATTCCAAAGCTTGGGACACTGCAAAAAGCATTCCAAAAACACGAGATATGATGTATTTGGTATTAGATTCTGCCATATAACGCATTTCTGTAGCGAAATCTTGCTTCTGAGCAGATTTTCACACTCAAAAATTTGTCAACGAGACTCAGAAAAAACGCTGATAACTCGTTGGAAACGCAAAATTTTGTGCATTTGAGAACAGATTCATGCGTATTATGTTGTATTAGATAGATTTTTGTAATTTGCGATACTTTGAAACTGCCCAGAATGTCGTAATTTTGCCTTATTCCAAACTTCATATAACTTCAGATAGCGCTCCGAAAACACGAAATATGATGTCTTTGCCGATAGATTCATACATATTGTAAGTTCCTGGATAGGTTCATTGACTTTTTGATTGTAAAAATCTGCGCGAAAAAGCGTGACTTCGACTTATCCCAAAGTTTGCAAAACTGCAAACAGTACTCTAAAAACACATAATATGATGTATTTGGAGTAAGATCCTACCATGTAACGCATTTCTGTAGCAAAATCTTGTTTCTGAGCAGATTTTCAGTCAAAAATCTCTCAACGAGACTCAAAAAAAACGTTGATAGCTTGCTGGAAACGCAGAATTTTGTGCATTTGAGGACGGATTCATGCGTATTATGTTGTACTGGATAGATTTAAGTGATTTGCGATACTTTGAAACTGCTCAGAATGTGGTAGTTTTGACTTATTTCAAATTTCCTATAACTGCAGATTGCGCTCTGAAAACACAAAATATGATGTTTTTGCCAATAGAGTCATACATTATAAGGTTCTGGATAGTATTATGAACCTCTTGATTGTGAAAATCTGCGCGGAGAAGCGTGATTCCGATTCATTCCAAAGTTTGTAAAATTGCAAATAGCACTCTAAAAACACGAAATATGATGTATCTGGTGTAAGATTCTGCCATATAACGCATTGCTGTAGCATAATCTTGTTTCTGAGCAGATTTTCACAATCAAAAATTTCTCATCGAGGCATGAAAAATAGGAATAGCTTGCTAGAAACGCAAAATCTTGTGCATTTGAGGACAGATTCCTGCGTATTATGTTGTATTGGATAGATTCATGTGATCTGCGATACTTTGAAACTGCTCGGAATGTAGTAATTTTGACTTATTTCAAACTTTATATAACTGCAGATGGCGCTCTGAACCCACGAAATATGATGTTTCTGCTGATAGATCCATACATATTACGAGGTCCTGAATGGGATTATGAACTTTTTGATTGTGAGAATCTGCGCGAAAAAACGTGATTGCGACTCATTCCAAAGTTTGTTAAACTGCAAATAGCACTCTGAAAACACAGAATATGATGTATTTGGTGTCAGATTCTGCCATAAAGCGCATTTCTGTAGCAAAATCCCGCATCTGAGCAGATTTTCACAGTCAAAAATTTCTCAACGAGACGAGAGAAACGCTGACAGCTCGCTGGAAACTCAGAATTTTGTGCATTTAAGGACGGATTCATGCGTATTATGTTGTATAGGATAGATTGATGTGATTTGCGAAACTTTGAAACTGCTCAGAACGTGGTAATTTTGACTTATTTCAAACTTCATATAACTGCAGATAGCGCTCTGAAAACACGAAATATGATGTTTTTGCCGATAGATTCATACAGATTATGAGGTGCTGAATAGGATTATGTACTTTTTGATCGTGAAAATTTGCGCGGAAATGCGTTATTTCGACTTTTTCCGTAGTTCTTAAAACTGCGAATAGCACTCTAAAAACACGAAATATATGTATCTGGTGATAGATTTTGCCATATAACACATTTCTGTAGCAAAATCTTGCTTCTGAGCAGATTTTCTCAGTCAAAAATTTCTGAACGAGACGCAGAATCTCGTGCATTCTAGAACGGATTCATGCGTATTATGTTGTATTAGATAGATTTATGTGATTTGAGTAGTCATAATTCACAGGTTCTAGCACAGCAACAGCAACCATTGTTGCATGGGCGTGCAGAATGTTTTTATCTCCGATAATAGGTGTAAATCTTTTTGTGCGCCTCTGGTTGTGTCATGGGTGTAGAATGTAAAGCGTGTAAGATCGTATAATGATGTGTGGAAATTCAGTTGGACGCCACTGACTATTTGTTCCGATCATTTCTCTGATCACGAGCGTAGAATATTTTAACAGTGACATGCTGCTCAAGGATGAATATGCTTATGTTATTTATTAGTATCAGTGGTAACAACAAAGTGCTGGATGAGAGGATGTAAAGACCACACAACAAATTGGGAAGGGAAGAATTTATTCAAACATTACAACAAGTCATTTTTATTCACATAAGAATTGAATTTATTGTCAAGTCACTAAGTATTTTTTTTTTGTTCCTACGCAAAATCTTCTCAACCAGAAATATTCCTAGATATTCGGTTCGTTGTATTTCTTCTTCATAGAATTCGTCAGCTATATTCTCACCATTCTCATCCTGCAGCAAATATGTCACCGGGGATGTTGGCTGCACTTAAATTATTTTGAATATTTCGATACTCTAAGATGGGTGATGGCTTTTATCAAATATCAATTTATATTTACTGATTCTAACAGAATCAGCCACTTTATATCGACCAGATGGAGCAATTTCAATTTGAGTGTAGACGGTGTTCAAAAATTTCTTCTCATGTCTTTTACTAACATTTGCTGGTTTCATACCGATAGTTCTGTGTTTTGTATTATTATAATTAGCTAATAAATCTTCCAGCATATCAAACCATTCATAGGATCTTGGTAACTGAATTACTTCCATAGTTTTGATTTCAACGTGCGATTCAAGCGTTCCACAACACTTGCTTTCATAATGCTGTATGTTGAATAATGATTCATACCATACTCATTTATCAGCTTCCCAAATTCTCTATTAAAAAACTTGTTACCCCCGATCCATCTGTAGATTTTTTGGGATTACACCGTCTTTGAAAACAGTGTTCATTGCAAATGTGACATCCTTACCCGTCTTTGACTTGATTGGTTCAGCCCATGCTCGTTTGGAGAATACATCGATCACCGTCAATATATACTTATAACCTTTATATTCCTTTGCATACGGTATCATTTTAACGAGACGCGCTTGGAATAAATCATTTAAGCCCTTAACTATAACATGTCTTCGTTTGAAATTTCGACGTGCCGCTTTGTGCAGCTCGTTAACAATACCTTTTTTGCTCATAGTAAACCTGTTTCAAGTAGAATTTCAACGGAGAGTTTCTGTGGACTTCTTCGTCCTTGCAAAGATAAAAATGTTTACTTATCACTCGCTGCAACTTTCTGACCCTGCAACGATAGTGGTTTGTTATTTATTTTGGTTTCAATTAGACTTCCTTCGATGTTTATTGGATGTTTCTCATTATCGCATCGCATGGGAATCTATAGAATGATTCGGAGTTCCTGTTTTCAAATTTATATATATAAGTATGAAAGTGCTCTGAATAATAGACAACAGATTTCTCTCTAAAAAGGATTTATTGTATTAGCAAACGATATAAAATTATTAACAAATAAAATGAGGATATTCACCTGGAAAGGAAATCGGTTTTTAAAGTCAAAATCCAGGAGTGAAATATAAATTATTGAATAACAAATTATGACTTTTCAGAAATGATGAGATATTGACACATTTGCAATCTAGTCAGCCTTACAACTCCAAACAAATGTTTCCCTACTTTAAACTAGCTAAAAGGGAGTTTCCCTTTTATATCTACCACCTCCCCCCCCCCCCCCCCTGAGAGAGCAAGGTATAAGCTTGCTACTCTGAAAATAATTAGAGGCTCGACGAATTCCCCTGTCAACGTGCGTCTAATAATACGGAATGGACCAGAACGAATTGGATCTAACTTATTGCGATTAAGCTTATTTCCATTCTCCACATATACCAGATCATTAATCTCAAATGTAAAATCTTTTTTCCGTTGATCTATCCGATTTTTATTCTCCATGTGCTGCTGTTGAGAATCAAGGAGAGCCTGCTTTCGGTCTGCCTCAATATCCAGTGGAAGAGTCAATTCATTTGGTATAATAGAGGAAGTATGGCCATAAAGTATGTATTCCGGGGTAAATTTCGTAGCACTGTGAGTTGTACGGTTATATTCAGTAACACATTCTGAAGCTAATGTAGACCATGCTCGACGGGGTTCCTCAGAAACTATACATCTCATGCGGTTCACTAATGTTTGATTTAAGCGTTCATTGAGTCCATTAGATGAGGGACAATCTACGGCCGTGAAAACTAGTGTGATATTATGACGTTGGATAAAATCTTTAAATTCTGTAGAGTCTATACCAGCATATTGATCAGCAAGAAGAAGGCGAACTTCATGTTTAATAACAATTGGTTGAAGTAAACGAATAAAATCTTTGGCTTGCTGACTTGATGATGTATAGGTAAAAGCATATCTGGAAAAGTGATCGGCAAGAAGATGAAGATATTTTTCTTGCGAATTATTGCCTGCAAAACCTCCAATCGTATCGAGTGACATGATCTCAAAAGATCTTGTTGCTGTTCCTAATTGAGACAGTAAACCAATTTCTCGGCTTCGACGTGATTCATTCTTCTGGCAAGTCTCACAAGAAGCGTAAAATTCTTTAATCAGCCTATCCATTTTCCTAAAATAATAGAAAAGACGAATACATGCGACAATATGTGCTACTCCAATATGCCCATAGAAGAAATGAACTTTCTCAATAAACTTTCTCCCAAAAGCTTGTGACACAAATATTCTTTCACGATTGCGGACTCTTTTATAAAGGATGTCATTTTTCCGGAAAGTATTCTTATTCAAAATTAAAAGGTCATTATATTCAGTCTGATCTCGTTTTAGATCCTGTACTGTAACGAGATTTACAACTTATAAAACATCTTCTGTGTTTTCAAAACATTCCAACACAGGACTTCTTGATAGTGCATCTGCTTCTGTATTTGTTTTTCCTGGGGCGTAACGAGGTGTGAAAGTGTATTGGGAGAGATAAAACACCAGATCTCCTAATTCTTCATCTGTACGGGACTTAATGCGAAGATTTTCTAATGGTTTATGATCTGAAATCACATGAAATTGTATTCCAAGTAGCCAATGTTGCCAATATGATAAAGCTTCTTTAATTGCAAGGCACTCGAGATAGGTAGCTTTCTTCTTAGTTTGTGCTGAAGTAAGTTTTTTTGAAAAAAAAGCTACTGGCAACAAATCGCCATTATCTTGTGTCTGTTCCAAAACTGCTCCAACACCTAATTGACATGCATCAGTGAAGACAAAAGTAGGTCGTTCAGGATCAAATATTGCTAAAATCGGGCTACTACATAAATAGTCCTCAATCTGCTTGAATGCCTGTTCACATTCTGCTGACCACGTAAAATCCACTCGTGAACTTGTTAATGCATGTAGTGGGGCTAATGTTTGTGCACTCTTCGGGATATACTTGTAATAGAAGTTTATTTTCCCAAGAAATTGTTTGACATTTTTCCGATTTCCCGGACGGGAAAAATACCTAATAGCCACCAAATTGTCTGTATGGGGCTGCACAATGTTTCTCCCAATTGTGTGGCCTGAATACCGGACTGATGATTGTGCAAAATCACATTTCTCAAATTTCATTCGGAAACCTTCTGCATATAATGTCATCATTAACAAGCTGAGATGTTTAAAATTTTCTTCAAACGTTTCGGAAAATATCAAAATATCATCTATATAATTAACACAGAATAATTGTAGATTGTGTTTACGTAAGGTATTGGACAAGACTCTTTGAAATATTGCCGGAAAAATTTTCAATCCAAACGGTAACCGTTCCCATTGATAGTGACCATTTTGCGTTACAAATCCCGTTTTATAGCGATCTTTGGGCCGAATAGGAATAGACCAAAATGCAGAATTGATATCTATTACTGAAAACCAAGCGCAATTTCGTGTTTTGACGATAATGTCTTCAATACGAGGATACGGCTGTAATTCTGGCACTAAAATCTTATTTAACTGTCGCATATCATTACATAGACGTGATCTTTTCCCATCTTCTTTTTTAAATGCCAATGTTACTGGTGCAGCGAAAGGTGAACTTGAATCTTCGATAAGATCAGCTTGCAATAATTTTGTAATTTGATTATCAATTTCTTTCTGGTCTTCTAGAGAACAGCGATATGGCTTTGCGGAGATATAACGATTTTCAATTAACTTTATATGTGCTTCATAATTCTCCACTTTCCCTACATTACATTTATTCTTTGCATAAGCATTACCATACTAAGTGATTAATTGCAAAAGATCAGTTCTTTGCTGAGAATATAGATGGCAAACTTTTTCTTCGTGCTCAGATACACTGGCATTCCCAGAGCAACTGGTTGTGAAGGTGCTCGAGTTTCTACACTCGAAGTTTTCGGTTATATTTCGTAATACACGTAACTGTTCATCTTGTACTAACTAAAACATTTTAATAGCATCCAAACCTAACAAAAGGTCATACGAAAATTTGTCATTTCTAATTACGTGACACATCATCTCATGTTCGATATTATGAATTTTCAATGGCAATTTTATTTTATCCGAGCTTTGCTGCACCCCACTAATCGTATGGAAAACTTGTTTACTTGCCAACATCTTTTCTTCAATATTTTCAACAAGTTTCGAAGTTACCATTGTCACGTTAGACCCGCTATCATAGATCGCGGTAACTTCTTGATTATTTAACATAACTTTCAAGCGAATTAGTGGTGTGTAGTCTAGTTTTTTGGATTATTTGAATCTTCTGTAACCTCTTGTTCCACTTGTTCCAACCAATTAACATTCGTTTCTGCTTTCAATTTCCACCGACACAGTTCTACCGGATGAAAATGGGTTCTGCCTTTTGAGGTACAAGATGAACAAGGTTTTCTCTCTTGTATTTTTGTGAAATCAGACTTCAATCCTTCAAACTTCAGTGTGTTGTTGACTGACATTGGCAATAATATATCATTTCTCTTATTTTTCTCAATAGGCCCTGAATAACGACGCAATTGATTCATAAGTTTTTCAGTAGATTTAATTTCTTCTTTATCTAATCTATCCTGAATCCAGAAAAGTAATCCAATTACAATATGATTGATACGGGAATATACTGTCATCTCTGGCTCTGTTTCAAGTAACAAACGTTCCTTCTTGAGTGCATAATCTAATAAAGACCCACGAATATATTTGAATGTGTATGCAAAATAAATAGATTTCCAACATTTATCACCATAGGTCTGAAGAAAAGATTTTTTCCAATCTGCCCAAAGTCCTGAAATTTTTAATTTGGACCAAGTAACGGTATACCATTCTTTAGCGTTCCCATCCATAAATAAACGCAAGACTTGTATTTTTTTCCCATCAGATGTGATTTGTTGACACCCACATTCTTGTTCAAATAATTCCAACCATTCATTCGTATTTCGCTTTTCTTCAAATTTGTCTAGAACAAATAATCTCTGGACTTGTGAAATATCTACCTCTTTACTCTCAGAACGTGATTCCTTCAACTTCAACAAGTCCGTTTGTTTAATTTCAACATTAGCTGAAGGTTCGATAACTGATGTGAACTTCTCTTCATCTAGATATATATCTTGAAAAACAGCATTGAACTCGTTGTCAAAATACAAATTAGTGATTTCCATGGGTAGAGAGATAGTTAAATTTGGGTATTGCCCTTTTTTTTTATTAAATTTTTACATGCATTCTTCACTATGCTCATATTAAACAGTGCTCCATGATGATCTGCGTGTTGTAATTCCAAGGGAAATACGTACGATGTACCATCTGACATTTTTTGAATTGATTTTACTCTCGTTTCAAAATTATTCTTCTTTACTTCTTCTCTAACTATGTAAAAGCGTACTTGTGTTTTTTCCATCTCCAAATTATGACGAAAACCGATTTATAAGTATGAAAGTGCTCTGAATAATAGACAACAGATTTCTCTCTAAAAAGGATTTATTGTATTAGCAAACGATATAAAATTATTAACAAATAAAATGAGGATATTTACCTAAAAAGGAAATCGGTTTTTAAAGTCAAAATCCAGAAATGAAATATTAATTATTGAATAACAAATTATGAATTTTCAGAAATGATGAGATATTAACACATTTGCAATCTAGTCAGCCTTACAACTCCAAACAAATGTTTCCCTACTTTAAACTAGCTAAAAGGGAATTTCTTTTTTATATATATCATTATCTAAGTTTATTATTGAGTTCATCAACATCAATGAGCGACGTTATGAAAGTTTATTCTTAACCTTATCATCAAAGACAAAAAACTTTTGATTTATCATATCTGCAGATTTCATGTTTATACTAGTTCTCAAATCTTCAATGATATTTGACACGTATCCTACACTGACAACATCATTTCCATCACCAAACTTATCCGATGTTAAACGAACTCCTTTTATATGAAGTACACAATCTAAGAATAATTCTCTTTCAAGATGTGTCAATATTTTTCTCTTCAAATGCTTGTGTATGTGCTTAGTTATATGGGATCCAAACTTACTGACGATCATTTAATTACTCAATAAAGAATTCATCATACTCAATCATTTATACGATAATTTGCGCGTTTCGCAATGTTTCTTCAATACGAATTATTTCATCATCATGTCCCGAATGCCCAGCTAATTTGGAGGCTAATAGTAATTTCAGTCTTTTGAAAAGCTGATTGGGATTACTCCAATACACATATTGCATTCGTTTGTTCGTCACGCTCAACTCTGGAAATGCGCCACCTTCACTTGATTTTTTGGATTTTGATCTTGTCCTTACATGAGGCACTATCTCCTTTATCACATTGTTATACTTTGATCCACGTTGGACATTTATTGCCCCCAATCTATTATAGTAATTTCTGTGTGCGTTGGTTTCTGGCACAATTTCTAAATAATGTCTTTTATCATTCTCGGTGTATATATTAGGACTTGGTGATTTTAGAGTTAGGAGCTCATATAATCCAGGTGTCCCTTCATACCAAACACCATTAACATAGATATAATTTTTGTCTATTTCAACTTCGGAGTCCCCAATCATAAATTTACCAGTGGTTGGATCATTCCTAATACCATACACAGTATCAATTTCAGGACTTGCAATGGCATATAATGCCATATATCTACAAGCGATATCCCCCAACAAAATGTGGGCATATTTTCAACTATAAAAGGTTATTGTTCATTCCACGAGAAACGGAATAAGTTGCTTGAAAATGCTGGCTGGAGGAGGACACCCATTACCGATGATAAAGGCAAATTCAATGTATTAATAACACTGAACACGATTCTTGGGTTTGCAGAAGACTATAAAAAAGTTCTTATGAATGTAAAACAGGAACTAGTTCTGATCCGATCAAAAGTTGATACGAACGCATATTATGATGCAACGCAAGATTTGGTGCTCAAAATCACAAAATTATAACGGCGTATGCCATACGTCTATGTAAGTGATAAAGTAAGACTTTCATTTCTGAAGAAGCTGAGAAAAAATAAACCAATTCAAGTTCCCTTTCGATCGTGGTCATTGTTTGAGTTCCCATTACTGCCCACATCCCAAATGCAGACATGGACCATTAAAACAGCTTCACAGCTCGAGAAACCTCGTTATGTAATTCTGGCATTCCAAACTAATCGAAAGAATCAGCATGCTAAAAATGCAAGCGAGTTTGATCATTGTCACATTTCCAATGTCAAACTATTTTTAAACTCTGAAAACTATCCCTATGAAAACCTGAATCTAGACCTCAAAAATAACCACTATGCTATACTATATGACATGTACACACAATTCCAGCAAGTGTATTATGATCAAGATATTACATCTCAACCATTATTGAGCAAAGCAGAATTTCTTGCTAAAGCGCCACTTGTTTTCTTAGACTGTTCCAAGCAAAATGATAGTTTAAAGTCAGCACCAGTGGACATGAGGATTGAATTTGAGGCCAATGAAAATTTTCCGGACAAAACCACAGCCTACTGTCTCATTATACATGATCACATAGTGGAGTACAACACGATGAGCAGTTCTGTTGAAAAGCTGGTATAATTTGAGCGAGTTGTTAGTTGCGCGATGGATTTCATCGTTGATGTACAGAGCTTCACCTCCCATAATCGCGACTTTATTCCAAAGGAAGTTGCTATATTATCAAGAAATGATGAAAAACTTCAACATTACATGCTTCAAGCACCATATGAATGGTCTTGTCTGAACAAAGCACGTCAAAAAGAAGCTGAATGGTTATTGAACAAATATCATGGCTTGTACTGGAACTCCGGTCCATGCCCATATATAGAAACATTGGAGGACATCAAAAGTCATCCATCGAATGCGACAAAGATCTATGTGAAAAGAGATCGGAAGAGGAGATTTCTTAAAGACAAGCTGAATCTGTCTGCTGGAATTATTGATTTGGTGCAATATCCTAGCTTGAAAAATGCGAGCACTACCAAGTTCTAATGCTTAGAACATTCTACACCATTTATTTGTGCGTTACGAAATGTTTTTGTTATGAAAAGCTGGTTAGAAATAGTCGCTTTGTAATGTTTAAAAAAATAAATATATATTTGAATCTATTTTGAATCCTTATTGTAAATACTAGTGAGGATAGAATTACCTTTGTACAAAACTAATAGTTCCTCAAATGCTAACACATTCATATTAATATCTTTGTCTAACACAGTTTCAAAACATTGTTGCTTAGTGTCGCACTCATTTATCTTACAATAACCTTGTACATGTAATAATACTTTGCTGAAATACTTTTCAAAATTGAGCGCATTGATCAATTCCAAATTATGCAAGATTATATTATTCATACGAAATAGAGTTTGTACAGCTGACATCTCCAGAACAATGTTAAATTCATTGTCGTTCCATGTTAGAGTTAAAATTTTTCTTCCACTTATATTATTGAGTATGAGACAATGGTTTCCTGGTATACTTTGATACATAATGTCTGTGCCACAGTCAAAATAATTTGAAAAAATCTGATGATAGAAGAAGAAAGTCATTCTTGTAGAGAGAGCCAAGTAGCCCACGAGCCTCCATAAACTTATTGAGATCGAACTGGAATTATTTCGTAGTGGAATCGTTGGAAGAAGTTCTTTTTCGACTCAAAGCCATCTTGAGTAGAAAGACATCATGAATTCTCAATGCGAATATTCCAAATTGATAAACTTACCGCATAAGTGAGAGTAGATCGATTGAAGATGTAGTCTTCTGTCGGTTCGACGATATTTATATTCTTTATTCTGAAATATGATTGGTCAGAATAAGAGACATTCCTATTGGTCAAACTAGCAGCTATACTTATATATACAATTTGCGCAAAAATTTGTCACTCAGAACACGATGGCTGAAGAAGTTATTGCAACTGACATTCTTTGTGCCGCATATAATTTGAATATTATGAATGAGATGGATTTCAAGGAGCATATCTCACGGAATGCATTTCGCTCTGATATAAAAAAATACACTCCTATAGTGTATATTTGCGGTGGAATAAGTTAAGATAAATTTATAAACATATTAGGAATGTTTCGAGGAAACGAATTGCAAGAAATGTGGCAACATTTACCCCAGAAGTTCAAAGTTCATCCAGACATCTTCAAGAGACTACCCTGTACGGAGCATCACAATTTGCCTACGACACAATGTCATATTGTACAAAGAAAATTGTTCTAATATTCACATAAATAGTAAATTAGGATATGAGTTTCATAAGACTCAATTTTAGGGTACACGTTTATGTACCTAAAATGTCTTATGAAACGTGCATCTATGTCAAAGAAATAATAATTTTTTTATTTGGAAACATCGATGGAGAGTACTAGTTTTTATAAGACTGTTGGTAACATAGAGACTTGACAGATGGGTAATTTGTGTAAATCAGAATATGTCAACTTGTTGGATGGCATTTCTTAAAAATAAATAGATACAAACCTGAGCAATTGGAGAATTTGCTTCAAAACATATTCACTGGTACCACAAGCTCTGTTCTTGGCTATACTAGCAGTGTTATTTTAAAAAGCGTTTTGAGGCAATATAAATATTTCAAGCTATTTTAAAGGAAAATATTTGAAATAATTTTGTAGACATATGTGTTTTTCGTGATTTGTATCTGAAGATTATTCTCTAAGGTATTTGGGAAAATTCTAATTGCGTTAAAACACATCTTGACACAACGCTCTTAGTAGCGCCAAAAACAGAGCTCGTGGTACCAGCCATTGTGTTTGAATGAGCTGTACATATCTTCCAGAATTATTTCATAATAAAACGAATGGAGATCTTCGAAAAGAAAGTCGAAACGTCAAAATTAAAAATAAATATACAGAATTTGAATAGAAAAATCGTTTTATATTGTGTTTGAATGACAGTTAGGTTATCAAACAACACAGCTACCAATCTACTGAAAATCAGATTTGAGTTTCCCAGTGGAGCACAGTACGACACTCAAACGAGTTTCATGAAGTACACTTTATGACATCCAAATAGAAAAAATAAGTTATGGAGAACAAAATTGTACTCACCTAAATTTGTCTATGCGCAGCACCGATCTGCATACATGTTTCACAATCTCTTTGTTCTACTCCATTTATTATCCAATCGTTGCAATAGCAGCATCTCAAATATTGATAAACTTCATTCCATGAATAATACCGCATGCTGTGGTGATAAGAAAGATGATATGAAATTTTGTCTGATCCAATACTTGGTCCTCCCGGTGTTCTGATGAATTCGTTGTAGCAGGGCTTACAAAAAATCCTAGAGTCTACGAGAGAGTCTGTATTAAATTCTCTTGGAATCCAAACATTCAATAAATCTGAATTTTCAATTTCGATATACTCTTTACTAACACAAACTATTAGATTAGTCTTTCCGCGTAACTCACTATTATTCTTCCTAAAAATATTATTTTGGATAACACTATTTTGAACGGGCATTTTTGAAGTTCTTGTTTGAACATTCCTCTTATCTTTGCTTTTATACTGTCTGAAAACGTAGAATCATTCTTGAAATTCAGGTCATTTCCGAGTTTTCTTTGTTCCAGTCATGTAAGCACTGACCTACCTTTGAAATGAGGTGGGTCTTTCGAGAGTTCATTGAAATACATCACCGCACTCAGACAGTTCTGATCTTGATCCTGCAGTGTGTTAAATCATTCTTAAAAATAACCTTGAACAAGAATTGAGGTGAATCTTTCGAAAGTTCATTAAAATACATGTATAATGCACTCAGACACTTATCTTATTCATGTGTGTAGACTCATACGTTATTATTAAAGTTTATTTACATTCGTTAATGATGCACTGCCATCATTCAGTGTGTAAGCCTACCTATACGTTACAATGTAAGAAGATTAGTATAATAAGCAATAAATTATCCTAATAAACATGTGTACGTCACCGCTTCTCTTATAAAACCATACACAGAATAAAATGCGCCCTACAAGTGATCAGGATTTCGATGAACGCGTTGAATGAACTAGCTGCTGGATTCCAGTATAAGAAAATAGTCGATGTGGTAGTTGGTGATCGATATCTTATAAAAGCAGCAAAATTATTGAGCACAAAATACGGTCCTAGAGTTGTTCTCACTTTGAATGAGGGATTCAATGTCTTTCTGCCACAACGTTTTCAATCTATAAGTGTTGAGTAGATAAATCAGATGATTGGATGTTATATTGTCAACATTTCAACTCCAACAGATAAATTCGCAAAATTCCAATCTATAAGGTTAGTAGACAGTTCATCATCAATCTCTCTCTGTTAATAAATCTATTTGTTGCAGGGGCGTAGAGAAGTAGACTCCACACAAGAATAATGCGTGTCTCAAAATTTTACAAGAAAAGTATCATTGAACATGTTGAAAACCTATCGAGAGCACATCTATTTGTATGCATAGAATATTATAAACATTATAAGAATACAAAATTCTTCTACTGTTTCGAATGTGTAGAAGAGAATGCAAATAATATAGAATTCATAAGGACTCATTGTGTGCACATGGTTAGTTATTCGCAAGAGGATCGTCGATACTGTCAAATTTGTGGAAAAAAGTTGCAAAAGATTGGTATTCATTCCTGTGAATGCTCAAAATGTGTGTTTGTTCCCAATAAAAAAGTCGTTTGAACTCCAAAAATTATCTAGATTTCTATTTGAAACGAAAAAACATCAAAAATATAATTAGAAGACAGTATGGGTAGAAAATGTTCCCTTGTGATCAGTGTGCAAAACTCTATGTATCAAAAGATAGTTTAAAACGACATATTAAATATAGCTGTAACAAAAAAATTGTTTTATTATGTGAATATTGTGGTAAGTGCTATAATCCTTTGACACTGAAGAAACATATACTCCAAGTTCATAATATGAAAATTGGAGAATCGGTAAATAAAGCCACTTCATCTGCAAAACGTGTAAAATCTGACAACTCGGATGACTTTACATTTTGTGAGTTGTGTGAGATTGATGTAAAAAAATCGTTATTGAACTCTCATCTAGGAACAAATGCGCATAAATTGAGGGCGTGTGTTGATTGTGGGCCTAATACTTCGATTATAAAGACAGCTTTTAAAAATAGAATGATATTGTACAAAATTAAGAACACTAATGCCAAAACAGATATATCAACATTCTTACGAAACGTCAAGGACTCAGTGTGTAGTTTGATCAAAAATTTTCTTGAAACTCATCATGCGTTGAAAGCAAATGTAGAGTTGTTTTGTCTATACATTTTACCTAAACGGGACGAGTCTGAAATCAAATCATTCAACACGAGACAACAAGTGATTACATTCTCTTCAGATTTGTCGGAGATATTCGACACCTTGACATCACGAATCGAAACGGATAGCTCTGAATTCCAAGTGAGACTAGCAATAATTTTTGTCCAAAATAAACTTAGCCTGATTTTTTTGATAGGAAAAGGACAGTGGGTGATCTTTGGTACGAGTAGAACATTTGGAGTTGAATATCAATAAATTCTCTCCAATAGCAGCTTCATCGTTCGTGCCACTCCCAAATGATATCCAGAAGAAAAAGGCGTGTATAAACGTAGAAAATAATGACAATAAATGCGTTTTGTGGGCCATACTTTCGGCACTGATTCTACCAACAGCTAATCCACAACGTGTCACAAACTATCTCCCATATGAACATAAAATAGACTCCACCAGACTGAATTTTCCGATGAGTATCAAATCTATTCCTCAATTTGAACAACTGAATAATATTTCAATCAATGTTTTCGGTTTGGAGCTTGATTACAAGAGCAAAAGTCACATAGTAATTGGGCCTTTACATCGAACAAAGAAAAGAGAACAACACATGTAAATCTATCGTTCATCGAAAATGGTGACAAAAGTCATTTTGTTTGGATAAAAAGTTTGTCACGTCTGGTGAGCAGTCAAATAAATAAAAAAACGTATGGAAATTTTTTGTGTGACGACTGTCTATTAAATTTTCCGATCGAAAGTAACCTTTTCGAGCACCGAAATGATAATTGCGCTCAGATACTAACATTTTTTCCCAACGAGAATGAAAACATTCTTGAATTTACACATTTTGAGAGGAAGATGAAAGTGCCCTTCGTAATCTATGCTGATTTCGAGTCTCTACAGATTCCTCTGGCATCTTGTTCACCTTCGTCTGATCACTCATTAACAAAGATCACCCATAAACATCAGGCCTATAGCTTCGCGTATTTAATAAAATGTTCATACAACAATGAACTGGATGAATTTAGGACTTATTCTGGTACGGACGCAACGCATTAATTTGTTGAGTATATTTCAAACGATGTGAGATATATATACGAGAATTATCTGAGAAATATAATACCTTTGACCGCTTTAACGGAAGATGGGCCAAAATTTCATGATTCGTCAACGACTTGCCATATATGTGAAGGTGATATTGAGGATAATGATAAAGTTCTTGATCATGATCATCTCAGTGGTTTTTTCAGGGGCTCAGCCCATTCTTCATGTGATTTAAATTTCAAGATACCAAAATTTATGCCAATATCCATGCATAATCTAACTAATTATGATTGTCATTTATTCATACAGAACTTAACATTCGACAACAGTAAAATAAAAGTTATATCAAAGATTGAAGAGAGATACATTTCATTCACTAAGTATCTTCTCGTAGAAAGAATAGATGGTGGTTGTGTTTACATGAAATAAAGACTTCTTGATTCCTTCAGATTCATGAGTAAGTCTTTAGACAGCCTGGCGCGCAATTTAAAACCAGAACATCTATTGAATACAATGAAATATTTTCCAGATCCAGATAAATTTGAGCTTGTGACTAGAAAAGAAGTATTTCCTTATTCGTACATGGATTCATTCGAAAAATTAGCTATTAACAAATTACCAGATAAAGTATATTTCAATAATTCGTTAATTCATACTTCTATCAGCGACGCACACTACCAGCATGCGCAAAAAGTTTGGAGCATATTTGATTGCAAGACATTAGGTGATTATTCTAATATTTATTTGAAGACTGAC
The DNA here is from genome assembly GCA_963989225.1 of Dromius quadrimaculatus. Lineage (NCBI taxonomy): Eukaryota > Metazoa > Arthropoda > Insecta > Coleoptera > Carabidae > Dromius > Dromius quadrimaculatus. Next base: position 30,294,479 of record OZ022332.1, on the reverse strand, counting down.
GTCCTACTTTTGACTGATGTCTTCGAGAATTTCCGAAGTTTATGCATGAATATTTATAATTTAGATGCGGCACAATATTTTACTGCTCCCTCACTTAGCTGGGATGCTCTATTGAAGACCACAAAAGGGAAATTAGAATTATTAACTGACATAAGCATTATAAAATTCATTCAGAAAGGTATACGTGGTGGTATTTCAGTATGTTCTAACCGCTTCTCAAAGGCGAACAATAAATACATGTCGTCATATGATAGGAACTCACCCTCAAAGTATATTACCTATTTAGATGCGAATAATTTATACGGATACGCAATGTCACTGTATTTACCTACGAATAATTGAAAATGGTAGACAAAAGAAGAAATTTTTGATTTAAATATCTTAGAAATCGGTGGAAATTCGAGTGAAGGTTATATTTTTGAAGTTGACTTGGAATATAGTGATCATTTACATGATAAACATAATGATTTTCCATTTTGCGCTGAGACAGCTTCTCCACCAAACTCGAAACATAAAAAACTCATTGCAAGCTTGAATAATAAAATAAATTATATCATACATTTCAGAGTTTTGCAACAAGCTATACATAATGGCTTAAAATTGATAAAAATACACAGAGCTCTCTCATTCAATCAATCAGACTGGATGAAAACATATATTGACCTGAATAATAATTTGAGGCGTAAAGCAACTAATAGTTTCGAGAAAGACTATTTCAAACTGAAAAATAATGCGGCATATGGAAAAACATTAGAAAATCAGGACAATCGAGTTGATGTAAGACTAATTACACATTGGGAAAACATTGGTAAGAGACGAGGGGCAGAATATTACATATCAAAACCAAACTTCCACAGTTTATCAATTTTCAATGAGAATTTTGTGGCGATCCAGATGAATGGACTTAATGTCTTGTACAATAAACCAATTTATCTAGCTTTATGTATATTAGAACTCGCAAAATATCATATGTATAATTTTCATTACTCGTTTATGAAAGAGAAATATGAAGATAGAGTTAAACTTTTGTATACGGACACCGATTCTTTTATCTATGAATTTTCAGTTGATGATATTTATGATGATATAAAACAAAATATTAGTGAATTCGACACTTCAAATCTCCCACTCAATAATCCATACGCCATGCCACAGGAGAATAAATCTGTACTGGGAAAGTTCAAGGATGAGCTGAGTTGAAAAATTATTTCAGAACTTGTTGGTTTGCGATCAAAAATGTATTCCATTCAGACACACGATTCTGAGATGGAAAGAGCTAAAGGAATCAAAGAATGTGTTGTTGAGAATCAACTCACACATTCAGACTATAGAAACGCATTAACTTCAACAGAGCAGCTATATGTTGAACAAAACTTGTTCAGGTCAAAAAATCATGTAATCTACACACAGACACAGAATAAATGTGCATTGTCAGCTAATGATGACAAAAGATTCTTAATCAACAAATCCAACGATACTTTAGCTTGGGGACATTTCACAATTAGAAATTGAATATTGTTGAATTTAGGATTATTATCTCTGTAGAATATAGGATTGCTTGTATAAGAATTATGTGCATTTACTATAGTTATAATTTTGTATTAAAAGTATATTGAATGAAAAATAGTAACAATTATTATCGTTTTCTTACTATAACCCTGAAAATATTACTTGTTTGCCATCCTTTGCTCACAAGAAGTATTCCAAAAGTTCTTCCCAAAAGCTTTCAAAAAATAAGCTATCCTTTTTCCAATTATTTTATAAGGTACAAATAGATCTAAAATGAGCTTGGAGATTCATTGCGTGGGCTGAGAATTCAAATCTGATCATCTGCAATTAGTTCAAACTCATAAAAATTCTATCCTTCAACAGCATTTTTTACTACTTCAACTACATACGCATTCGATGACCATGATTTAAAAATTATTGCTCACAATGTCACACCTACAGAGCACAAAAGCAGAGAAATGATCAGGACAAATAGTCAGTGGCGTCCAACTGAATTTCCACACATCATTATACGATCTTACACGCTCACCTTTACATTCTACACCCATGACACAACCAGAGGCGCATAAAAAGATTCACACCCATTATTGGAGATAAAAACATGGTTGCTGTTGCTGTGCTAGAACCTGTGAATTATAACTACTGATTTGCGATACTTTGAAGCTGCTCAGAATGTGGTAGTTTTGACTTATTTCAAATTTCATATAACTGCAGATAGCCCTCTAAAGACACAACATATTATGTTTTTACCGATAGATTCATACATCATGAGGACCTGGATAGGATTATAAACTTTTGATTGTGAAAATCTGCGCGAAGAAGCGTGATTTCGACTTATTCCAAAGTTTGTGATATTGCAAATAGCACTCTGAAAACACAAGATGTGATGTATTTAGTGCTTGATTCTGCCATATAACGCATTTCTGTAGCATAATCTTGCATCTGAGAAGATTTTCACAATCAAGAATTTCTTAACTAGACTCAGAAAAAACCCTGATAGCTCGCTGGAAATGCGAAATTTTGTGCATTTGAGGACAAATTCATGCGTATTATGTCCTATTAGATAGATTTCAGTGATTTTTGATACTTTGAAACTGCTCAGAATGTACTAATTTTGACTCATTCCAAACTTCATATAACTGCAGATAGCGCTCTGAAAACACTAAGTATGATGTTTTTGCCGATTGATTCATACATATTATGACGTCCTGAATAGGATTATGAACTCTTTGATTGTGAAAATCTGCGCAGAAAAGCGTGATTTCGACTTATTCCAAAGTTTGTGAAACTGCAAATAGCGCTCTAAAAACACAAAATGTATTTGGTGTTAGATTCTGCCATATAACGCATTTCTGTGGCAAAATCTCGCTTTTGAGCGGTTTTTCACGGTCAACTAAGAGAAAACGCTGATAGCTCGCTGGAAACGAAGAATTTTGAGCATTTGAGGACGGACTAATGCGTATTATGTTGTATTGGATAGATTTATGTGAATTGGTATACTTTGATACTGCTCAGAATGTAGTAACTTTGAATTATTACAATCTTCATATTACTGCAGATAGCGCTCTGGAAACACGAAATATGATGTTTTTGCCGATAGATTCATACATATTATGAGACCTTGAATAGGATTATGAACTTTTTATAGTGAAAATCTGCGTGTAAAAGCGTGATTTCAACGTATCCCAAAGTTTGTAAAACTGCAAATGGCACTCTAAAAACACGCGATATGACGTATTTGATGTTAGAGTCCGCCATATTACACATTTCTGTAGCAAAATTTTGCTTCTGAGCAGATTTACACAGTCAAAAATTTCTCAACTAGACTCAGTGAAAACGCTGATAGCTCGCCGGAAACGCAAAATTTCGAACATTTGATGACGGTTTCATGCGTTTTATGTTGTATTGGATAGATTTATGTGGATTATTTCAAACCTAATATAACTGAAGATAGCGCTCTGAAAACACGAAATATAATGTTTTTGCCGATAGATACATACCTAGGGTACGTTCCACTTAACGACTACAACGACCGCGCTCACAACGACCAAATCTCCGTTCCACTAGCTAGGCATCGTCGCCGGCGAAAACTTAAGTGGAACGGGTTTATGAACATATGTCAATAGACAAATATCTGCCGAGCTAAACATGACTGCTACTAGCCTACTACTGCTGTCATTGGTACGTATATAAGGCGTCGAATAGATAGACAGTTTTCGGAAAGTTCACAACTTGATTGTATTTATTATGTTGTTCGCTTGTAAGATTCAAAAAATTTTACTCATGCTGATAATTTTATTTTATTTGCAAAATGTCAACGCCTACATTTGAAATTCTGTTGGAAATTATACGGAAAGATTTAACTAGGGCAGTAAAAGGTTGTCCCACAATTAGTCTTCTTCTGGAGTTAATAAAAATTCAACAACATTATTATTTTCAGCATTTATGAGAGACAGTTTCTGCATTTGTTGTCCTTCTGCCATTTTCTTGTTTGTATACAAGCTGTCGGATTTTAAAAATGGCGCGAAAAATCCCAAACGACCGCACAGACCCATGCTCTAACTGCGAGCGTTGTAGTCCTTAGGAGTGACGTCACTAGTGACGTGTCCGTGACGTTTGAAACCTCGATCGCAACAACCGCGGCCTTAAGTGGAACGCAAAATGGGCGACACAATCGTTGCGGTCGTTAAGTGGAACGTACCCATATTATAAGATCCTGAATGGCAATATGAACTTTTTGATTGTGAAAATCTGCGCGGGAAAGCGTGATTTCGACTTATTCCAAAGTTTGTGAAACTGCAAATTGCACTCTAAGAATACAGAATATGATGTATTTGATGTTAGATTCTGCCATATAACGCATTTCCGTAGCAAAATATTACTTCTAAGCAGATTTTCAGAATCAAAAATTTCTCAACGAGAATGAAAAAACGCTGATAGCTCGCTGGAAACGCAAAACTTTGTGCATTTGAGGACGGATTCATGCGTATTATGTTGTATTGGACAGATTTATGTGATTTGCGATACTTAGAAATCGCTCAGAATGTAGTAATATTTACTTATTTCAATCTCCATATAACTGCAGATAGCGCTCTAAAAACACGAAATATCATGTTTTTGCCGATATATTCATACATATTATGAAGTCCTGAATAGGATTATGATTTTTTATTGTGAAAATCTGCGCAAGAAAGCGTGACTTCGACTTTTGATGTGAGATTCTGCCATATAATGCATTTCTGTAGCAAGATCTCGCTTCTGAGCAGATTTTCACAGTCAGGAATTTTTCAACTAGACTCAGGAAAAACGCTGATAGCTTGCTGGAAACGCAAGATTTTGTGCACTTACGGACGGATTCATGCGTATCATGTTGTTTTGGATAGATTTATGTGATTTGCGATACTTTGAATCTGCTCAGAATGTAGTAATTTTGACTCATTTTAAACTTTATATAACTGCAGATAGCGGCTCTGAAAACACGAAATATGATGTTCTTGCCGATAGATTCATACATATGATGAGGTTTTGAATAGGACTATGAACTTTCTGATTGTGAAAATCTGCACGGGAAAGCGTGATTTGGACTTATTCCAAAGTTTGTAGAGCTGGAAATAACACTGTAAAAACATGAAATATGATGTATTTGGTGTTGGATTTGGCCATATAACGCATTTCTGTAGCAAAATCTCGCTTCTGAACAGATTTTCACAGTCAAAAATTTCTCAACTAGACTCAGAAAAAACGCTGATAGCTTGCTGTAAACGCAGGATTCTTTGCATTTGAGGACATATTTATGCGTATTATGCTGTATTGGATAGATTTATGGGATTTGCGATACTTTGAAACTACTCAGAATGTGTTAATTTCAACTTATTCCAAACTGTATATAACTGCTGTTAGCGCTCTGAAAACACAAAATATGATGCTCCTGCCGATAGTTTCATTCATATTATAAGGTCCTGAATGGGATTATAAACTTTTTGATTGTGAAAATCTGCGCGACAAAGCGTGATTTCGACTTATTCCAAAGTTTGTGGATCTGCAAATAGCACTCTAAAAACACAGAATATGATGTATCTGGTGTACGATTCTGCCATATAACGCATTTCTGTAGCAAAATCTCCCTTCTGAGCTGGATTTCACAATCAAAAATTCCTCAACAAGGCAGAAAGAACGCTGATAGCTTGCTGGAAACGCAAAAATTCTGTGCGTTAGAAGACGGATTCCTGCGTACCATGTTGTATTGGAAAGATTTATGTGATTTGCGATTTTTTGAAACCGCTTGGATTGTAGTAATTTTGACTTATTCCAAACTTCTTATAATTGCAGATAGCGCTCTGAAAACACAAGGAACGATGTTTTTGCCGATAGATTCATACATATTCTGAGGTCCTGAATAGGATTTTTAACTTTTTGATAGTGAAAATCAGCGCGGGAAAGCGAGATTTTGACTTATTCCAATAATTGAAAAACTGCAAATAGCACTCTAGAAACACGTGATATGATGTATTTAGTGTTAGATTTTGCCATGTTACGCATTTCTGTAGCAAAATCGTGCTTCTGAACAGATTTTCACGGTCAAAAATTTCTCAACTAGACTCAGAATTAACGCTGATAGCTTGCTAGAGACGCGAAATTTTGTGCATTTGAAGACGGATTCATGCTTATTATGCTGTATTGGATAGATTTATGTGATTTGCGATACTTTGAAACTGCTTAGAATGTGGTAATTTTGACTAATTTCAAACTTCATATAACTGGAGATAGCGCTCTGAAAACACGAAATATGATGTTTTTGCCGATAGATTCATACAGATTAAGAGGTCCTGAATAGGATTATGAACTTTTTGATAGTGAAAATCTGCGCGGAAAAGCGTGATCTTGACTTATTCAACGTTTGTAAAACTGCAAATATTTTTACAGTCGAAAATCTCACAACTAGACTCAGAAAAAACGCTGATAGACTGCTGGAAACGCAAACTTTCGTGCATTTAAGGACGGATTCATGCGTATTAGGTTGTATTGGATAGATTTATGTGATTTGCGATACTTTGAAACTGCTCAGAATGTGGTAATCTTGATTTATTCCAAACCTCATATGACTGCAGATAGCGCTCTGAAACACGGAATATGATGTTCTACCAGGAAGATTCATACAAATTATGAGGTCTTGAATAGGATTATGAACTTTTTGGGTGTGAAAATCTGCGCGGAAAAGCGTGATTTAGACTTATTCCAGAGTTTATCTAACTGCAAATAGCACTCTAGAAACACGGAATATGCTGTATTCGGTGTTAGATTCTGCCATACAACGCAAATTCAAATCAAAATCTTGTTTCTGAGTAGATTTACGGATTAAAAAATTTCTCAACGAGACTCGGAAAGAACGCTGATAACTCGCTGGAAACGCAAAATTTTGTGCATTTAAGAACGGATTCATGCGTATTATGTTGTATTGGATACATTTGTTCGATTTGCGATACTTTGAAACTGCTCCGAATATAGTAATTTTGACTTATTTCAAAATTCATAAAGCTGCAGATAGCGCTAGTTTTGTTCGTTGATCATAAGAATGAGTTTTTAGAAGAAACAAAATTACAGGTTGGAGTTGATTGACAAGTGTTCTTAACAATCATAACTACAACTATGTGTTTTCACATGCAAAAGTCTTATTTATAACATTTTGTTATCTACAGGATATTGTGTTCTATTTCTAGTAAAGTAAGCCGGTTACAAGATGTAATTCTTCCAGCCCTAGTCGAGAACTATGGGGGCCACAGAGTTCGGTGACATTTTGATTTCCACATTGGGTCGTCCTTGCGATCTGTTAAATTTTCCTTGTTGAACAAAATAATACAAAATAGAACATTAAATGATTATTGTGATAATTGTATATAAAATAACTGTATATATGCTCGTTTTATCATAGTAAATGGGTGTATCTTTGATTTCATTCGATTTTTCTTCATCGTCATCTATTATTGGAATTAAATTCTTGGCTTCGTCTAAATTAATAGAATCTAGTTTGATGTATTATTATTCAAATATGTTTTATTATTTTGATTAATAGTTGCAGGCAAATTTGGTAAATTAACCCGGCGTGGGTATGGTATACCCCACTCGCTTAGAAACTTATCCTGTCACGTAATTATCAGTCTCAGTGCTACCACCATCCTAGTACCTTCGAATGAGGCATTCGCATAAACATCGTTGAATCATTTGCAATAATCGCTTGACGTTCAAGTGATCCACATCAATCGGAAGTGCGTGTGGGCACCATATACCCCAGTGTACCCATGGAGTAACAAATGGGATCAATGGTATGGTTGCTCATCATCCAAATAATTCAATCGTGGAACAATACAGGTTGAATTATTCCGAAAAATTAGGCCTTCCGCTGATTGAGGATCATAAAAATCAAAGACTTGCTAATACATATATACAATATCAATTCATACAGAAAATCAGTGATATGGGATCTAAAAAACCAATAATACAAGCAATATCAAATGGAAAACGACACATCCAGGTCGATGTGTAATATGCCGAAGGAGATCAGATCGAGAATCCTTCTATACCTGTGTTACATGTACTCGATACGTGTGCATGAAGCATAGCTATTAAATCTGCGACGACAGTCACAAAGAGTAAAAATATTGAAATAAGACCTTTTATAAATATAGTTATATTTTTTAAAGCTTCTTTGATAGTCTGACAATTATTATATATCATTTATATTTGCATTTTGCATTCAACAAATCATTATCACCCTATTTCTCAAGCTTCCTCTTTTTCCTTGTGATAAAATACATATTATCATCTTTAACCAATGTAATTACCAGAATATCGTATCAAATGTCTATGTTACCAATCATTATTAGTAAATGATTATGAAAAGGCATGTTATTTGCATCAATCGTTATTCCAAAATATTTAGTTCGATGATAATGAATGGGGTGTATCATATCCCAGTGTACCACAGGTGTCACAAATTTTATGTGTACCCGCGCCGGGTTGATATTAATATGACTAAATTTTGTGCTTTGAAAAGCTTTTAAAATCATGTCTTCAATTTTCACTTCACATTCATTATTTATTTCAATTATATAAGTTCCATTTAAGGGAATATTGTTCGTATCTCTACCACATTTTTTAATTGCAACAACACTATATGAAGCGATGATAATCCATTGATTCTTCTCTATCTTCTGGATTTTTATATTCGGAATAACAGCTGGGATGGTAATGCAGTTGGTTGTGCTCACGTTGAATCCTAGAAGTTAAATCACACAAGGGGCGTCTTAATAGATCTTGAAAAGATGCATTTCTTGACACAAGTATTCTTCTGGTGAGATTTCCTTGCATTTTGAATCAAAGAAGGAATAAGTCTGCTCATTGGAAATGAGGAATTCAGAACGTGGTATTATGATTCTAAATGAATTATGATTTGGAGTAGGCAAGGAATATAAGTGATAATAATCAAAATACTCAATCTCTACAATTGGAATTTGTAATAAAAATATAATCTGATTACTTTTACTATAACTTTTTATATTAATGATTTTTTCAAACAATAATAAATTATCTAATATGGGTTCAAATGGGAATCTACTAACTCTTAATTGTTTATCTATTGTTATAATTCCGGAAAATTAATCATATGGTTCTATAATAGAATTATGGAGTACGTTTGACTTTGAAAAAGTGATATCATCTTTAATTTTTTCAAGAAAATCATATATTATTTGTAAACTTGAAATATATTGTGATATAACAGTTTGTAAAGATTAATTATGATTCATTTCTACATGCTTCATCCATGTATCATTGATAATTGTTTCCAACTCCATTATTTTGGAATTTAAATGAATTTGATTATTTGAAAGCTTTTTGATACTATCATTAAATTTTTGAATTGATGTTTGTGAAATTGTCATTTGATTATTAAAAAGTATTTTAAGTCTTTGTTGGTTATTTGATACTTTTGAGATAATGTCGTCATATCTTTCAGCATCTCTTTGATCAAGATTTCCAGTAATGGATTTAATAATTGAGCCTAGGCCGTCTATTAAACCTCGTTTCTGTCTATTAATTATGTTAGGATTCAATTGTTTCATCTGAGTTGAAACTTCATTCTCAAGAATGTAAATTATACGATAAGAATTGTGACTAAATGTTGAACTTTCAATCTCGTTTTTAATAATTGCTATTTTACTCTCTAATATATGAAATTCATTTATTATGTCAGTAATGTCAAATATTTGTACAAATGTCCAATAGTCAGTCTGTAGTTGGGCATGACCTAGTTTTAAAGGAAGTAGGCCAGGATTTTGGTTGAAATTATGGTATTTGGGTAATTCTAATGTTGCGGTGGCGATGAGGAACGAACATCTGTAACAATGGGTGGTTTCCTCAATTCTTTGATATGAATAATCTCAATTTTCTCTTTTCTATTTTGATTTGTAATCTCTACACGATTTTTATCTAACAAATTGGTAATTTTAAAAGGACCTAAGAATTTCAGATTTTTCTTATTCCTGTGCAAAGGATTCTGTTCAAAAACAATTTGATTTAATTTAAATTCATTGCTCTTATCTCCTTGCGTATTAGATTTCAAAACTACTTTTTCTGTATCGACTTGCAATTTATTCGAAACTGCTTCGTTAACATGTTTTAATATCTCGTTATGGTTCTCAACATAGTCACTATAAAATGAATTAGGCATAAAAAGTTCATTTGTATCTCTCAATTTTGTATGACCAAAAGCTTATTTAAAAGGGGTGAAGTTGGTTGAACAATGTATCGAATTATTGTAACCAATAATTGCATAATTCATTTGATCGCTTTTGTCGTCCGGAAAAGTTTCTCTTAATATTCTTAAATGTTCTATAATTGTTGAGTGGAATCGCTCGACAATACCGTTTGATTGGTGGTGATATGGTGTTGTAAAATGAATATTAATTTTGTGTAATCTTGAAAATTCTTGTACGGTGCTATTGTTAAATTCTTTTCCATTGTCTAGAATTAGATTTTCTGGGACGCCAAATGAAGCAAAATACTTAATTGAAGCATTACTTATGTGAATCGCTGTTTCACCTTCTATAAAGATTGCTTGCGCAAATCTTGTAAAGGCATCTACTAAGGTCAAATAATTTTTCTTATCAAATGCAAATACATCTATATGAACTATTTGGAAGGGTCTAGTTGCTGTTTCTGTTAACATCAGAGGCGAATAAGGTTTCTTTCTAGAATACTTAGCTCTCTGACAAATGTGACATGTGTTAATAAAATTTGTTACTGTTGATTTCATATGTTTCCAGTAATAATTTCTTTTTAAATATTCAATGGTTTCATTTATACCTCTATGGTTAGTCTTTCCTTCATGATGGTTCTTCATCAACATTATTTGTTCTTCTTTATCAGTTACAGTATTTAAAAGTTTTATACATTTAATTAATTTGGGACCTTCTTCTGAGAAATGATTCAAAAATACTATAGAAAAATCTCTATGAAGTTTATCTGTGTGGAAATACATATGATAAATAACTTTTGAACTTGTGAAATTCCTCAAAAACTCAAATATAATTTTATCATTATTGTTTTCAGGTATTTTTACTTTTATAATTCTCTGATTTTAATAATTTTCATGAGAGACATCATACTTAGAGTAAAAATTTGGAAACACAAGAATCTGATCTGTTTTATTATTTTTAATCTCGTCTAAACTTGTAATACCGTCATTATTAGTATCACCTGCTGTAGAGTGTTGAGTTACGCTTTCAGAATCTGAGACGTTGTTATCTACTTCTGCAATGTCAATGTTCTGTTGATTGTTTGTTGTGTTTGGAGGTTTAACTTGTATGTCAGAAATTATATGGAGTTTTAATCTCTTCTTAATTTTCTCATTCTCAATTAAATATTGTGTACTAGTGGATGGCTGTGGTTCATCAGGTACTGAATTTTCTACAAAATTTTGTGAATAATCTACAATGTCTGTATTTATTTCGTCAGGACTATTGATTACTGATTCGCTTTCTATTGCATTGATATAAATGCGCGAGAGACAATCTGCGTTGGTGTTACATTTACCTTTTTTATATATTATATTATAATCGTATTCTTCCAGTTTCAGTTTTCATCTTACTAGTTTTGAGTTAGGCTCTCTTAAATCAAATAACCATGTGAGTGGTCGATGGTCAGTGACTATTGTGAACTTACGACCGTATAGATAAGGTCTAAAGTGTTTACAGGCCCAAACGATGGCTAGTAACTCTTTTTCGATTGTTGAATATCGTGTTTCTGTTTCATTCAAAATTCGCGACGCGTATGCTAGTGGTTTATCTCTTGGAATATCGCCTTGAGAAAGGACAGCGCCTATTGCGTAATTGCTTGCGTCTGTTGTTAATATAAATGGTTTGTCAAAATCAGGGTATTGGAGAAATGAGTCATTCATTAATAGGTGTTTGCAAGTATTAAAACGGTCGATGAAATCTTTGTCATGTATTACTTTGGAGTCCTTCTTTAAATATTTTGTCATTGGTTTAGTAATTTTTAGTCTGCGATGAAACGTCTGTAGTATCCAAGTAATCCAAGAAAACTTTTGATTTCTTTTTGAGTTTTAGGAATCGGAAAGTTTTTTTATAACAGAAATTTTGTCAGGGTTTGGTTTAACCCCACTTGGGGTAATTATGTGTCCCAAATATTGTACAGATTTTTGTAAGAACTCGGATTTGTCTATTTGTATTTCTAAATTACTTTGTCGTAGTCTGTCAAATACTGATTTAAGTCTTTCTATGTGTTCTTGCAGTGAAGTACTGAAGATTATTATGTCGTCTCAATATACGAGGCATGTTTCATTTTGTAATCCTCGAAGGACATTATCCATGACACGTTGGAATGTGGAAGGGGCATTTTTTAATCCGAAGGGCATGCGTTTAAACTCGTAATGTCCACCTCCAGTTGTGAAAGCTGTCTTTTCAACGTCTTCGCGATGTACTTCTACTTGATGAAATTCGCTCGCTAAATCAAGAGCTGAAAAATAATTTGCTTTACCTAATTTGTCTAAAATATCCGCGATTTATGGTGAAGGGTATTTGTCGTCTATAGTACGTTCGAATAATTTTCTGTAATCGATAACTAATCTCCATTTCTTAAGACCAGATGCGTCTAATTCTTTTGGGACTATCCAGATTGGACTAGACTAAGGTGAAATACTATTTTGGATTATTCCTTGATTTAACATTTTCGAAATTTGATCGCGTACTTCTTGTTTATGTACTTCGGGAAATCTATATGATTTTACATGAATAGGGGTGTCATCTTTTAATCTAATTTTATGTGTGACTTCGTTTGAAGAACTGAGAGGAATATTTTCAGAATAAAATATGTCTCTATACCCGTAACATAATTTTCTTATCGCATCTTTTTCTTCTTTGTTACAATGGTCTATTCTTATATTTTTCAAATTTTGCTTCAATAAATTTTCGTATTCAATTTCTAATTTGTCGTTATCATTTTCCATTTTTTCAACAAAATTTAAATCTATGGAATCTAAAATTTCAATATCTAAAGGTTCGTGGATATCAAGTTTTACAGGGTGTTCTTTGATATTTATTACTGAAGTTATTGCATAATTGTTTAAAACATTTACTACTGCTTTAGGCATTTTAATACCGTTTCTAAAGTTTGTATATTCTAACAATTCAATGCCGTTTTTCTGTTTAACTGGTATTTTTACTATCATGTTAACTCTTGAAGGTATAATAATGGAATATTTTTTAAAATCATCTCGCGATGTCTTGTCATTGTCAGGTTCAAATATTATAGGAATATTTGCGAAAGGAGTACGTAATTGTTTTGTGTTTACATTGACATTTGCGTTCAACTGTCTCAATAAATCTACGCCTATAAGTCCATCATATTTATTACTAAATTTAAAAAGGTAAAATTTATGACTTTTAGGAACATTAAAATTTTCAAGAAGTGGAATTTCGACTACTTCATTGTGAGATGAAATATCGTGAGCTGTTTGAATGTTGAAATTCTCATTGAAAATATAATTTTGATAAAATCTGTAAGCTAGATCAGGGTTCATTAAACTTTTAGTACTTCCGGTATCGATTAAAAAGTTTGCATCAATTTCGGGAATATAAATGTAGGGTAGGTTTGCTTTTAATATATTTAACTGAATCAGGTTTGATTCGTGTTGCATGGGACCAAAGGAAAATTTTGTGCACCTTCGTAATTCTCAGAGTCATATGTACTGTTATCAAATGTACAACTTGATCCGTCATAGTCAGCGTGGGAATAACTATAGTTTGTCTCAGAATTGTCATACACAAGCTGTTCACATGTATAATTCTCATGGGTTTCATTTTCTGCATAGTTTTGATTTTCAAAATAAATATTAGGATTTTCTTGATTGATATTTTGGTTATAAGGTGCCGAAGATGTGAATGACTTTTGTTGGGATTTGATTCTAGATTGGGCAGATGTAGTATCCATGGGTTCTGGTGTATACTCTCTTTGATTTTGATCTTGATTAGGATAAGTTAAATTTCGAGGAAAATTCTGCTGTCTTTGTAATGGCATAAAATTTGTGGGACGTACAAAATTATTTTGAGGCTGACATTGTACATAATGAGTAGGACACCAATTTGGTCGATTATTTGTCTTATAAAACAGATTAGTTCGAAAAGGCATCCAATTAGGTATTTTTTGTTGTATAAATCTATGAGGATTTGGATTTGCAGGAAATTGTTGCAAGTTAGGTATGTATGTTGCATTCGTAGGTACAATTCGTCTTGTTGGTACCATTCTTTGAGTTGGTTTGAATGAGCTTTGTAAATTTAAAGTATTCTGCTTTTGAAGTGAATAAAGAAAGTTTTCTTCTTCTATGACAAGGCTCATGGCTTTTTCTGAAGAATCAGGATTTCTTAATCTAACATTTGTTTGAATGTTTGGTGGTGAACCTCTAATATATGGTTTGAGTGCTAGATCGTCGTAATTTTTAGCTTGTAATGATTTTTCAGTGGGTGGAATTTGTGAAGTATCTAATTTTGCAAATATTAAACTACGGGCATTTTGGCATCTCATGCCGAAGTTATATGGTGATTCACTTTTTTGTGGTTTTAAAGAAATTAAATCTTGAACTAGACAGTCAATATTTCTCTGATCTCCAAAACTAAGACTTAAAGACGTTTTAATATCTTTCCAGGTTTTTAATTCTGTTCTGGATCCAATCAAAAGTTGTGCGCGACCAGTTAATTTACCTAAAATCGCTCTAATTAAGAAATTGTGGAATGCTGGATCTGAACTCGTGAATGACTAAATTAAATTTTGGCAATTATCTATAAATATATTCAAAGTATGAGGATTTCCTTCATACCTAGGAATAGAGTCTAAATAGAGTCGTAACAATTGATAATCAATAACAGATGGTGCTGCTGTAGCTATATTTACGTCTGCTATATTTATATTATTCAATAAATCTGATGAATTCTCTATATTGTTCATCAATTTATATTTATTATCTCAATTGTGAAATCGTAATATTTCTTTTATTATGATTATTTTCTAGATTTGATCTTGTGATTTGTATGTAAGAAAATGAGCAACTTACATTAAAAGTGTTGTTTGCATTCTTAACCTAGTGTCTATGGGTTCTGACGATTTGATTCTTCCCCCAGGTCTTCCTACTGCTAGCTGGCTTCAGCGATGCTTGTCCTCGACCAGTGTTGTAATTTCTTCTTTCTTCCTCACCTTCTGACGAACTGTTGTTCTTCTGGGCAACAGGTGAGACTTAGGTGTAGAAATCGATATGCTCTCGATCTGCTTCTACCGTTCACTACCGAACCGACCGTTTTTCTTCTCGATTAGTCGTTAACACGAAAATTGCTCGTTTGCAAATTTCGAGAATCCTACCGACTGCGCCAGTTTTGTTCGTTGATCAAAAGAATAAGTTTTTGAAAAGAACAAAATTACAGGTTAGAGTTTATTGACAAGTGTTCTTTACAATCATGACTACAACTATGTGTTTTCACATGCAAAAGTCTTATTTATGACATTTTGTTATCTACAGGATATAGTTTCCTATTTCTAGTAAAGTAAGCTGGTTACAAGATGTAACTCGCTCTGAAAACACGGAATATGATGTTTTTGCAGGAAGATTCATACGAATTATGAGGTCTTGAATAGGATTATGAACTTTTTGATTGTAAAAATATGCGCGGAAAATCGTAATTTCGAATTTTTCCAAAGTTTGTAGAACTGCAAATAGCACTCTTAAAACAAGAACTATGATGTATCTGGTGATAGATTCTGCCATATAACGCATTTCTGTAGCAAAATCTCGCTTCTAAAAAGATTTTCACAGTCAAAAATTTCTCAACGAGACCCAGAAAAAACGCTGATAGCTCGCTGGAAACGCAGAATTTCGTGCATTTGAGGACGAAAACATGCATATTATGTTATATTGGTCAGATTTATGTGATTTACGATACTTTGAAACTGCTCAGAATGTAGTAATTTGGACTTATTTCAAACTTCATATGACTGCAGATAGCGCTCTGAAAACAAGAAATATGTTGTTTTTGCCGATTGATTCATACATATTATGAGGTCCTGAATAGGATCATGAACTTTCTGATTGTGGAAATCTGCGCGAAGAAGCGTACTTCCGACTTGTTCCAAAGTCTGTAAAACTGCAGATAGCACTCTTAAAACATTAGGTATGATGTATTTGGTGTTAGATTCTGCCATATAACGCATTTCTGTAGCAAAATCTCGCTACTGAGCAGATTCTTACAGTCAAAAATTTCTCAACTAGACTCAGAGAAAACGCTGATAGCTTGCTGGTAACGCGGAATTTTGTGCACTTGAGGACGGTTTTATGCGTATTGTGTTCTATTGAATAGATTTATGTGATTTGCGATACTTGAAACTGCTCAGAATGTAGTAATTTTGACTTATTTCAAACTTCATATAACAGCAGATAGCGCTATGGAAACACGAAATATGATGTTTCTGCCGATAGATTCATACACATTATGAGGTCCTGAATAGGATTATGAGCCCACTGATTGTAAAAATTTGCGAGGAAAAGCGTGATTTCGACTCATTCCAAATTTTGTAAAACTGCAAAAAGCACTCTAAAAACACAAAATATGATGTATTTGGTGTTAGATTTTGCCATATACCGCATTCTTGTAGCAAAATCCCACTGCTGAGCAGATTTCACATTTCTGAGTCTCTCACCTAGACTCAGGAAAAACGCTTATAGCTCGCTGGAAACGCAAAATTTTGTGCATTTGAGGACGAATTCCTGCTTATTATGTTTTTGCCGATGAACTTATACATATTATGAGGTCCTGAATAGGATTATGAATTTTTTGTTGATGAAAATGTGCGCGGAAAAGAGTGATTTCGACTTATACCAAAGTTTGTGAAACTGCAAATAGCACTCTAAAAACAGGGAATATGATGAATTGGGTGTTAGATTCTGCCATATAACGCATTTCTGTAGCAAAATATCGCTTCTTAGCAGATTTCCACAGTCAAAAATTACCCAACTTGACTCAGAAAAAACACTGGTAGCTCGCTCGAAGTGCAAAATTTTGGGCATGCGAATTATGTTCTATTGGACAGATTTATGTGATTTGCGGTACTTTGAAAATGCTCAGAATGTAATAATCTTGCTTTATTCCAAACTTCATATAACAGCAGATAGCGCTCTGAAAACATGAAATGTAATGTTTTTGCTCATAGATTCATACATATTATAAGGACCCGAATAGGATGGAGAACTTTCTGATTGTGAATATCTGCGCGGGAAAGCGTGATTCCGACTCATTCCAAAGTTTGTAAAACTGCGAATAGCACTCTAAAACCACGAGATATGATGTATTTGGTGCTAGATGCAGGTGCATTTCTGTAGCAGAATCTCGCTTCTGAGCAGATTTTCAGGATCAAAAATTTCTCAACCAGACAGTAGAAACGCTGATAGCTCGCTGGGAATGCAGAATTCTGTGCATTCTAGGACAGATTCATGCGTATTATGTTGTTTTGGATTGATTTGTGTGATTTGCGATACTTTGAAACTGCTCAGAATGTAGTAACCTTGACTTATTCCAAACTTCATATAACTGCAGATAGCGCTCTGAAAACACGAGATATGATGTTTTTGCCGATAGATTCATACTTATTATGAGGTCCTGAATAGGATACTGAACTTTTTGATTGTGAGAATCTGCGCGGAAAAGCGTGATTCCTACTAATTCCAAAGTTTGTTAAACTGCAGATAGCACTCTATAAAACACGAAATATGATGTATTCGGTGTCAGATTCTGCCATATAACGCATTCCTGTAGCAAAATCTTGCTTCTGAGTAGATTTCCACACTTGAAAATTTCTCAACCAGACTTACAAAAAACGCTGATAGCTCGCTGGAAACGCAAGATTTCGTGCATTTGAGGACGGATTCATGCGTATTATGTTGTATTGAATAGATTTATGTAATTTGCGATACTTGGAAACTGCTCAGAATGAACTAATTTTGACTTATTTCAAACCTTATATAACTGTAGATAGCGATCTTAAAACACGGAATATGATGTTTCTGCCGATGATTTCATACATATTATGAGGTCCTGAATAGAATTATGAACTTTTTGATTGTGAAAGTTTGCGCAGAAAAGCGTGATTTCGACTTATTCCAAAGTTAGTAAAACATCAAATAGCACTCTAAAAACACAAAATATGATGTATTTAGTGTTGGATTCTGCCATATAACGCATTTCTGTAGCAAAATCTTGTTTTTAGCAAATTCTTACAGTCAAAACTTCCTCAACTAGAATAAAAAAAAATGCTGATAGCTTGCATAAAACATGAAATTTTGTGCATTCGAGAACGGATTTATGCGTATTATGTTGTATTTGATAGATCAATGTGATTTGCGATATTTTGAAACTGCTCAGAATGTAGTAATTCAGACTTTTTTTAAAACTTCATATAACTGCAGATAGCGCTCTGAAAACACGAAATATGATATTCGGATTCCGGACCGGCCAACAACACTCCGCTCACCATTGTAGGACCTGGAGGCCCTGCTCCAGATTCCGCCGACGTCACCGGTACCCTCGGAGGAAGACTATCCGCTGCCGGCCCTTCCATCAAGGCCGTGTAAGCAATTTCAGGTTAGGTAGAAGTCCAGTCCGAGAGGTGTCGTATCACCTGTCCGTCAGCCTGCAGCAACCCCACTTGGTGTCGTGGAGATCACTCCCATGACAACATCGTCCGAGTCGGCTGCCGCAACCGCTACCGTACCGCAGACGGGTTCGGGGAGGCCGTCAACCGTCGCACCTTGGCTGGCAACACCGACCGTTACCAAGCCGCCAGCGAGGAGTGAGCGGAAGAAGAACCCCTGCCAGAACCGTGGACGTAGGGAGCCGAATTCAGAGAGGCCCAAATACACCGCCTGGTATAATCCATATGATTGGAATGATCCCTACAATCGATATTTTGATTATTAGTTTTATTTACCTTTTCACTGTGTGATTATTTTGAAAAATAGCATTCACGTACTTTTTTTCTGGAAAGTAAGGGGAGTGTGTGACGAATTAGGCCCCAAGACCCGTCACTATGGCACATCCCAGAGCCTTCTGCTAGCGTCAATAATCTTTTAATCCAACAGAATTCAATTCACTTCTCGCGCACCCTGTTAACTTTGAATTCAGTAACTTTGCTTCAACATATAACGCCGCTAACCGTAAGTTCATCGGTCTTCAACTGTTTTGAATACGTTTCATATATTTCACATGTGGACGAATACGGTTAGGCTTTAAAAACACCTTAAATTAAAAGAAATTGAGATCGTATGGTCTGTATTTATGTCTTGTGTCTCACCGTAATGAAGTCTGAATGTAGTCCGCCGTTGTTCCGTAAATATGTTGTATATTGTATATTTTTTGTTGTTATGTTCATGACCTCCGACAAGACACAAATAAAAACACCTGACATTTGACGTTTCAACTTACCGGCATAACTATATTATCGACCGATTGGAAAATCATTTGGGACAGTTTTAATATCAAGAAAATAATATCAGAAAAGGATGTATCCGACAGGAGAGTATTAGGAAATGTATTATTGTAATGAAATTTGTATTTGTGAAATTATTGTTTTTTTTTTTCTGTATTTCTTCTTTATATTATTGCTAGTGCTAATATGGATTTGATTTGAAGACATGTTAAGCAATGTTTCATTAAAATATGGGTATAAATAAGGCCTTTTGGCCGATTTTAGTCACTTCTTTGTAAGTTAGTTTTCCGAGCCATCTTCCAGAGTCTATATACTGTGTTTACCGTTCGACGTCCGTTCAAAATTTTCGTGCTAAGTCCGTTAGTGCGTTTGTCAAGGCAAAGTTGTAAGTTTGATCATTTTGTTTATTTTTTTTCTGAGTCCGTAGAAGGAACTAAGTTTATTTCTCAATTGTTATGTTGTTTTTGCACATGGAATAGTTTTGCTATTTTTGAACTTGGAATATTTTTGTAAGATACAACTAAGAATCGTTGGATTAACGTAGAAGCACCGCTGAAGAAGTCTTCATGATTTCAAAGCGTTTGATTATTTAACGTAGAAGCACCGCTAAGGAAGTCTTCGCTATTCCGAAGCGTTGACTATTCAACGTAAAAGCATCGCTGAAGAATTCTTCGTGATTTCGAAGCGTTGATCATTTAACGTAGAAGCACCGCTGAAGAAGTCTTCGTGATTTCGAAGCGTTGATTATTTAACGTAGAAGCACCGCTGAAGAAGTCTCCGTGATTTCGAAGCGTTGATTATTTAACGTAGAAGCACCGTTGAAGGAGTCTTCGTGATTTCGAAGCGTTTGATTAATTTAACGTAGAAGCACTGCTGGAGGAGTAACCTGGTGACTTCACAGTATCAAACCATATTAACGTAGAATCACTGTGAGGAAGCAAGTTTTGTTCCACTCGCGTAGAACGAGTTGTGAAGTTGATCCACTGTTCGGGAAATCGCTTCGCGATTCCGCGAATGTTGATTGTCTTGGGAAATTGCCGCATCGTCGTCGTCATTCTTAGTGTTTCATCAAGAAAAGATCTCTGGTCTTGATGACCATTTCTTGTCTTGTTCCAAGAATTCTTGATATTCCTTGATCTTGACTTTTAGGAGGAATCCCCTTTCTTCATTGTTTTATCCAATCTGAAAACTCAGTTTAGCGTTAGTGTCTACCCTTCATCCTCCCTGTCAGTTATGTTATGAATCGATTCTAGCAACGTTCTCCAAGATTGCCACCAATAGAAATAAATGGAAAGTCTGTAATTTTCATGTTTTAATCAGTATTTGAAATTATTATTGTTATATGATATAGCAATGTTGCTAAGAATTAACAACTTTTTTAAAGAATTGAGGATTCCATCAATACATTTCTCTTCTACATAAACGAGTTTCACCGGAAACTGACACTTATGCTTTCGATATGTATCAAATATTTGTTTTGAAAATCATAGCCACCAATATTTTTTACTCCCCCGAATAGGTTTAAATTTGTAAATGAGCTTTTTTAACTAGAAAATTTAGAAAAAGTCTCTTCACTTTCAAAAATACTTATATTGCAAGCCGCCATAACAATAAAAGCTGTCATTTAGACAATGACAGCCGTCACTTCGACAATGACAGCTGTCACTTTGAAAATGACGCTGTCACTTTAGAAATGACGCTGTCACTTTTACAATGACGCTGTCACTTCGGAAATGACAAATATCACTTTGAAAGTTGGTATAATACTCCTAAATTCATGAAACAGTGATGAAACTGGCCATGGAAATTTTTGTCAGGAAAAAACTGTGATGACCACAGCAGATTTCAATAATAGAATAATAAATATGCAGATTTGAATAATTAATTGTCAAGATATCAAGATTTCTTGACAAGAAGTCTTGATTCTTGTCTTGTCTTGAAAAATAAAAAACACTTCTTGTCTTGGTCTTGTCTTGATTTCAAGACAAGATCAAGACAAGATCAAACTATTTCTTGATTCTTGTGAAACACTAGTCATCCTTCAGTCCAACGATCTCAGTGCAAGTCCCTGCAACATATATGTGTGTACAACAGTTCTATTTTTGTGTGTGAATAAATCTCATAGTTACATATACTCACATTCTGAATATTATTCCTGAAAACACCCTGACCCACTCCTTTGGGCTACTCAGCCGTCAACCGTCAGAAACTGCGTCACCCACCGTATTGGCGCCCGAGTATACCGTTGGCAGTTTCAACGGCGACGCCAGAACTAACTATCCCGTCATCAGTGAGGTTATCGTTACATAAAAAATAACTTAGATTGATCCCTGAATGAATTGGCACAACATCAACCTGGAACATTCCCCTAAATTATCAGCGGATTTATTTCATTTGTTATAAAATTCGATAAATCCTTCGAAGTAGGGAATTAAATATTATCAATGTGTAATGAGAATCATTTATACTTATATTTGTACGTCGCATGCCAAGGTTTGACGATGGTAGTGTTGACGATGCGTTCGACAGAACATGTTTCAAATTAGATGGAATGATATGAATATATAAGAAAGAAATTATGTTCGCTAACTCTTACATTGTTGCAAACTCAATAAATGGAGTAAAGTATTTTTACAGCGGTATTAGCAATTCGTGGAACTTTCGTAGTTTTTGATGCAAAAATAGAGCATATGATTCATGCATCACGGTCTTATATACAGGTCTTGACACTGCATCTCACTACCATTGGTATGGAATCGACTCTTATTGAAGTTCTAAGTTATTATTAGTTCCTCAAGATGTGGAAAGCTGTAATATATTGTAGTTGATGAGTATAAATCTACAAATGATAATAGTTTAAGGGAGATTGAGGGAAATATTTATTTGTCACAAGTTCAAATATATATTTTCATGAATACAAAGTAATTCAATGTAATTATTTCAGAATATTAAATATTTTATTGCTATTTGATGGCAATATTTTAGATATTATTGATATTGAGTGCTATACATCAATTAGTTTTGGGATGTAAAATTAAATACACAATCCAGACTTGGATGATTCGAACCGCCGTTTCTTGTCTTTCTGATGCACATTTTCTGTTTCCCTCGCACACTTATTTTGTCGATGGTATAATGCCGTCTGTAGTAGTTTAAATAACTGATGAGCTGCTTCAATAATGAATACTGGTGAGTATGAAGACCTGTGTATAATATTGGAAATTGTGCGGCAATAGTGGTTCTTTTGGAGAGATTGTTCTACTAGAGGAACGATCTCGTCATCCCGTCGCTAATCCTTAAAGGGAATGAAATCAATGATTTTCCCAAGGATTCATACCCAAATATGATTGGAAACTGTCAATCAATGTCATCACAGACAGAGAGAAGT
Organism: Dromius quadrimaculatus; assembly: GCA_963989225.1. NCBI lineage: Eukaryota > Metazoa > Arthropoda > Insecta > Coleoptera > Carabidae > Dromius > Dromius quadrimaculatus. Next base: position 30,271,546 of record OZ022332.1, on the reverse strand, counting down.
GTGGATATATGATATGAAGCAGGGGAATTACGTGAGCTCAATTCACACTCGAGATTGATCTTGCCAAAGAAGAATTCTTGTTAGAGAGGCGGTACATATATGGAGTGGCGACGCCTAGAGTTTCTGTAATTCGTAAAGGAGTTGGAATCAATAATTTTTCTTCAGATTAATACATGATATAACATTGGGAATCGTCTATAAGAATGAGTGAAATCACGAATAGGCAAAAATGTAGAAATATGATATGGAGTAGAAGGATTCTGTAGGCTGAAATTATAATCGGAACTAATCATATCGAGAAATTTTCCTTGCCGGAGGTGATTCATATATGGAGCTGCGAAGCCTAGCGTTTAGAACCGCGAAGTGGTTCGGAACGCTAGTCCTATATACTTCAACGTATACATGTTTCGAATTACAACTGTCAGTTGGATGTTCTCAAAAGAATTTTTATTCATCGCTAATGATTAAACGGTATATTCATTTTGTTCATTTCGTTTTTATTCAATGCATCTTGATGAGGACTAGTGCCTCTCATACATTTGAAAACCATCACAGGAATAATAATCACTGCAAAAGTCCAAAACCTTCGATTACAATTGTCAAAAATGATAGTTCACCGGCCGTCAAAATATTCTCAAGTTATCTCTGACAAAAAATTCATGAGTATCAAACTGCTTCTGTCAAGTTTGATATACAGGTATATTGAATATATCTTAAAGTATTACAAAATTCACTATCTATTATAGATATTAGGTATTGTTATATGGCTAAAACATTCAAATTGATAATTTGTAATGTATTACAAGCTTTCATTGAGTTTTTTTAATGAGAAATAATTTTTTTGACATTCAATAGTACATGTTTTGACGCAAATGTCAATGCCAGTTCACAATAATGTACACATTTCATAAATAGAAAGTAAGTCGTTTAATTGAATAATATTAACAGAATGACAATTCAATGTGATATTTCTCAGGCTATGCTTGAACATTTCTTGGAATGACGTATAATGTGACAATAATAATGCATTTTTAACACAAAACAGAAAACAGGTATTTTTCGTACAACATGAATCCTTCCAAACAAGCGATCACATAAGTTCCAACATGATTTCAGAATGTTATTGTTATAAGGAAATCGATTCTTGTGATCAAGAGATCTATTCTTGTAATTGAAGTGTAACTTAATGGCAGATATCACAGGTTATGCTCAAGTATATATGGTTTATTATTTTTTTAGATTTTCCTCAGAGCAAATATATCCATTTAGGATTATCAATGGAATAAGTAAATCTATTGGTATGTATTCATAATCATTCAACTAACTCTGTATTTAAATCGTAGAATTGAATGAATCATTGAAAAAGTATTGAGGATAGATGGAATATGGGTATGTATCAATTAATACACTAGAGAATTTATCTCACATTTTAAAATATTTTGGAAATATGCATATAATAAATTCATGATTAGCGCTGCAGGTTGAAGAGAAGTTCAATCAGTTTACTTGGTAGCCATCTAATCACAAAATTATAGTTTTGTAATGATATTGTTTTTCTAATACTGATTCATCCATCCTTCAAAGATCCATCATTTGATTATACTATTTTCTAGATTCGATTCATACTCTTATTCACAATATTGTTTCCCTGTAAAATGAGTACTGAAGATTAAATGCCACTTGGAATATGTCAAGTAACTATAGTTTGGTACATGTGGTAAGTATTCTGCAATAAGAAAATCAATGTTTCCATTAACTTTGTGAAGATAATTCTCCTGAAAGCTGCATTGAGCCGATGGAATACGATAAGCTTGTGAACGATTTGAATAATTGCAAACACATCGCCTGTGAGAGAAAAAAATGGAAGAATCATCTAAATGATGAAAGCGCATTTTTGACAGCTCATGAATGCTTGTTACTTTAGAGATTCCGCAAATTTCCATCTCCCACAATAACTGAGCTTGAAATCAAGCAGTTTGGGTAAACTAACGAAACAGCAGCTTCCATTTAGTACTAGCTTCAAGTAGACTGTTTGATAGGTACATAATTTATGCATGTACAAACTCAAAAATACCTTTTACTCTTCATTGTTTAGTTATTGACTGAAAGGAGGTCAAGTGCTGTAGCTTAAAATGATAATTTGATCTTTATCAAAGCTATATAAAAAAAAATACACCAAAAGTGAACAAATTTTCATCCAATAATAATAATTCATTCTAATAAGCTTCAAATTCGCGTCAAACAAGTTATTGAATGAATCCCGGACAGATTTGACAACTGTACATAATAATAGTGACACCCGTGGCGAAAGTTGTAACTAAATTTTTATCTACTTTAATAAATTTTAGTTGCCATATCCCTAATGTCATAGATATCTATGGACATTGTTTCACTTGAAACAAGTAATTGAATAATTCAATTTTCCACAATCACTGAGCTTGAATTAAAGCAATTTGTGCAAGCCTACGAAACAGCAGCTTTTATTTAGTACCAGTTTCAAGTCTGTAAATAGTATAGTTGCTGAGATCTCAGCGTCACGCCAGCCAGCCAGCCAGCCAGCCAGCCAGCCAGCCAGCCAAAGTGAATATAATAGCGCTTTTTTCGGAAAAATGCGCTAAAAATTTCATATGTTCACGAAAGATCAGAATGTCATGACAAGAAAATATTTCAAATTTATAATGAGACATCAATCGATTCTATAATATTGTATCAATCTGTGTAATAGACTACAATGTAAAGAATAATATATTGCAGAAAAAGTATTAAGTTCAATTAATAATTGTTGGAAGTTATCAAAAGTATTCTTGTCTATGATTCATTTATGTCAAGAATGGTCCAAGGGCTCTTACGGAATTACGATTTAAGTCTTCCAATAGACTGAAATGCGAATATGATTCACTCACAATTAATATAGGTTCCACAACAAGTTTGCTGGGAGTGAGGTCAAGAGATAAAAGCAACAAATATAGTCCCATATCACCTGAATGTAAACAAATTTGAATTTTCAAAATAATCTGATAATGATAATTAATGAGCAACTGATAAATGATGCAACTGACACATAGCCAAGTGCTATTGATGTGGTTATGTGGAATTGGTTTCCATCATGGTCAATCGGAATGCCAGAATCATAGTCCCATAGGAATCATTGAACCGTCCCTAACCGAAATGAATTATAGAATCATTGTTATTCCTATAAAATCATGGTCTATTTCAGTTGAAAATGTGCTACTTCGATTTAAGTCTTCTGAACCAATTTTACAATAGCACAAAATTGTACTTTGCTATCACACAGTTCCATCTACTGTTAGTCGTGCATCAAACATCAATAACATCATAACTGAATTATGCAGTCAGAAGACTCAAATTAGATATGTTCGGGTAGTTTGTGTATATATTTATTGTTCTTATAGCTTCATATAATTTTTAGAAGCGGTGTTTGAAATTATGTATATTCATTGAGAGTAAATCGACTCGATATTCCGGTCAACCTGGAGGCTGGAATAATAGTCCCATAGGAGCTCTTGGACTGTTTTAAACTGGTAAGTCGAATGAAAAGTGTATTATTTGAAGTAATTAGGAGAGGATATGTGTTATTTTTTTCAAATTTGTGAGAACTCTCATTTTGAATCAAGAAAAGATTGCTTAAATACGACAATAGAAATATCAATCAGCATTATTCATTTGTTAAGATATGTAAACTATGGAACTCCACTCTAATATGAATGCATATAATATATTCTGTTTAAATACTCAACTAATGGTGCGATTCTGGAATTTTCTACAACACTACAGAACTGTAAATCTGAACAAAATCACATCATTTCTTGATGACAAATGACTCTGAATGTATTTGTCAACAAAAATTGTTGGGATTTTGTTAAGATTCACAGTTCTGTAGCGTTATAGAAAATTCCAGAATCGCTACACAAATTTGAATCTCGTAATTGAATAAATCCTCAAGAACAGTTTTAACGAAAAATTAGACAAGACCATGTATTCATGAATGCACTGGACAATTTATACTTCATTCACAAAAATTGTAGAGAACATGCTCACAATAAATTCATGACTAGCACTGCAGATTGAAAAGAAGTTCAGTCAGTCTATTTGGTATCTAATTAGTCAGTTAAATTATAGTTCTGTAATGATATTGTTGCAGAAAATTCAATTGTTTGTAGACACTGAAGAAGAATTGCTAAGATTCGAAACGTTGGCTCAAGAGATATGAATTCAATATACAAATCCTGCTGATTCATCCATCATCCGACGATCCGTCATTTGATAATACTATTTATAGGTATGCTTTTGCGCACATTTCCAATTTCAATTCACAACGATGTACACATCTCATGGAGGAGGAAGTAGGTGGTCTATTCAAATAATATCAATAAAATAACAAATTTCCGTAATCTTCCTCAGGTTATGATCAAGAATTTCTAGGATAAGAGTGATATGCGACAATATTGTTGCATTTTTAATACAAAATAAGGAACATGCATATTTCACACTATGAAACTCTTATCAAACAAGAGATCGTAGATTGTTGTAGTTATTGACAAAACTTCAAAATGGAAATACTTTATAATTGTTAAAGGAGAATCCACTCTTATGATCTGAAGAATCCATTCTTGTGATCAAGAAACTTATTTTTGTATAGTCAAGAGATTCATTATTGCTATCAGGATGGAGTAACCAATTGTTAGAAACAATGTATAGCATGGAGTTTGGGTCCAATTCACAATAATTTCAATCTCTCATTTCTAGCAACTTGAAGTTGGAGATGTTAGCAATCCCATTGAATTTCTTGAACGCAATCAAGTACTCTTCAACTGAATTACGCCAAAGATGTATGTGATTGCTCTTTATTGAATTAATTTTGTTTTCAAAAATTCATTTAGCCACTCAATGATTTGTAATCATATAGGAATATGAGTTGTGCGCGAGCTGTCAAAGCGAATACACGTATGAAATATAAACTCTATATAAGGTGAATAAAATCAGCTTATTAGTGAGTTAGCTCAAAAGTGTGAAGTGTTATAAACTAATGCGCTTTTGTGCTATAAATCAATTGTGATCTGTTTCAGTAAATTGCCAAATATTTGGTATAATTCAAAAATTTATCAGTATTCTCGCCAAGTGACCTTCAGTCAGCTGGCCGTCTACCGGACGGCTGTCGGCATGCATCCGGCGGAACGGACAGAACCGTAATAGGAAATTTATAAATTTATAAGTACGAAGTAGATGGCGAACATAAATTCGTCATCTGAGCCTACAGCAATAGAAGAATGGAGAGATGCATATTATGCTGGCCTAAAACGAATTAAAGAGCTGGAAGAATTGGTAAATTCAATGAAGCCAAAAATATCATACAGTCCGATTAATTCGGATGAAGAAGAAAAACCAATAGCCGAAGAAACGGACTGGATGGTACAGAGAAATAAGAAACGAAAAATGCGCTATCCACCAGAAATAACAAAATATAATATCATTCAACATATAGATAAATCTAAAGAGTATGAAATCAACAAGAAAAAAGAGATCAAAAATCAAAAACCTCCGCCAGTTATTGTGAACAAAATAACTAGTTATAATATTTTACGTAAACTATTAGATACTCATAATCTCAAATATCAATCTAGAATTCTGAACAATGATCAGATCAAAATAAATGCAGAGAGTGAGAATGATTACAGAATGCTCACAAGAGCAATGAACGATGCAAACCAGGACTGGCACACGTATGAGAATAAACAAATACTGTTAGAGTTATGATTCGTAACCTGCACTACTCTACCGAGGTAGGTGAAATCAAGGAGAACCTTATGCAGCAGGGCTTCAAAGTATTGAACGTTGTCAATAAGATGGAAAGACTAAACTTATTTATGATCACTTTTGAACATGGCACAGATATTGAAGAAAATATATGCATACAATTTATCCTCAATATAAAAATCAAGGTTGAGGCATTTAAAACTAGCAAACTTATTCCGCAATGCAGAAGATGACAGCGTTTTGGACATACTCAGAAATACTGCAAACACGAACCAAAATATGTGAAGTGTGCCGGTAAACACCTGACAGTCAATTGTTACACTCAAAAAAAATCTAAACCAAGATGCTCGAACTGTGCAGAAGGACATCCTGCTAACAACAGGGGATCTGCAGTGGCAAAGGAGCTAGAGAGACAAAGAGACAATTTGAACAGGCAAAAAACAGCAATACGTAGACAGGCCAACCCAAAAATGGTCACCGAAGGAGTAGCATACTCTCAAGTTTTGAATAGTAGGCAAGAGAGACATGCAGAAGAAAAAAAGCCCCGAGAGCAACAATAAAGAACAGACTCTGAAGCGACATTCAGTGATATACAGCATGAACTATTGAATAAATTCAGTCTTATCGAAAAAAAGATGGAAAAACTGGAAAACATCTGCAATAAAGAAGCAGCTCCACGGCTTTAGAATGCTTAACAAGGATCTAAGAATAATGACCTGGAATGCCAACGGACTACTTGAGCGCCTACAAGAATTAGAAATATATCTTAAGATGCAAAAAATAGATATTTGTCTTGTTTTTGAGACACACTTCACAAACCAAAATTATCTACGGATGACTGGCTACAGAGTATTTCACACAATACATTCCGAAAATCAAGCTAGAGGGGGAAGAGCGATCCTAATCAAAGAAAACATAAATCACTATGAAAAAAAAAATCTGCAATGTCCATAAGCGCAACTAACTGTAATTACAATCAAAACAGCTCGACAACAGTTATCACTGGGAGCAATTTATCTACCACCACGACATAATCATAATGTTGAAAAATACAAAGAATTGATAAGACACATCGGCAACAGATTCATATTAGGAGGTGATTTCAATGCCAAACACTTGGACTGGGGCTCTAAAAACACAACAACAAAAGAGAAAAACCTACTCAAAGCCCTCAACGAAGAGGAATGCAGCTTTCATTCAACAGGAGAACTCACTTATTGGCCGACAGATATGAATAAGGAGCCAGATTCACTAGATTTCTTTATTTCTAGTAAAGTTTCATCTAAATTTGTCGATGCTGAGAGTAGAGTTGAAGATCCAAGCTCCGATCACACACCAATGATTATGACTTTAAGTGGAACCGTTATTAGGAAGAGTACAAGATCAACCTTGACAAATGAAAAACGGACTGGGAAAGTTTCAGGGAGGGGCTGGACTCCACAATAAACCTGAATGTAAGAATAAAGACAACTGAAGAATTGAATGAAGAAGCTGAATGAAGAACATACAACAGGTAGCATGGAACAATTCAAGAGAAAGTATGAAAAAAACAGTTGGTACTAACGATCCTCTTAAAATAAGAGAACTTATTGCTGAACAAAAGCAAGGCAAAAATGGCAGCAGACCCGCAATCCATGAGATAAAACTGTATTTAAAAGACTCTCACAGCAACTTGAAAGAGAAATCATTAGGATAAAAAAGACTCGTTCAACACCTATCTTACCGAATTGACAGCAAAAAAAGACACAGAATACTCTTTGTAAAAAGCGGCTAAAAGAATCAAAAGTTCGATCGCACACTCACCAACAATGAAAAATCGGAAATGATTATGGACTATAAATAATGATCAGAAAGCGGAAACTTTCGCTAGGCACTTGGAAAGCCAAATGAAATCCACACTGAAGTACTGCCACAAAGAAAAAAAATAAATCAAGATATTAAGATTGGATTTATCACCCCGAAAAAAGTTGCCAACGAAATTAGGAAGAATATAAGTGCAAAGAAGGCGCCTGGCTTTGACCTGATAACAGGAAAAATTCTCAAGCAACTGCCAAAGGAAAGCATCGTAAAACTTACTTATCTAATTAATGCTGCCTTCAGATCAAAGCACGTTCCAAGCATATGGAGAGTGGCCAAAATAATGATGATACCAAAACCTGGTAAGCCAACAAATGATGTGATTTCATACAGGCCAATATCCTTGTTGCCAGTAATATCAAAACTGTTTGAAAAACTCCTCCTAAAAAATTTAGACCAATAATCGTAAATAGCGAAATTTCACCATATTATAATTTGGGTTCAGACAAAGCCACTCTACCATAGATCAGATTAATAGAATCACTGACGTCATAGAAAAATCTCTGGAAGAGGAAAATATTTGCTCCGCCGCGTTTCTTGACGTGTCACAAGCGTTTGATGAAGTGTGGCACCCGGCACTTATCTACAAATTGAGCAAACTACTACCTGAAGAATATGTTGATCTTATCGAATCGTACATTACTAGCAGAACCTTTACAGTGAAACAAGATGAATCGTACACGCAATTAAGAGATATTCAGGCTGGTGTTCCACAAGGGAGTGTCCTTGGACCTATCCTGTATCTATTATATACATGCGACCTTCCAAAGCTTAGAGACGTAACCATTGCGACTTTTGCGGATGATATAGCTATTCTTGCAGTAGGCAACAATATTGAAGATACAACGTTGAGGCTTCAAGAAGCAGTAGACAGAATAGCAGAATGCTTCAAAACGTGGAAAATCAAGCTGAATGAATCTAAATCTGTTCATAATAATTTCACCAACCGAAAATTGAAGAATCGACCAATAGTGAAGATCAATGAGAAAACCATTCCATATTCGAATACAGTCAAGTACTTGGGTATGACATTGGGAAAGAAACAAAACTTGAAAACACATATCGAAAAGAAGATTATAGAGTTAAGACTAAAATACAGTAAAGTGTACTGGCTGATAGGCAGAAGATCTTGCCTACCCATACCAACCAAATTAATAATATATAGACAAATCCTCAAACCAATCCGGACTTACGGCATTGAAATTTGGGGATGTGCCAAAAAAAAAACACATAAACAGAGTGCAGCGGTTCCAAAATAAGGTGCTACGAGATATTGTCAATGCGAGATGGGACGAGCGTAACTCGGATATACATAGGGATCTACAGATCCCAGACGAAGTGAGCAAAATACAGAGCTTAGCAGAAGAACATGAAGCTAGACTTCACCAACACAGCAACATAGAGGCGATCCAGTTACTGGACAACGATGGAATCACGAGAAGACTAAAAAGGACAAAACCTTTCGAGCTTGTTCAATTTGACGTTGTGAGTAAGTGAGTGAAAAGCACAGTAAGGTGCAGGTAAGTGCGCAGAACGATAACCCTATTGTGAATTACTGTATGAATAATAGACTTGAATTGTAGATTTAAAGATTAAAGATAAATTGATGGTTGGTCATACTTGACCAGTTTCAGCTTTAAGACAAAATGTCTATTAAAAAAAAAAATCTAGGAATATAGATCTGTGGCAAAAAAACTACTTTCTGAGTGGCTCTTAGAGAGTGAAGCTTGTGCTCTTCTGCTCATGTCTATCTTCTCGAGAATCTTAAGTGATTGAAGCAAACGTACATTTGGAATTTGTTTATGAATACAATAGACAACGTATTCGAATATTATTGAATATGTAACATATTCAATATTTGCTGTGCATAGTTTTCCTGAATATTTGGAATTTGAAGTCACAAATTAGCTAAATGAACTAGATTAAAAGAATTTCGATGATGCTCAACATTTTCATTGCCAAAATCATAGACTTCATTATTTTGATTGATCCAACTGATATTGATATGATCAATAATTTTGCCGTTCCCATCAACAAGTTCGCAGCTACAATTTCTTTGACGCAATCAACAAACTATTATTTTGAAGAATGCAGGACACCCAAGTTTAGCAGTGAAACAAAATTTTATAAACTTATTAGTTCTGTTCCACGGTTAAACCTTCAAAAGTCACTTTAAAGCGACCTGCATTCCTTCAAACCAGCTACTTTGGCTGTATTATGGTAGATGGCTATGCTGCAGCTTCATTTCTCTGCAGGCCATGTACTAACTCACTTTTCAATAATCTCGCGGCTACAGGTCCGACTATTCGAACGAAACACGTGGTCTACGGTTGCTCTCCAATTCAGGATGATGATGTGGAAACTGACTCCTGAATTTGTATTTTTTTGTGGAACTTATCAGGTTTTGATTCTAACAATCTATCAAACTATTATTTTCACCAACTAATCGTGTTACCAACGTTGGTACCGTTGTAATTGGAAGTTTTGTGATTCACTTACTCACATTTCAGCCACCATTTATTGTTGGAATAGATAATGTGACTCTTGTAATCGTTCATATTTCCATCCTGATCAAATAACATCTTCTTTCGAACAAATACTGTTGTAGTGAGCCTTTTCAATCTCATGATCATCAATAATTCCTGAGTATCAATCATCGATTCTAGATTATCACGGGAACAATCATTTGTTATGATTAACTCAATTCCAATTCCAATTATGAAGATATTGCTGTACGTTGTACGATAAAAGCTTAGCACAAATCATTGATTGTCACAGCAACGCTCAAGTTTCTGTGGAAATTTCAGAATCACAAGAACAATGTACCTTTGACATTCCTTAGATTCAAATAAGAAATTATAAAATTTGAATCTAAGGCTTCTAACATGTTATGTTCCAGGCTTCAATATTCATTAATCGCTGGTGCTTGATATCCTACTGATGTTCTAATGCGTAGGTAACGACAAGATAGAATAAATCCATTTGTGATCGCATTTTGATAGCATATATCACAATTTTGATATCCTGACATTTCAAAAGCGGGAAGTTTGCTTACAAAACTACTTTGAGGCTATTTTTGGAGTGACCGTTTGATTGCAAAGTAATATGAAATATTTTGTAGTCTATTCTAGCTTGTAACTCTTATAAGACAACAATTCGAGCCTTCTGGTTGGCCGGAATATTAGCACAAATCATTTACAATTAATGCTTCTTGGGAATAGCCTCAATGAATGAAAGCCACAAATATCTCCTTATATGGACTAAAGCTTCGAACTGCACAAATTCATTGATTATAATTGATGATTGACTATGAGTTGATGCAACTGACGTATGGCCAAGAACAATTTCCTTAACAATTGGATCGTATTTTGACCAATTGCAACATTTGAATCGCAGTCCTATCATAACTTTGGAGTGCTTTCAATTGGAATACAGCATAGTCTTAATATATCTAAGTTGATTTTCTGATGGTCTCTGGTGTAACTTTTCTTATCAGCTATTTCGGTGGGAGCATGTCATTAGCATCGCAGAAAAATGCAGGACACATGTTGAATTCATTTTAATACGAGTTATATCTTAATTTCACCAAAAACGAAATACTGTAGCTCTATCCTAAGAGTAAAAACATGTAGGATAAGATTGTGAGTTCCAGAGTAGTAACTGCATAGATGAAGAATTTGCTTTTCGAACCCAAAAATAAAGCAGAGTGCATGAACTTCTAAACAAGTACTAGATGAACATGGAACATGCACGTTTGAATGTACAAGTGGAGCGAGGTGATTGAGCCTCAAAGCAGTGAATTGGGGAAATATCTATGAGAAAAAAATGTTACTACGTCCTGCTAGACTGGCGGTACACCAATCCCGCACTGTAGCTCAGGGATTAGAACAGCTTATCCGTTGAAGGAATCAACTCAATAATTTCCCGAAGAAAAATGATTGGAATGATGAGTGTTGTGACGAATTACTCCTATTTTAGAATCTAAGAAACTGCTGTTAGTAGCCGTTTGATAAAACGATTTAAAATAACTCAACTTGGTCACAATTTCACTGTTCCAGTTGGTAGCCTTCAGATACAATAATTCAGATTCACCGAAACCGCTCCAAACTGTTTAATTCATCCAATGCAAGTCAACTTTAGAGTTGATCTAATCTATTTTCCTAAAATATATGAAACCGTTGAATACAATATTTAGGTAGTGATTGACAGCACACCGTTTGTATAGGAGTCCTCCGTATTTATGTAGAACCTAGTTATATTTTATTCAGAGCTCCTATTCCCGTATTCGAGAATGGATTACTATTTGAATATCTGTACATCACCGTCTGAAATAAATAAATTAGATCTAAATTGTGGTGCCCAATGAGCAGTAATTAAACTGACCTTTTATATAAGAAGTAACTGTAGTTAGATGATGAATTGTAAATTGTATACATGTGCTTTTGTTTACATTTATTTTGATCCTGATAATACGACCCCCAGAGCCATCTGATGGTCAGATAAAAAACCAGTAAAAAGTCTAATTTCAAAATTGAATAGAATAAGGATTACAAAATGTTGAAATATATATTTGGCAAAGAATTAACACACGGAAAGTCATTATTTTATTTATTCAAATTCTTGGAGGCTACTAGAATCTAAGTAACATCCTTTTTTCATAAATAAACTGGCTCAGTACCGCTACTTAAAATCTGGGTATAAATATAGGCTGAAATCGATCAGCAAAACACTCTTCCGAGAGACTTAAGTCTACTGTATTTTAGTATTGCTTCTGCAACAGGCCAGCTAAACCGTTCCGCATCTGTCGTGACTCCTGCTACAAGGTCATCCGTATTTACCGTGAGTAACGTCCTGTCGACAGGGTAACTTGACCCCTGCTATCGAGTGGTTACTGTCTCATAGCCGTTGAGACGACGTCCGTCGTGGCTCCTGTCCGTTCACCATATCGTAGCAGCTGCCACGAAGGGCTACGACAACTGCTGACGACGACGACCGATATCCGACGCATCGTATTTCCGACTTCGTGTGCTAGTTCGAAGCCGTGTCCGTCATATTGTGCAAGTATAATCGTTACCATTTGTTTCCGCCATTTTATGTACCTTCTCCCTATTTATTTGTGTGTTGATAAAACTGTTTGTTTCCTCTATACGTTTATCTTTATTCTCAGCAAAAAACTCTCTCATTCCTGTTGAGTAACTTCTTAGAAGACGCCACGTGAAGTAGAGCGCGTCACAGTGTAAGTATGGAAAATACAAAATTTCAACAAGAAATCTATCTCACTTTTTAATTCAATAGTCTCGGTTCCACCTTGAATAACTAGATATTCGTATTTCCAATACGTACATTCATCATTCCAGTCAGCATCATCAATCATATTCATTCAAAATAATACTGGGAGTTGCCAAGGAGACAGGAAGATTGTGATCACATGCAAACCTACGAGCGAAGCAAATCGCGAGAATATGGGTATATCATCGATATAAAACAACAGGATTACGTGAATTGTAATAACTGATACTCTAAGTTTCGATCCAAAACAATGGCTGAGAATAGGCGGATCATGGCACAGGCATGTCGCTACGGATAGTGTCCTAGAGGAAGCTTGATTTGAAGTCCTGTTAACTCGCTGTGAGGTTTTCAATTTAGGCTCTGTAATCCGTGAAGAAGTTGAATTCAATAATTTTCCCCTAGATGAACACATCAGATACTATTGGATGAAATCACAAGAAGGGAAAAGCGCAGAAGCATAATATGGAGCAGGAGGATTCCGTGAGCTCAATCTGAAACCAGATTTGATCCTATCAAAAAATTATTTTTGCCGGAGATGGTTCATATTTGGTGCTGCGAAGCTAGTTGATAACTGTTATTGCTATCTTCATTCATAGCAATTGTTTGTATGGACTTCAAGTATTGCTTCTAATTATTGTATCATGTAGTATAGGAAATCATCGGAGTTTATAGATAAATTGGGCACTCCCAAAATTAAATCATACTCACCTTATTATACTCACCTCCTCTTTTTCGGTTTTCTCGAGTTCATCCAAATTTTCTTCAACTTTAGAAACATCAGAATCTGATACAAAAAACTAAATTAAGTTAGGCATTTTATTCAATTCAATCAATCAAAAACTTATCGCCGGTGATGTTTTGACGTTTGAGGCTATGGTGTTCCATATTCTATCCTGAAATGGATTTGATTTTCAGTTGTGAGTTGAAGTACACAAAATTCTTGTGCATGAACCGACCATAAGATCAATATTCATAATATTGTGAAACAAATCTCAATCTGAGATCTTATTTACGTTGAAAATGCGGTAGGTTAGACTTTAATTAGCTCAGTATTTATTATTATGCAATCGTATTTTCAATTCTCATTGAGAAATGCTGTAAAAAAGAATACTTATTATATCTGGCAAATTTCCTAACCATAGTGTACAAACATAAATAAATATAACCAGAAGCTTAAGCAATTGGAAGATACTGGACGAATAGCTTTAGATGCTTCAACGGCAGGAGGAGAAAGATATGAATAATTATTATATCTGACAGATTTTCCAAGGCATAGTGTACCAACATAAATAAAAACTTAGGCAATTGGAGCTACTAGACAAATGGCTTCAAACGCCTCAACATTAGAAGGTTATATGACGTTAATAATATATCGTTACAAGTGGGTGGAAAGTCGTGAAAAGTTATAGAATGGGTATCCAGAATCTGGAACAAAACAGTAACTTCAGTTGAAATAGTGAAAGCTCAATACACACCATTATTGCACTAGTTCCAAAAAACAAAAAATTGATCCAACTCACTTATCTCAAAGACAAAGAATAAAAGTTTTCAAAAAAACTAAAAAAATTGAAGAATATATCTTAGCTATTGTAAATTGCGGATCTCAATTTGGTTCGAAAAGAAAAACAAGAATAATGATCAACCATATGCAGAAACTGCCTTCTTTGGAGAATAGTTCACTTCAAAACACACAGAAGCAGCTGAATAAAATTTAATTCTTGAAAAGACACAAGACGAGTGAGTGAAGTCAACCATCCTATTCCCAATGCAAGTGCGTACTCCAGTTTCCTTCTTTAATCTAGTTTTCATATCATTGTCGAAGGTTGTCATTTCAAGATTTGAAATTATACAAAATATCCAAGAAAAAGCGACTACAGATATACAAGTGAATAAAACATTTGAAAGCAATAAAAACAGTTTATATAAAAATATATTTAAAAAAAGTCTAGTTTCAGAGATATGATTGTTCCTCATTTTGTGGAATACAATAATCTCATTGTAATGTTTCAAAGGATAAGTTCAATATAATAGAAATAAAAATATTGAAATTGCTATAGCTTGAAACTATGATTTTTTCATGAATATATGGCCATATAAAGTTTTTCTATCTGAACTGCCAGATCTGCTGTGGGCTTTTTGAGGTAGTTTGTCTTTTCTTTTCTCTTTGAGTTCTTGTTTTGCCTTGGATATGCCCGTGACTGCTCCCTTTTGCATCGTCATGCCTTGAGATGAGCCAGAACTTATGAATGTATGTCTTTTCTTTCCTTGTGATAGATTTTCCCACGTTATTGGTGTCTTGAATAATACTTGATAGTTGAACGTGAGCTGATAACTCGCCGCGCCGGAAATTGTTGGACTTTGATCATTCTGTATGAAATTCAGTTTAGCTCACTCGATCTAAGCGGAGAGTATAAACATGTATCTCCTGCTTTATTATAGACTGGGAGCTCGTGACAGGTGGAGTTTTCCGATTTCATACTGCCTGCCTCTTTCAGGGTTGATAATTCACCCCTCGATGAGGAAGGGGTATAAAAACGGAGAACCCCACCGGTCACTAGCTCCCAGTCTGATAGGCAGATACATAAATCTGGTGAAGCGCTTCTTCGCAATTTAGAGTATTTTCCCCCGGAATTTCATCTATATCTTCAGGATCGATATATATTTGCGTTCGGAAACTCGTGACGTGCGTGAATATTGGCTCATCATGTGCAATTCTTATAGCACTCATACTTGATTTGAACATAACTCCACAATCTTTTAGTACTTGTATAATAGCGCTGTGAGGTATATAAGAATGAACATTGGAAATTATAACTCTTCAGCACTTGATACCTATGGTCCGATTGTTCTTTTTTTTTCATTCATCTCGGTGATGTTCTTTCCTCCTTTAGAAAATCATTCCACTAGGTCTTCACTATTTGGATGACAAAAGAATCTATTTTGTGCTATTTTCTATGCACCATTTATATTTGTAGGTAGCGTCTTTGTTGCAATGGCTCTGAGATGAACTATGGATTCTACATCTTCAATCGTATTGTAAGGGATTTAGGACCTGGAATCAATTGAATCGGCTGCTGTGGCTATTGAACTGCTTAAAAAATATTCTAGATTAGGGCATAAACACGATTATAGTTGTTTTCTCTTTTATTCTCTTCCTGGAGGATTCGATTTCTAGAAATTTTCTCGATGGATCTAGGGCCTCTTAGCGCGTTTTTGTGAGGAGCCAGCTGGAGCGATTCATTAAATCATAGCTGGGTGTGCGTTCGTTCATGGTGAAATCGGAATAAATTGGCGCGTAATATGAATCCAGTGTAGTGATTAGTATTATACAGATATAAATTCTAAATTACAATCCTTATTTGATTGAGTGTTCAAAAATCGAGTGTAAATGAATGATTTTGTTGCTCAATGAATTGTGTAAGTTGAGACTTAGTGTCAAGTGACTTTTTTACATCTCACCCAAATAAATAAAAGTTACAATTGGTGTCAGGTGTGGAGTTTGAGAGCAGTGAATTGTACAATTAGAGCAAAAATGATGATTGATAATAACGATGTTGAATACAGTGAAACTTAGTGAATTGATGGTTGCTGGTCTCAAAGAACAATCAGAAGAACGGGATTAAGAGACAAGTGGAAACAAGAATGCCCTCTGAGAACGCCTTTGATAAGCTCTGGGACAATCTGGTGAGAATCCTGGTGAATTCATTTCTTGTGGTGGCTCCGACTTCGAGAAAATTCTGGGAAAAACATTAAATGGGGTAACAGGATATTCTAGAATAATAATGAAAGATGAACTGAGGGAAAATTCTGGAATCCTGGGAAATTATTTACTGGAAAATTCTAAAGTACAGAGAGATGAATTACTAGAAAATTTCAGAATATTAGGAATAACACCTAGAACAAATCTTAAGCCTAGATATTAAACTTACAACTGCAATTAATCAAAGAATTTTTTATTGGGATGTAAGCAAACAGAAACTTTTCCCAAACATATAGCTAATATTTCCGAATGTTTGAACAACATTTTGCCTTAAGATAATCCATACAAAAATCAAACTAATAACATAGTGAAGAGCTTCAAATTTAATACACTCAATTTCGAAATAGAAATAGCATGTTGGCGGATAGATTCACTGGAAGAAAAATATTATCATCATTACGAAATATTACAACAAAATGTTAGCTTTGTGCATTGGCACCAGATATATGATTTGTTACAACGAAAATTCCGATTTTTTACTTTAAAACAGAAAAATGTACAAGTACATGAATTTCATAACCTTCAAAACATAGACACTTCACAGATACTGATACTACAGCAAATAATGATTGGTTCATGCATCTAACCAATGTAATTTTCCCAGAAGAAGTCGGAGAGACATTGGTACTTGGCCCCAAATTCAGTTTGCCTCTTCAGCCGGCAGAATTACATATCTTCAAATTAGTAGCAGATGTGGAATACATTTCACAAACCACTGATGATCAAGAAGCACAAGACTCGCTGAGATCTCAATTTACTAATATCATGACGAACTTCTGTAACAAAGACAGTAAAAACAACACAACAAAAAAATCAAGTGAAAAATTTCAAGAAACAAAACAATTCCTGAAAAATAAAGATGATATCATAATGCTGGAAGCTGACAAAACTAATAAGACTGTTACCATGTATAAACAAACATACATTGACAAAATAAATGATTTATTATCGGACAATACTAATTACAGAATAATAGAAGAAGACCAAACCAAACTAATACAGAATACGAATTATAAATTGATAAGAAGTATGTATGATAAACAATACATCACAAAAAATGTGAAGAATAATCTTTCCACTAACAATGCAGTACCTCCTAGAATATATGGCTTCATCAAACTACATAAAGACCACCACCCGTTAAGACCTATAGTCAGTGGTATGAATTCACCAACTAACAAGCTCGCAGCATTTCTAGCAAATCTTTTGAAAGGCTTAGAAAAAAAAACGTACAAAGAACTTATATACCACTGCAAGAATTTTTGGAACCAATTAAATTCTGTATCAGAGAAAATTTCTATCAATTTAAAGATAAATACTAAATTCAGTCGTTTGGTCTTGCCATGGGCTCCTCGTTATCTCCAGTATTAGCTAATATTGCTATGGATTGCTTACTAGAAGAGGTAATACAAAAATTACCGTTTAAGCTTCCCTTCATTAAGAAATATGTGGATGATCTGATATTGGCTGCACCTGAGAACCAAATACAAAATACATTGGATACATCTAACAGTTATAACAAACACTTACAATTCATGGTAGGAGTAGAACAGAATAACTCCATACCGATCCTAGACATTTCGATCATATGTGACAGGTTTCCACTAGTACAAAAATGATGTTCTAACGGTTTTCGTAGAACGGGAGACATTTCTTAGTTTATTTTAACTTTGACAACATTTGAAATATTTTCATGTTCACAGATGTTAAGTTTTTCATACCATAACTCCATCCGGAATATTATCTACATGCACCTTTCATGTTTTATCATTAATTAATGATTTCAATGAATTTCATAGAAAATTAAATTTTTCTTGTAAGTAGCTTACAGTTGAACAAATTGTAATTATTTTTAACTTATTAGTCGCCTGTATCATGATTTATAGTTCCTGAGGATGACACAAGTGATGTCGAAACTAGTAGAAATAGAAAAATGAAAATAAATTCCATTGACTGCATTCCAGATGTTTTTTCTTTCCATTGGAAAAAAAGTTCACAGGAAACTCTAGAATGATGAAAGATGAATTAATAGAGTTCTAGAGAATTGGGAGAGAAATTGGAAGAGAATTCAAGAATAATGAAGGATGAATCCCTAGAAAATTGTGGAAAATTGGGAGAAGAACTCACAGAAAACTCCAGAATATTAGAGGATGAATAAACAGAAAATTCTAGAAGAACAGAAAAGGATATAAAGAATCTAAGAGAAGATTATGAGAAGAGGTAACAACAATTAGAAAAAAAATTCTTGAAAATGACCTCATCACCGCTACGTAAATCTGTTACTGCCGAAGCAATCAATATTAGAGCAATAAAAGAAGAAAATAGTGCAAGGATTTTCATAAAAACACTGGAGCTTGATAGTAAGATATCGTGACCGGATTATCTAAAGCAATTTGGAAGGGTGGTCGTCCATGGAAAAGGATACAGTATAGACCATTTCGTAGCGGGGGGATGCCACGAGTGTTTTACATACCCTGAAGGAAGTAGAACAAGATGACTATGACCAATTTGTCAAACGTTTGGAGATCTAAACATTTAGAAAAGGTTTATCAAACACAATAAAGGAACCGATATCAGAAATCACAGAGTAGTCTTCAAGAATTTGGGAAAGATATAGCTCGTTTGGTTCGCCTCGCACATCCTATAGCTCTGGACAGCGTTTTGGAGTGTCCAGCAATTTAAGCATTTATCTATGCAGTTTGGGACAATGGAACACAACTGGCGCAACGACTATCAGGTCCAAAGATTTCAATTGATGCATTATCGTATGCATTAGAGCACAAAGCATTGAAACAAGCCTCGCGCAACTAACACCGACTGAGACAAATTAGTGCCGACCAAACGGAGGATATTGATGATTACTCAGATGCTCGCATAGAAGAGAAACTGAAGCGTGTCATATCCAAAATATATCTAGAAAAAAAAAAACAACTTTGCTGCTGGAATTGTGAAAAATTGGACCACCCGCAGAGACTATACAAAAAGAAATCAAGAAGAGAGGTTGACGCTCACGGCGGAAAGGGGAAAGAGGACGAATCGGAAAACTAAATTGGGTTGATGCAAGAGGGCCATCGTCGATCCGTAATGTGGTAGCCCTACAGTTAATCAGTTATGTCGCGTCCATACATAATGAAGCCAACAGCATTCTCGTAGATGGATTTATTGGTGAAACGCCAATTGAAATGCTCCTGGATACGGGAGCGACAAAGACAATATTGAGCACTGTTGAGCATATCAAAATTTTGTGCATGCCTTCAACACTGACAATTTAATGTAAACAATGTGATTGTAACATGGTGACTTGTAGTTTAAAAAAAGTAATATTATTGAGAAGAAATGTACTGAATGTCCCGTCATGAGTTTTGAATAGTTTTTTCAATGAAAGTGTTATGAAACGTGTGTATTTGTCTGAATCTTCAATAGGTTAAAGGCTAAGAGCTTCATTCAAACGATAAATTCCAGAAAATAAAAACCTGATAAGTTTCACAAAAATACAAATTCAGGAGTCGGTTTTTACACCATCATCCTGAATAGGGCAGCAACTGGAGACACTTGTTTCGTCTTTATTAGAACTCTTTAGTAAGGTATAGCAAGCCGCAGATAATCGGACTTGTAGCCGCAATACTATTGAAAAGTAAGTATCCCGGCTACAAGGCCGACTATCTGCGGCTTGCTATACCGTACTGAAGAGTTCTAATAACGACGAAGCACTTGTCTACGGTTGCTGTCCTATTCAGGATTATGGTGTGAAAACTGACTCCTGAATTAGTATTTTTGTGAAACTCATCAGGTTTTGATTTTATAAAATTCATCAAATGCTGTTTCACGGCCAAACTTTAAAGGTCACTTCACAGTGTCCTGCATTTCTTCATTCAAACGCATCAAGTTTCTAGCGTCGAAATTGAAGTTGAGATAAGAATCTTCCTTTAGTACTTAAAGTTTCGTACAAACGAAGGCGTGACGAGTGGATGTATCCTGTATTTGATGGACAAAATTATCAACAATGAAGATTTCAGATGGTTTGTGCACTGAAAGCAAGACATTGATGGATCAGAAAAAAAACCTCTAACAAATAGTAGTAAGATCGAAGTTTAGGTTAAAAATTATGCCATTGCTATGTTTAATCCAACTTAAACCATGAAGTTCTCGCAAATCACATTGATTGAGAACTGCACGGCAAGAAGAAAAATGCTTGATGTAGTAGATTCAATATATTGACAAAAGTCAGAAACCAGTGGAATGTTGCTTCATGAACGATGCCATCGATATAAAATAAATCCTAATGATACCATGGCACAAAATATTGCGAAAGTAGAAAATCTAGCGGAACAAATAAAAAATACTTAAGAATCATTGAGTGATCTTGCAATCATTACAAAAATACGATTCACAACCTAACGGCTTGTTCATTAGATGAAGAAGTTAATCTAACAACTAGTGAACAACAAGAGTCAGTATTTACATCAATTAAAATTGGAGTACACCATTCAAATAAGAGTAACAAGCAATTCAAGAATGCATGATAAATCAAGAATAACTTGTTTTAATTGACAAAAGAAAGGCTACTATGCAAATGAATGTCGAAATGAGAAGAAACAATGATTCTGCAAGTCTGATAATAAAGAAGGTCTACGTAAAAATAATGATAATGGCAGTCATAGAAATTTTTCTGCTTTCAGTACTACTACGTATGATGTTCTGTCAAATTCAAATGACAAGCGAATTATGGATAGCGGTGCGTCCGCTCATATGATCAGCAGACAAGAATATTTTTTCTTGTTCACTACTGTAGACGACAACAGTTTTGTTGTATTAGGGAACAATGTTTTGTTGCCGGTGGAAAGTAAAAGAACAGTAAATAATGAAAAATTTATTTTTGGACAAAGGCTTATATCGATTATGACTGATGTACTTTTTGTTCCTGATTTGAAGGAAAGTTGTTTTTCTGAAGGTGCAATAACCAAGAAAGGGATGAAAATTACTGAAGAAAACGATCATGCCGAAATTTACGACAGAAAAGAACTATGCGCATGAGTAACTCGTGAATCAAACAATATTTATTGCATATTGCTCAGAACAATAGTTGTGAATGGAGTGAATGCATCGGCTCATGAAAGTATAGAACTCTGGCACGAAAGATTTGGACACATAAACATCAAAAATCTACGCGAAATGGTAAATAAAATAATGGTCCGAGGAACAAAATTGGATGAAGTGAACAATTTTTTCTGTGAGGCCTATTTATGTAGCAAACAGTACAAACTAGCTTTTACTTAACCAATACATACAAGAATGAGACAAGGGGAAGTGATTTATAGCGATATTCAAGATCCCATGTCGGATACATCAGTCGGAGGAGCAAAATACTTCATTTTATTCAAAGACAACGGTTCTAATTATCGTACTGTATCCCTCATAAAACATGAAATCGATGTGTTGGAGTATTTCAAGATCTATTGTCAAATAGTGAAGAATAAATTTGGTTACTGTGTGAGGACACTACACACAGACAATGGCCGAGAATATTGTAATGAAGAATTTAGAAACTATTCATCCAAGAATGGCAGTATCTAAGAAACAATAGCCACTCATACTCTGCAGCAGAATGGTGGAGCTGAGAGAGATTCACGTACAATCGTCGAAAGTGCTAGGTCAATGGTATATGCAAAGGATCTTCCAGAATATTTATGGGCAGAAGCCGGTTATACTGCCATCCACGTTCTTGACAGAACACAACAAGTCGAATGTCTGATTCTATCCCTTTCGAATTATGGACTGGAACAAACCGGAATTATCTTATTTGAAAACATTTGGTAATGAAGGAACCGAAGAGCAAGAAATCAATCATCGTTTGATATTAAGGCAATTCAACCAATTATCGACTTCTTGATCCACATACCAAGAAAATTGGAGTATCAAGAAATGTGATATTCAATAAAATTAGCCAGAAGATAGTTGAACGACAAAATACTGTTCTAGTATCAATCATTAATAAAGCTGTAGGCAAAATCGATCTTCCAGGAAATGCTCAACGGCTCAAGACAAAGATAATCAAGATCAAGATGAAGTGACTCGAGTAGTCGAAGCTCAGTTAGATCAAGATACTCAAGAGAAAGACATTACATATCAATTACGTCCACGAAATTCACTAAGAGCCCCAAAGAGATTTGAAGCGATGTACGTCAAAATTGGAGTGCTGCAAGCATACGGAGAAGCAATGGAGTGTCCAGAGGCAGAAACTGGGAGAAGGCTGTGAAAGATTGATTGGATTCTTTACATAAAAGAAAGAATGGGATAATGTAGAATTACCTGCGGACAAGAATCCAATTGGATCAAGATGAGTGAAAAGGGCAACAGGCGGCCAGGTGTCAGAATTCAAAGCTAGACTTTGTGCGAAAAGGCTAACACAGAAGAAAGGCATCGATTATAGCGGAATATTTTCACTTACATCAAGGTACGATTCAATTAGAATATTATTTGGTGTTGCAACTCAATATGAATATAAAATTACTCAATTTAATGTTAAAACTGCTTCTCCCTGCGGAGATCTTAAAGAAGACATATATATATATATATATATATATATATATATATATATATATATATATATATATATATATATATATATATATATATATATATATATATATATATATATAGTATCAACATCAGGAACAAATTTCAATACAAACCTAGTTTATAAACTGAAAAAATCATTAAACGGGCTCGAACAAGCCTCAAAATGCTGGAATGGGAGAGTAAATATACTAAATTGAATAATCTAGGATTTGAACAATGTGATGCTGACAGATGTATCTATATAGGAACTTTCAATGCATCTGAAATGATGCTTGCATTGTGTGTGGATGAATGTTGAATTTTTGGATAAGATGGAGATATTCTATATGAAATTCTTCAACGTTATGAGAACATTTTTGAATTAACATTTATTTGTAAGCCTGCTTGTTTTGTTGGAATAGAGATGAACCACAATAAAGAAAATGGCACAATCTTTATTCTTCAAAAGACTCACATTGGTCGAATTATTGAATGTTTTAATTTATTGAATGCGGAGCCAAGCAGTATATCAGCAGATTCGCATGTCAATTTAACATCCAGCAATGACAGCAATTATGAAATCAGTAGAATTCCCTATCGTGGAGTTGATGGGTCGATTATGTTCGTAGCCCTAGTGAGTAGGCCAGACATGATGATTGCGATAAATAAAGCTAGTAGATTTCTTGCCAATTATAGCACAAATCACTGGAATGCTGTAAAAAAGAATCATCAAATATCAGAAGGCCGCCCGCAAATATGGTATTCTCGTTAATGTTGAGGATAGTTTGACTTCAGTTGGATTTTTGGACTCCGATTATGCGGGTGATCTTGACAGTAGGCGTTCTACGACTGGTTACATATTCAAGATTGGTGACAGTCCTGTAATATGGTGCGGTCAACTATAGCGGAATATACAGCTCCTGCAAGTGCTATTACAGGAGCAATCTGGATCCGACAATTGCTTTGAGACATCGAAGAACCATTGGAAGCTCCTATGACACTTTCTAATGACAATCAAAATGCGACCAAGCTGGTTAAAAACTGTGAATATCACAAACGTACAAGACACATTGTTATACGTTATTATTACATTCGCGAAAAATATGAAAATAATGAAACTGAAATTGAATAATTGTACCAATAATAATCAGCTTGCTGATATTCTAACGAAAGCTCTTTCACGTAACTCTTTTGTGAGTTTGGGCACTTCGATTGAAATTTCCAATATTAAAAATATTTTTTGAGTTTATATAGAGTCATTTGAATGTTATATTTATCTAGTCTTTGTAAAACAAGATGCACTTATTTAGTGGGGGTAGTGAATATATTGAAATTTCGTGCATTCTTTTGACACTGACAATTCATTGTGACCAATGTAACCGTAGTATGGTGACTTCCAGTTTGAAAAAAAAAGTATCATCAGAAAAGAATATATTGGATGTCCCGTCATATATTTTGTAGAATTTTTTCAATAAAAGTGTCATAAAACGTCTGTCTTTCTCTGAATCTTCAATAAGAACTGACTTGGCAGAAGCTTTTTCTTCATTGAGATTTCATCCAACTAACTGGCTGATACGAACTGCAACTGGCGAATCAGCTACCACAGCTGGGGAATAAGACTTGACCATCTCAATTGGGAACATATCCTTCAAACATCGGAAGCTGGTAGCTGAGATTGAAGATGAACTTATTCTCGGCATGCTCATCATGAAAAAACACGGTTCCAATATCGATTTGAAAATTGATGTGATAAGAGTCGACGGAGAGGATCTAGTGCTACGTTCACGAGAAGTAAGCGCCGTATGTTTACTTATACTCTCTTGTTCACGTTCCATGAGAATCATATTGTAAAATGAAGCCCATGCCCACAACATTATAAAAAATGTGAGCAAGCTCAAGAATAGCGCCGAATATAAAAGCATTTCCATTGCTTTTGATAGAACTCCCAAACAGATCTTGATGTATAATGAAGTGAAATCTGTTCTCAATGAGAGGATCGCAAAAGGTGAAACTAATATCAGAATCAAATATGTCAACAATATTCCCAAGATTGTGCAAAATTTAAACTAATTCCGTCGCTCAATTGTAAAATTTTGTTTAATTGTGTTTATCAGAATGTGCATGGTATGCGTACTTAAGTTCAAAGTTTCAATTCATTGAGTGTAAGTGATTTTAATATTATAGGCTCAAGTGAAACGTGGTAAACTAAAGATATAAACAGTTGTGAATATTTTAGTGATGCCTTTCAAGTTTTCCGGAAAGACTGAAATTGGAAATATTATGTTTATTTATGCATCCAGAAAATAACATACTCATAATAGGTGACTTTAACATACCCGAATACTGTGATGTTAAAAAAACTGGACTCTCAAATATACTTAATAATTTCAGTGATCTTAATAATTTATAATGATCCATACATACTTTCAGAATTATATCATGATAAATAGACTTTTTTGGTTTTGATTCTGTATATTTATTCTTATTTTTGATGTTCCGACTTTCTAACCGAAAGTCTTCATCAGACAAAATTATACAAAAATAAACAAGGCAATTATCTAGATACCTTCTTGCCTTGTTTCTTTTGTATCATTTTTTCTGATCAAGACTTTCGGTTAGAGAGTCGAAACGTCAAACATAAAAATAAATATACAGAGTTAAAAACAAAAAAGTCTATTTATTAATTATTTATGTCAACGCAATAATATTATTAATTTCAATAACTAGGGTTTGACGGTTTTCCAAATCCGGTTTGCAAAAACCGGTTTTTAAGATAAATTTGACACATTCGAAAACCGATTTTTCCAATTGAAAAACCGATTTGAGAATATTTTTTTAATTTATTCTATTTGATTTGTTATTCCTTGTATGCCGGACGGCACATTCTTCCAACGTTGCAAATTCTTGTATGGAAACCGATCCTGATGAAGAACAAATAGAAGAAACTACTCATCAGAGTAATGCTTTTTTTGAAATAAGTCATGAAATAATCAATTCATAAGTTTCTTGAAGATTCTAAAGAAAAACTCACGAACCCAAAGACTCTGAAAGCTAAATTTTTATTATTTGAGGCAACGAATAAAACAACCAGAACTTAGATTTGTTATTTGATGCCTTGGAAACTATGAAACCAAGTTCAGTAGCTAGAGAACAAGTAGTTTCAGTATCAGATACTATTGTGTTCAAAACAAGAATAAGACTTAGTCACCGTTCAGTGGATGACTTCTTTTTCAAAATTCTATTTTCTTAGAAGAAATTACAGTTAGTGGAATAGATATAAATATTATTTGTGATTGTAGTTCAGAATTTTTGTTCAAGTTTTCGTTGTTTTGTGTGAGTAATGGATATCCCTTACTTTTTGTTCATATAATATTGACTTTTGACTTTGATATACATCTTGATTTTTGTTATTTTATATAAATCGAATAGAATTTTTTCTCCTACTCTATTCTTTATTTTTTTTCCGACAAACATTCGGAAACCGGCTAAAACCGGTTTTTTGGATATCTAAAATTCAAAAACCGGTTTTTGAAAAAGTCGGTTTTTGTATAAACCCTATCAATAACCATTTGTTGGATTTGATATTCACTAATTTTTTTTCCATGTAGCTCGAGAGTATTGTCCTATAGTCAGAGAAGACTGCTACCATCCTTCACTAAATTTCAATTTTGAATTTTCCATTGAAAGATACAATCAATTTACTTGTGACATGACAGTCACACGGTATAACTTCAAAAAGGCAAACTTCTCCCCACTTTATGATATGCTCCTTGAAACTGATTGGTCTACTCCAAATGAATATAAAGATATAAATGTAGCATGTGATCAGTTTTTGTGAGATTTTGTATAATGTTTTAGATGTCACTGTGCCCAAGGTCTTCACGGTTTATTCTAACAAACACTATCAATACCCTCCATGGTTTAATCCAGAAATAATCAAATCAATGCACAAGAAGACATTATTTCATAATAAATTCAAAAAATTCAATTCCGCATATTATTACAATAAATTTGATGAGTACAGGAAACTATGCAAGACTATAATTGATGTTGGTTATAAAAAAAGAAATAGATACAGAAAACTGCATTTTGAATGAACCTAAAAAGTTCTGGGCGTTCATACAAAGTAAAAAAGGTGAATCACGTATTCCTGGATTAATGAAACATAATACTTCTAATATGTCTTGTCCTGAAGACATTGTTAACGCATTCGGTAATTACTTCAATTCAGTTTATCTCAACTCACGATCTTTCCGTCCTCCTAATGAAGTGAAATACATATCAATGCCATTCATTAATATTTCATCTTTTAGTGAAAATGAAGTATCGTCAGCATCATCGATATCCAAAAACTCCCTTACTTCAGGTATGGATCTCATACCCGATTTTGTCGTTCGAGATTGCGCTTTCGCATTCACTGAACCTTTGTTTTATCTCTTCAATTTATGCATTTCCAGCTCTTCACTGCCTGCTATTTGGGAACAAGCCGCTATTTGTCCTGTTCTTAAAAAAGGTGATCCTGCAATGGTTGAAAACCATCGACCAATCGCAATTTTATGCAATTATGTTAAAAGTTTTGAATCTCTACTGTATTCTTAGCTCTATAATTCTGTCAAGTCCTTTATATCTCCTTTGCAACATGGTTCCATGAAAAAGAGATCAATTGTAATAAACCTAGCTACTTTTGCTCAATATATCTCTGAGATCTTAGATCAGCGTGGACAAGTCGATACTATCTTTTCAGGTTTCCAGAAAGCGTTCGATCAAATTGATCATAACATATTACTATACAAATTGGAAATGTATGGCTTTTCTTCAACTTCATTAGGTTTGTTCCAATCCTATCTTACTGACAGACAGCATTTTGTTAGATATAACAATTTCACATCTTAGCATTTTATACCAACCTCAGGCGTGCCTCAAGGTTCCAATTTGGGGCCCTTGCTGTTTTTGCTATTTATTAACGACATAACTAAATCTATCTCATGCAACTGTTTACTATTTGCAGATGATGTTGAATTGTTCACTGAAATAAAGACTATGAGTGATTGCGATAATCTGCAAAATAACCTGGATAGTATTGTGCAGTGGTGTACTATGAACCGTTTATCATTAAACACCTCAAAATGCAACATAATGTCACTCAGCAGTAAATTAATTACTGTTAAAGACTCTTATAATGTCGATGGTTGCTACTCACATTCAGTTGAAACCAATAAAGACCTTGGGGTATTATTAGATAAAAAACTTTATATGGCACCACATATTCAAGAAATTGTGTCTCAATCGCTTAGAACCTATGGTTTTTTGTACAGAGATTGTCGTGACTTTTGTAATATCCATACCTTATGTACACTATTTTTCTCACTCGTGAGATCAAAACTTGAATATGCTAGTATAATATGGTTCCCAATTTATAACACTCAGATTGATCTACTCGAAAATGTTCAGAAACGTTTTCTCAAACTTTTGTTTTATATTTGCGGAGGATATTATCCACAAAGAGGCTATGAGCATCGCTTATTGCTTTCTGAATTCAACTTTACTTCCTTACATGATAGACGGTTTTCAACGTCAATCAAATTCTTGTTCTCTTTGTTACATAATACGATCGATTGTTCATGGCTTCTATCACGTATTAATATTTGGGTGCGGCGACATAATTGTCGTCACACATATACTTTTTATTGTGAATTCTTTAAATCAAACATGCTTCTAAAAGCACCTGTGAGTATCGTGGGCAATAATTATAACAAAATATGTCAAAATTGTGATATATTCTCGGATAAGCTTTGTAAAATAGTTTCTATCACTACTGAATATCTGCAAGAGCTATGACTCATTAAGTTAAATTTCTAAATGTATATTTTCAGTCTATTATTTTTCTTAATGTATTGTTTTTCTTTGCTGTTATATTTTTGCTGTAATTGGGCGACAACTTGTTGGAAATAAATGTATTATTATTATTATTATTATTATTATTATATCCGAAAATGTCACCTGAACAGTGCGAAGTGAGATCATCTTGAAAGCACAACTTGGAGGAAAGTTTTGCGAAGGCACTATTCTAATTTTGGAACCAAGAAATGATGAATCTTGTACTGGCCCTGGAGTTGTAGTGAGAGAATCATCAATCAAGGTAATACCAGTCCGAATGATGAGTAATAATTACCATCCAGTCGTAATTAAGCGATATACAGAAGTAGGAAAATGCACATTAGTGTCTTTGATTATCCGAACTACAACTGGAAACGCCAAACACAGCACACCGTCCAAAATTCCGGATAAGTTATTGTACAAGATATCCACTCCCTACCAAGACTTGACTGCAGACCTGAGGACCAAAGCAATACGCCTGATTGAGAAGTACTAGGATGTGTTCGAACAAAAAAAAAAAGGATTCAAAGGAAGAACCGATGTCGTTTGTCATAAAATCGAAACCGGAGACGCAAGATCCATCCGACAAGCGGCAAGAATACTATCACTGGCAAAGCGTGAGAGATCTGAGAGGATAGTCAAAGGAATTATGGCAGACGGTGTTATTGAACCTTCAAGTAGTCCATGGACTTCACCAGTTGTATGAGTGAGGAAGAAGGAAGAATCTACCAGACTCTGCGTCGACTATCGGCAGCTCGACAATGAGACGAAGAAAGAAAGTTATTAGCTACCTCGCATAGATGATACAATAGACACATTGGCCGAATCAAAAATCTTCTCGACCTCAGATCTAAAAAGTGAGTCCTGGCAAATTGATATTGAGCTCAAATATGAGGGAGAGAAAGCCTTCACCATCGGCACGGGACTCTGCCAATTTATCGTTATGATATTTGGGTTTTGCAATGCCCCTGCAACGTTCGAGAGTCTGGCGGAAGATATGTTGGCTGGGCTGTCGAGGAAAACCTGTCTGGTGTACCTTGACGATATTATTATGGTCAGAAAAACGTTTGAGGATCACATGAAGAATCAGGAAGGAGTTCTCTTAAGATTGAAAAAGGCTAACCTAAGCTCAGTTTGAAGAAATGTCATCTTTTCCAACAACAAGTCCACTACCTAGGTCATGTAGTCTCTGGGAAGGGAATTGTAGTTGACCCGGATAAAACCAAGGCTGTAAAAGAATGGCCAATATCAAGAGACAAACATGAGCTACGAAGTTTTCTTGGCTTATGTCTCTACTACCGACGATTTGTTCAAGGATTTGCTATCATAATCAAGCCATTGACACGACTTACTGAGAGGAGAAATATTTACTTAGGTAAAGGACTGTCGAGCAGAGTTTGAACAACTCAAACAGTTCCTGAGTAGCGCACTGATCTTGAACTACCCCTCTATCGAAGGAAAATCTATAGTAGACACTTACGCTAGCAATGTGAGGATCGGCGGCGTCCTGTCTCGAATACAAAACGGACAAGAGAAAGTGTTGATCTACTTCATTGAAACGTTATCAAGACCAGAACGGAATTATTGCGTGACCGGAGAAGAATTGTTGGCAGTTATGAAATTGGTCCAACACTTCTACAAATATTTGCACGGCTGAAAGTTCCTGATGAGAACTGACCACGCAGCTTTTAAGAGGTTGCTCCAATTCAAGAATCCTGAAAGTAGTCAGATGGATTGAAAGGTTTTGAGAGTATGACTCTGAGATCACACACCAATTAGGAACTGATCATCGAAATGCCAACGTCTTGCTAGAAAGAACTTGTCAAGAAGACTGCAAGCAATGTTGTTGCTTGGAAGAAAAGCTTGCCACTGTCACAAGGGCAGCAGTAGTCGATGAGAGACGGCGACCGAAGGAGCTACGCAAGGACCAAGAGAACGATCCGGACTTGAGAATAATACTGGAATGGAAGAGCAACGATACCAGATCAGCTTCAAAAAAAAATTGAAGAATCATCTAGATGATGAAAGTGCATTATTGACAGCTCATGGATGCTTGTTACTTCAGATATTTGTCTCACAATTACTGAGCTTGAAATCAAGCAGCTTGGGTAAACTTACGAAACAGCAGCTTCCATTTAGAACTAGTTCCAAGTAAACTATTTAATAGGTACATAATTTATGCATGTACAAACTCAAAAATACCTTTTAATCTTCATTGTCCAGTTATTGACTGACGGGAGGTCAAGTGCTGTACTTTGAAATGATAATTTGATCTTTATCAGAGCTCTATTTGAAAAATACTCAAAAAGTAAACAAATTTTCATCCAATAATAATAATTCATTCTAATACGCTTCAAATTCGCGTCGAACAAGTCATTGAATGAATCCCGGACAGATTTGACAACTGTACATAATAATAGTGACGCCCACAGCTAAAGTTGTGAATTTTCATCTACTTGTATAAACTTCAGTTGCCATAGTCCTAATGTCATATATATCCATGGGCATTGTTTCACTTAAAACAAGTGATTGAATAATTAAATCATTCACAATCACTGAGCTTGAATTGAAGCAATTTGTGCAAACCTACGGAACAGCAGCTTTTATTTACTACCAGTTTCAAGTCTGTAAATAGTATAGTTGCTGAGAACTCAGCGTCACGCTAGCCAGCCAGCCAGCAAGACAGCCAAAGTGAATATAATAGCGCTTTTCTCCAAAAAAATGCGCTTAAAATGTAGAATCGTACTGAGCGCAGTAAAGCTCCATTGTAGTTGAAAGGGGCCTCTTGGAACGTCTCTTACAGGATACGGACAGTAACAGGAGTAGAACGTAGTTAATAATTCCAAAGAACAGAATATCGGAAGTACTGGAACGGATCCATGATGAGGCAGGAGAAGGACACTTCAGACTTGATGAGACTTTAGAGAGATGAAGTCAGCAATTTTACAGGACAAATTGAATGGAGATGACGTATAGTGGTGTAAGAGATGTGTGTTCTGTGCCGGTTGTAATGAGACATAGAGAAAAAAGGGAACCAATGCGTCAG
The DNA here is from genome assembly GCA_963989225.1 of Dromius quadrimaculatus. Taxonomy (NCBI): domain Eukaryota; kingdom Metazoa; phylum Arthropoda; class Insecta; order Coleoptera; family Carabidae; genus Dromius; species Dromius quadrimaculatus. The sequence goes on along the minus strand of OZ022332.1, from coordinate 30,239,384 downwards.
TACTATGTGGAAAGTCCTTTCGGGTGCATTGCGATCGCCGTTGCCGGAACATTTTCAGAGATAAACGACGGAAACTGATACATAGTCGCTGTGATAGATTATTTCAGCAAGTGTGTCGAGGCTTACACTCGACCTAGTCAGGATGCAGTCAATGTCGCCAAAGCGTTGGTTGAAGAATGCATATGCTGATTTGGAGTGCCATGAGAACTTTATTCGAATCAAGGAGAAAATTTCGAGTCTGATGTCTGCCAGAATATCTGTGAAATTTTGGGAATCAACAGAACCAGGACCACTGCACTACTATCACAGTTCGATTGCATCAATGAATGGATGAACAGGACAATCAATCGATACCTGGTGAAAGTTGTCTCCGACCATCAGCGAGACTGGGACAACACCTTTATCTGTTCTTGTTGGCGTACCGTTCAGCAGTACATGAAACAACTGAGCAGACACCTGCGAACATCTTATTTGGATGAGAGCTGCGCTTGCCATGCGACCTTGTGTTCGGCAATAAACCAGGTGAAGACCTAGCAGGGAAAGATCACGTCACCGGCCTGCAAAGGAGAATGGATGACATTCATACTCGCGTTCGTTCAAATATTCAATATGTCAGTGACCGAACGCAAGAACAGTATGACATCAGGGCCGAGAAAGGAGGTTTTCAACCTGGAGATTCAGTATGGCTTCATAATCCTCAGGAGCGCCAAAGATTATAATCAAAGCTTCAATCAAGAGAAGGTCCATATGAGGTTATGGAGAGAAATAAAGACATCATCTATGTGACACGAAGGAATCCAAATGGAAAGCCAAGAATCGTTCATTTCAATCGGTTAGCCTTATTTGCCGGCGATAGCCATCAATACCGTCGTGGAGCTTCAATTCAGCGGATCGTGGATCAAAAACCAGCTTTCGAAGAATCCATAAACCACTACTCCACCGGTACGGTACGGTGTAACAGAAGAAGAACCACAAGATATGTTCACGGTACCTTTAGAATTGCTCTCTGTTGCCTCCGTTTTCAACAAGAAGTATGGGCGAATAGAAGCACCGGCCAATCAACGTACATCAGCCGGAAAAACATTATACCTGTACTATATGGTCACTGAGCCACGCTCCTACCAAAAACTGACGTACCATATTTCATATGATGCTCTACTCGATCCACGGGAAAATCTTTTGGACAACGACGTGACGAAGCTGGTAGTGCGAAAGTTGGGCTGTGGACTGGATGGACTAGATTGGAGGATATTAAGGAATATGTTGAGAGTCCTCCTTTGGTGTACTGGAATTGAAATACTTGTTTGCGACTTCAATTCCAAGGCACCGGCAGGTTGGACGGACCGTCGATTGCCACTTCTTCAAGACATCTCGATATATCAGGAGCGATTAGTGTAGATTTCGACATGATCCGCCAAGGATTCGTGATGAACTCTTCCGGGACGAAACAGTCCTAAGAAGGGAACAGTGTAACCAATTTAGGCCCCGAAATTGATTAAATTGGCTGTTGTGACTCTCCAACTGCTGTAGAAGTATTCTAGATTAAGAGATAAACACGAGTATAATTGTTCTTCCTCTTATTCTCTGTGTAGAGAATTCGTTTTCTAGGAGTTCTCTCGAAGAGTCCAGAGCTTCTTAGCACGCCTATATTAAAAGCTTACGGTCAGCGATTCATTCATTCATAGCTGAGTGTGCGTTGGTTCGTGGTGAAATCATTGGGAACAAATTGGCGCGTAATATAAATTTAGTGTAGTAATTAGTGTTATGGTGATATGAATTCTCAATTATCATTCTAATTTAATTTTGATGTTCAAGAAACGCATGTGAATAATTTATTTGATACTTTGATAAATTTTGAGGGTGAAAACTCAGTGTTCAGTGACTTTTCCACACTTCACCTATATGAATCAACGTTATAGTAGTGATTATCATAGCTTTATTTCCTTTTGTAAAGAAACTATCACTAACCTCTCCTGAAAAAGAGCCGTTAGTTTCACTATCAACATCTAACTGTTGCAGAGAATGCGTAGTGGAACTTTTGCTGCTTCCTACCATTGAGTTTTGTGTATCAATTGAGTTTCCAATCATCATTTCATCATTGACTGTGTCGTTTATGTTTATACAGTGATAATACGAAGCGGCAAGCCGCCTCGTCAAGATCTCCAATTAAATTGGTCGGTAAGAGCAAGGCGTAAACATGTCTGTCTCTCGATTGCTCAAGACGTACTGAATGACAGTTATTATTTTATATTTCATGAACAGATTTATTTGTAGAGGCTATTCCAAGATAAATGGAGAATCAAATGGGAATGAAATTGAATTTAATCAAATAAATAAGTAAGAGCAAAAATCATTTTGGCTTTTCCTTTGAGCTTTAACAACCGTCGTGAGTATTTTGTCGCAATATCTCTAACGTGCGGTTACAGAGACTGCTATATTATTTGGCTCAAAGATGTTAAACACTCGCAACTTTTATTACTTTTATATACTTTTCGTTCACAAATGAATACAATCCAATGAATGAAAAACGCTGACCTACAAATTGATTGATATTCACATGATCTTCTTTGACGTTATTGAATTCTAATCCACTGTTATCGTCATTCAGACAAAACTTCAACATCGCACCTAAACATTGACCTGACACGATTTATCTCTTACTATTCGCATTTTTCTGTGAAGAGAAAACTCTTTCTCTTCATTTTGACTGTGATGGCTCAGGCTTTGATATTTTCAACGGTAGAAAATGCCTCTTGAAAAATGTACGTAATTTCTGACGTGCGGTCACGTTTGTTGATGTGTTTGTATTTTATCCGTTTTGTTTTATTTGATTTGTGTATTTTTATTAGATACTGTTTGTCCTAACTATACGTTCCAGTTTCAGTCATCGACAAACCCTCTCCCATCCTGCTAGCTACCCAGCATTAACATCGCCAGAGAGCTGCACTGTATTGGCGCCCGAGCATATACGACCGACAGCAGCTACAGTAAGACGCACCATTAACATCATAGAATGGCGCCTGAGCGGAGACTATGTTTAGAACGAGATGGTACCAACTCAAGTCTCAGAATACGAGGAGTCAGAGAAGACGACGTCATGCCAATAGCCGCCATCATCGACGCTCCGCGGAAAAGATGCCTATCATCGGCTATTTGGAGCAGAAAGTCACGCACCCAGAGACGGCCACTCGACGCTACAGAAGCTTGGCTTCGGGACAAACTCTGATCAAATTCACCTATTTCTTTTCACAGAGTATCGTCCATATTCGCCGTCTAGGGGACACCATTATTAAGGAGGACGAGTCGCGTAGCTGAAGTCAGCATCCACAATTAATTCGCACTACCGCAACACTCCTGGTGAACGCAGATACCGCTGAAGTTAACTCCATACTGCCGACCGATCCGCCGTTATGAATGCACAGATACCGCTGTGGTTGATTAAGTACCGCCGACCGATCCGCCGTTTTGAACGCAGATACCGCTGAAGTTCACTCTGCACCACCGACTGATCCGCCGTTATAAATGCAAAGGTACCGCTGGGGTTCATCAAGTACCGCCGACCGATCTGCCGTTTTGAACGCAGATATTGCTTAAGTTCACTCCGCATCGCCAATTGATTCACCGTTATACATGCACAAATACCGCCGTTGTTCATCAAGTTCCGTCAACCGATCCGCCGTTGTGAACGTAGACACCGCTGTGGTTCACCTAGAATCTCCTGTCGCGAAAGGTCAAAAAATAGAGTAGATTCAGACATACTATGCAAGAATTTTTTAGTACTGACAAATAGCATAATGAGTTGACTGTTGTTTGATATTTGTGATCAGTGCATGCGCGCACCGCTTACAGCAAGGGGAAAGTGGAAATAGCTTTGCTGGAGATAGTTGGAGAGGGAGAAGAAGGTTGTTGTGTGTGTGAGGCAGTAAGGAGCAGTAGGTTCGTTTCTAGTTCCAGGGCGTTCAACCCATCTTCAGTAAGTATTTATACATGTTTTAGACTGTGTATAAGATAAGATGTATCAGAAACAGATGACATAATGAACAATAAGTCATGAAAATGTAGTTAGTACTAGTTACTAGTATATCAGTAAGGATGAGCATACCTGAGAGGATAGGGATGGCTATTAGGGGAGGAAGAAGGCCACTAGAAGTGTTCACTTTGTTATCAGAACAGAAGAAGTGTCAACTCCGTCGTAGTCTCAGAAGGGGGTGTTTACCTCGCTACAAAGCTTAGAGGGAGTGTTTACCCCGGTATCAGAACAGAAGGAGTTTTTACTACGTTGTAAGCTCAGAGAGAGTGTTTACTCCTTTATAGAATCAGTAAGAGTGATCAATCGAATACGATATCAGTGAGTGGCGCGTGGAGTTGACACTAGATCAGACATCAGACCAGTTATAATCTGAATTTAAGTCAAAAAATCAGTTTGAAGTATTTTATGGCATGACAATCGCGTAATGATTCGCGACATGGTGGAGGAGCTGAGATCGAGCATAAGCAAAAAAAAAAACTACAAATTGAGTAAATTCAAATGGTGCTCATTGCCTGTGACCGTAATTTTGAAGTTTCTTCAAAATTCAGAAGCTGCAGCCTGTTGGATATGTAGTATCACATAATTCCCTCGAACCCAATCGAGTATATATAATATTCGTTATAAACTCATAATCAAAATGACAAAATTGAAAGTAATTGAATGAACAAGATTCAAAATTGTGCTGAATGGACGGTCTATGTAGCGTTTGCTGAAATATAGATATTGCCTGGTATTAGCAGATTCTAGCAGAATCCTAGTTCCCACTTATTAGTGCCCAATGCAACAAATCTTCTAGTAGAAAATTATTAAGAGACAATATGTTCACATTCTATAACTTGCTGTTCGTACAGAGGTACTTTTCAATTTCACTAATCAATTTGGTCCTTCAAGTGTTACCCATACGCCCCTAGCTGAACATACAATACTAGAATTAACCTAACTTCGAGTATTGGAGGAGGTTGTCAGGACGCGTTCAAAATTAATCAGAGAATTAAAAATATAATTTACTGTATCTGGTCAAGATGCTCTGTTACATTCATAACAACAAAATCACAATAAAAGAAATCAGGATTATCGCAGCTAAGCTTAAATCGACCAATAAACGTTTTGTTACGGATATTTACAAGTATTATAAATTAGTTTAACAAACGTGAGCTGCCGATGTAGCAGAATATACATCCCAACAGATGCAATCTGAGGAAATAGTGGCTGAATTGACAGCAAAAATATAAGGCGAACAGAACAAGAATAGAACCGCGCATACACCAGAGAATCTCAACGTTACCAGCAAATTACTCAGAATGGAATTAGCAAAGTTTAATGGAGACATTTTGAAGTGGTTCCAGTTTTGGGACCAATTCTCATCTAACGTTGACTGCAGAAATATTAGTGATGTGGACAAACTGTTGTACATATCTCCGCTCAGTATAAGAAGGCAAAGCTAGACAAGCTGTTGATGGTCTAGTACAACAAGTAAGAACTATCACATAGCAATTGAAACATTAAAGGAAATATACGGAAAACCAAGTGCAATAGTTGACGCACAATACGTGGCGCACTGCCGGTGAAACAGTTAGGGAATGCTGCAACGTTCTGGATGAAATAGAAAGACATCTCGCGATGCTGAAATCATTGGGAGAAGATGTCAATCACAGTCATCTTAGAGTCATGATTATGGAGAAATGCCCAGAAGAATTGATTTATGAATTACGGATGAAAATTGTATCAGAAGAAGAATCCATTGAAAATATAAGAGAACATCTAGAGCACATCATTTCTGCCAGAGCAGCCTCAAACAGGTTCAAGAGGGACATGAATTTTGCAGTTAGATCTTCTAGTAGCAATCCAGACAATAAAAGTTCAATGTAAGAAGTACTCCACGTAAGCACAGAGAGCAAGGGGTTGGGTCGACCTCATAAATCGGAAGCATCCATTACAGCTGGTAAAAATGACAAAACTAACAGGTTTGAGTATGATAGATCGAATAAAAGAAATCAATTTATTCAGAGAAAGAGATATTTTGAAGATAATAACAGCAATCAATGTGAACCTAGGACAAAAATTAGGAAATTCAACTGCATATTCTGTGAGAAAAATCATTACAATGATAAGTGCACCACAGCAAGAATAATTCAGAAGAGAAAATTGAGACTGAACAATCGCTGTTTCAATTGTTTTGCGGAAGGCTACCAATCAAAAGAATATAGGTCGAGAAGAAAATATCGGCATTGTGGCATATACGGAGATCCTAATCGAGCATTGTGTCCAAAAATCGAAGAGAAATCACGCCAAACAATAAATCTTCACATCAGTGGTAATATCGAGAAGAGTTTATTGCAAACTAGCGTAGTACGCATTCAAAGAGTGGAAGAAGACAAAAATAAAGTTAATTGTGGCGCTTTGTTGGACTGTGGTAGTCAACAAAGTTACATATTAGCGAAATTAGCGGATGAATTAAAGTTACCAGTAGAAGAAGGGAGTTGTCCAACAGTGTTTACGTTTGGAGCCAAAGATCCCCAAAAGACAGAGAGCCAGGCCGTATACTTTAGATCAAGAACTCTTACTGACAAACATTAAGTGATCCACGCCAACGTCAAATCTCATATTACTCACAGCATACAATGTCCGAATAAAACAATTGGAAACATGAATATCAAGCTCAATATGAAAAGAGAAAATATAATAATTGCAGATTATGGTTCTGGAAATGATCAGATTGACTTGCTTATTGGTGATGACTACTATCACAGTTTCATGTCTAGTGAAAAGATGGAAATAATGAGAGGTCTTTTCTCAATCAACTCCGACTTTGCTTGGATTTTGTCAAGAAAATGCATTACTCCACACAAAAACGTGGATCAATTATCAGTAGTTACTTATGTACAAAACAACGACGGAAACAAAACAAAATTACGGACCTTCCAAAAACAACCAGGGACGATGAAGCCGTCAAGCAATTCAATGAAACAATAAAGCTTTCTGACAATCGTTACTACGTCACGTCGTGGGTAGAATATCCTCCATTATCACCAATAAATTCTGGTCTAGCGTTTGGGAGACTACAAAACTTAGTGAGGAGATTAGAATAAAATACGCTCACAGGTTACAAGAAAGTACTCAAAGAACAACTGGAGAAAGGTAAAATTGAAATAATAGAGGATAATACACGCTCTTCAGATCATCCAGTTCATTTTCTCCCTCATTACTGTGTTCTGCAAGATAATAAAAAGACGAAACTAAGAATTGTTTATGATGCATTCGCAAAAATAAACGAGCAAAAAAGTCTGAACGATTGCCTCTATCGCGGCCCACTTATGCTAGAAGATCTAACTGGCCTATCAATCAGATTTAGAGAAAAACGAATTGGAGTAACTGCCGATGTAGAGAAGGCATTCTTACAAATCGAACTTCAAAAAAATGAAAGAGATGTCACAAGATTCTTGTGGTTCAAAGACGTACAGAAAGAAGTTTCTCCAGGAAACTTTCTGCAGCTATGATTCTGCCGTGTTCCATTTGGAGTAATTTCAAGTCCATTTTGCTCAACGCAAGAATAAGATATCATCTCACAGAATCAAACAATCTCATCAATAAATAAATCGCAGACGACATTTGGGTAGATAATCTCGTAACAGAAACACAAACGATTTCAGACGCTACTCTACTGTATAAAACTTTCAGAAAATCATTTGATCAATCATCAATGCATCTTCGGACTTGGAATTCTGATACCGCAAAATCATTAATCACATTCCTGAAATTTATAGAGCAAAAATAACAAAAGAGAAAGCTCTTGGCATTGAATGCATCCAGCAACAGATCAGCTATATTTGAACATGGACATAAAAATTTGTGAGAGCACTCAAACAAAGGGAAATATACTAAGAGTAATAGCACCAGTTCATGATCCATGTGGTTTTGCAGTCCCGATTATCCTACATGAAGAACTATTTCTATAAGATCTTTGAAAACAGAAATTAAAATGGAGCACCCCACTATCAGATGAGTTATTCGTGAAGTGGCAAGCAATAGCTGCTGATCTTAATGATATGAAAAACATTCGCATACCCAGATTTTTTGGCAACGAAGTAGCAAAATTTTTCGAAAATAGATTTGATGCAATTGAGTGGGAACTACATTGTTTTACAGACGCTTCAAAATTAGCGTACTCAGCCTTTATCTACCTTCGTAGAAGGTCCAAAAACAAAACATTTTCAAGCTTTCTATCGGTTAATCACGGTTAGTACCAATAAAGGATCAAGATGACCTACAAATACCTCGTTTAGAACTTCTAGGAGCATTAGTTGGTAGCCGACTGATATCATACGCTTAAAATTTCCTCAGATTGGAAATAGAGAAGCAATTTTTGTGGACAGATAGTCAAAGAGTAAAAAGCTGGCGCAACTCAGACAAATTACTGCTATCGTCTGTGGCAAGGCGAGTGGATGAGATAAAGGAAGATAAAATGCTCAACATTCGATTTGTCACAACTAACATGAATCCCGCGGACGTGTCCACGAGACCTGATTATGTCGGAGCAGATAACAGCAAGTGGCTCTCAGGCCCTACTCTCCTCCTCAATAGACGCATCAAGTGGCCAGTGGATGCCGTACAAAAAGTAAATACTGTCGAAATACAAACTTAAATATATAACTCTTTGAGTGAACAAGGTCTAACGAGTACACAATCAAACAGTCCTATCAATAACGACACAGGGGCAAGGGTATGTAATGACACCGAGGTTGGAGAACATGTAGAAGAAATACAAGAAAAACAAACCATAAGACAATTGCAAAATCAATACTTTCCAGAATAAGTGGATGGTACTGACACCGACTTAAAAAGAACACTCAGATTAGTCAAAGAAATTGACGGATCACTCAAATGCAAAGGGAGACTCCAAAACGCTAGCTGGTTAGAAGAGGGAGAATATCCAGTACTCCTTCCAAAAGATGCGGAGTTTACTTTTGAAGTTATTGAGAAGATTCACATTGAAAACTTTGATGTTGGAGTCTCGCATACTTTAGCTGTAGAAAGAAACAAGTATTGGATTTCACAAGGAAGATCACAGGCTCAAAAAGTGATGAGAGAATGTCTTCGGTGTCGCAAATACTGCGGAGGGCGATACGAATCACCAGAAATGTCACCTCTACCAGTAGAAATAATTAACTATAGTGCTCCCTTCACTTATACAGGACTAGATTATTTTGGCCCTCTAGCAGTCGAAAATAGTTCGTTCAAAAAGCGATGGTTTTGTTTATTTACATGCCTGGCTATCAGAGCGGTACATTTAGAAGTCGTTAAGGACTTTTTAGCAGAAGAGTGTCTATCAGCTACAAAAAGATTTATCTCAACTAGAGAACTATCCCAGTGTGCTACCTCAGACAATGCCGCACAATTCAAATTGACATCAGATATCTCAACCAGTAATTATTGCATCGAGGATAAAATCAAATGGAATTGCATACTCGAGCAGACTCCATGACTTGGAGGATTCCATGAGAAATTGATTGGACTGGTTAAATACTGTCTGAGAAGAACGGTAGACCAACATTTATTAAACGATACTCAGTTATGTACAGTCATCAAATAAGTTGACGCTGTAATCAATAGTAGACCACTTACTACAGTGGGTGAAAATTGGAGCATATTCCAAAACCCGCCGACTTCTCACATGTCGGCGGACTCTCATTGACTATCAGATAAAAAATTTATACAACAAGCAACTATCACAAAAAATTTTTTATCGAAGGTTGGAAGCGCGGCCAGACGATTTTGAATGAATTCGTAGAAATATTCTCAAAGCAATATTCAATAAGTTTATCAAATCAAAAAAATATCCATAAACAACCCCGAATAACGGTTGGAGCAGTACAAAAGAGGAGGATATTGTACAAATCAAAAGCGAATTAAACAGAGTTCACTGGAAAACTGGCAAAATTGTTAGTGTGACAGCGGGGCCAGACGGGCACGTAAGAGTTGCAAAAGTACATTTGCCAGCAGGTGAAACATTAACGAGATCTGTAGCTCATTTATATCCCTTGGAAATCGAAGAGCCTATAGTTAGAGATGCAATACATCCAGTACAAAACGAGATTCAAGTTACTTCCACAGGAAATAGACCTGCTTCAACCTCACCAGAAAGAGCTGCTGCTCAGCGAGCTGCAAAGAGAATCAAAGAATTGACAGTACCATTGCTTAATAATATTTACATGAATAAATTCATGTAATCAATTGAGTGAAAAATAAAAGTGGGTTACTTGAGGAATCAATCGTATTTGATTCCTCTCCCTTCGAAAGTCGAAAGAGAGGGAGAAAAATGTTGTTGTGTGTGTGAAGTAGTAAGGAGCAGTTGGTTCGTTGCCGATTCCAGGGCGTTCAATTCATCTTTAGAAGGTATTTATACATGTTTCAGACTGTGTATGAGTTAAGATGTATCAGAAACCAATGACAGATTAAACAATAAATCATGTAAATGTAGTTGGTATCAGTTATCAGTATATCAGTGAAGATAGACATATCTGAGAGGATAGGGGTGTCTATTAGGGGAGGAGGGTGGCCACTAAAAGTGTTTACTCCGTCATCAGAACAAAAGGAGTGCTAACTCCATCGTAGTCCCAGAAGGGGGTGTTAATCTCGCTACAAAGCTCAGAGGGAGTGTTTGGCTTGGTATCAGTACAAAAAACGTGTTAACTCCGTCGTAGTCTCAGAAGGGAGTATCTACCTCCCTACAAAGCTTAGAGGGAGTGTTAATCCGGTATCAGAACAGCAGGAGTTTCAATCTCGTTGTGAGCACAGAGGGAGTGTTTACTCCGTTGAAGAATCAGTGAGAGTGTTCAATCTAATACGACATCAGTGGATGGCGCGTTGGGTTGACACTGAATTAGACATTAAACCAGTTGTAGTCTGAGTTGGGGTTGACAAATCAGTTTGAAGTATCTCGCAGCATGACAATCGCGGTATGATTTACGACATGAATCAATCCGCCGTTGTGGATACAAAGATACCGCTGTCGTTCACTAAGTACGGCCAACCGATCCGTGGATTGGAACACACAGATACCACTGTGGTTTGATTTGCAACCACATCAGTAAGTGCCGCTGTGCGCTATGAGTACACCCCTGCTTCAACATTTTTTAATTTTCGCGAAGTAAGAAGGGGGTGTGACAAAGCAGTCTTTGTTCTGAAGCATAATCTACAATCTTTTAAAACGCTAAATACCGTACCAAGAAATTATCACTCAATTCAACTTGTCACACTACCGGTTAGCTCACTTGGCCCTCTTAACCGTAATTCTGTCTTATTTGTTTGATCTGTACCATTTCTCCTGTCAACTTCTTCAAGCTGCTGATGAGTTTAAAACATTGAGAATCAACCCAAGTTTATTTCTGCAAAATAACCGACCATATCACATCTGTATTGAAATAATAATCAACTCATCGCCATGTAGAAATTCTCTGTTCCGTATGAAACCCCAGTTGAGGTTTTATTTGAATTTCTACAACATATGTCATTTGAGGTTGAATTGCAATTTTCACATGGTGATATGAAATACAGAATCTAAATAAGAATAACATCAGATAAAACCGTACTATAGTTTACAATCAAATGTTATCCACCGTTGAGCAATTTATAGTCCATTGTTTATTTTAAAAGTTTCTGTTCTGCCTGTCAAAGCTGCGTTTGTTTATCCTATTGTTCGACTGCGTTGGTTTTTCGGTCAGATATGTCAATGAAAAGCCACAATCCAGCGAGTAATCAGGGAATTATGCTATTTATGTTTAAATTTAAATAAAATATATTTAAGGAAGAAAATGTTATGAATATGATTTGTGAATGATGTGCTACCGTGCAGAAATATGTATTTAGCGTGGGTGAGCAGAGACCCTCTTCTGAGTGGTCCCTGTAGCGTGAGCTTCCAGAAACCCCTTTTTCAGTGGCTCTTGTGACGGAGGTTACCGGAATCATGTTTTGATTTATCCTCGTCTGTCGCCGTGTGTGTTTTCTTATCCGTTTTAGTTTATTTGTTCCCTGAGTGTTTAATAAAACCGTTTTATTCAACAACACGTTTCAGTTTCATTCATCGACAAATCCTCTCCCATTCTGCTAGCTACATAGCACCAACATCGCCGAAGAGCTGCACTGTATTGGCGCTCGAGCATATCAGACCAACAGCACTACATAGGTAAGGACCACTCGATCAGCCAAACAAACACAATCGAACAAACCTTTGATTAACGCAACGTCATCGAACAAAATAATTTCAAACTCAACTCCTGAATATACCGAACCAGCAAGGTGAAATGTGAATGAAAACACAGTTGATAATGAGGCAAACAAAAATGCAGTAACTAATGCAAAGTTCTTAGAGATCAGTGACGAGTCCTGTACAAAAATCGTTCGCAAAAATTAATCAAAACAAAAGAATAATGATATCCTAACAACTTCAACCAATGTATTTGCTATAAAAACTGTTCCAAAAAAAGCGTTTGTTCACGCGTCACGATTGAATCAACGCTCCACAATTAATGAAGTTGAGTCTACCTGATTCCGGACTTTCCGGTAGTAAGTCTTCTATAATTAGAGTCAAAATTCCCGCAGCACTATTCATCCTTCAAAGTTACCATCGATCCAAATAATTTTGAGAAAATTATGGTTCCGAGCAGATGGCTTTATGGTTGCTATATATCTCGTTATTTCCAACGACGCCAAAAGTCATCGCAACTAGGTTAGTATTGGATGTTAAGTCAAATTTTAAACTCGATATCATGTCACTAAACTGTCAAACTTTTACTTCTGTCAAGAAAGATTTGATCATATCGGAAAATATTATCAAATACAAGAATATGAACTTTCTTCATCTCTCTGAAACGTGGTGCAGGGATGACACGATGAAGAATTTTATGTTTCCTAATTTTGAATGATACTCTCCCAGCAACAGAACTAATAATAAAGGTGATGGTGTAGCTATTTTGTGTCGTGATAATGTTAAGGCTTCAGCCATTGATTTTTGTGCAGTCACGTGTAAAAACACATTAAACGTAACCAGTATAATACTTTTTTGCTACAAATCACGCAAAAGTGATCTCAATATATTTTATTCTGATTTAAATTCTGTTTTAGATACCGTATTCAGACTGAATGTCACAAATATTCTTACTGGCGACTTGAACATGGATCCCATACGAGATGCCTTGAAACTTACGCAGCTGAGCTCTCTGCTCTTATTTAACAACATGTCCAATATTATTCATTCATCAATCAGAGATCCTAATACTCTTGATTATATATTCATAAATAATACAACGACTGATCACAAGGTCAACCTCAATTTTGTCTCGGATCACGATCTATTGCTTCATGAGCCTAAGCTGGATTTATGTAATTGGTCAAAAGTTAGTTATAAGCGTAGATATTCAAGTGATTCAAATATCTCCACTTTCAAAACTTCATCGGCAAATGAATCTTGGAATTTAATTTATTCGATCAACGATATTTGTACAGCTTCTGATGAATTCTTATTCTTATTCCTTGCCTTCTTTAATAAAAGTTTCCCAATCAAGTACTCTTGATGCAAAACTAAAACAGAAGATTGGGTGAATGAAGAAGTTATAGATTCAAGTTATTATTTGAAACCTTTTTTCTTTTTACAGGAGAAATCTATTCAACTTAGACTTATATATCCCTATGAAGAGGAAATACATCAAAATATTGTCAACAATACTAGAAGAAACTCCATCCAAAAACCTATATTAGAATCTGATAACCCATCAAGAAAGATATGGTGATTTATCAAATAACATGAATAGAATAATACAACAAATAATGACTCCAAGATCATACTTGATGGCAAGGAGATAAATGATTCACTGTGCATAGTCAACACATAGAATAAAAATTTCAAATATGCTCGTCTGTATACCCTGAACTTGATACTGAGCAAGAGATCCAAACTCTAATCTATTCTGAATTGAAGAACAAAAACTCAGGAGGCCCAGATGTTATCCCATGTTTATCAATTGGAAGAGTCATTCATCTCATTCTTGCTTCAGTCACTTATATAATTGAATTATCTTTCAGTACGAAGGATTCCCTGGAAAGCTTTGAGTTAACCAAAACTACTCCCATCCACAAAAAGGGTGACATGCGTGATATAGATAATTACAGACCAGTGGCACAAACCTGTCTTTTCAAAAATATTTAAATACTGTTTCCTTGCACGTCTGGAATATATAATTTACAAATTCAAAATCATGAACAATCTAATGCATTTGATTGTCTCTAGATCACAAAAGATTGCTGGGTAAATTGGACAATTATTGTATCAGAGGCGTACTCAATGAATGACTAAAAAGCTTTCTCAAGAGTAGAAAACAATTCGTCCGCATAAAATTTAAGGATGACTCAGAATTTTATCATAATGTACATACTGATGAAGTCGGTATTATTATGGGAGCTCCTCAGAGTAGCGTTCTGACTCTTGTCCTTCTTATTCTGTACGTAGATGACCTGAATTATTCCATGGACCAAGATGTTAAACTATGATGAATTTTGGAATTGTCTATTGTCAATCTGCTATTCTAGCTACGTATAGCTCTTGTTATGCTTTGCGAATCTTCAAAGTTCATCTACATATAGCTCAATTATGTACAGTATATTTCATTCTGATCGATTTACGACTTTGTCATGAAATAACTCTCTGGTTACTCGTTCTGGGCTTCTCGAGTTTTATTGCGCAAAAACGTGCTGTAAAAATCATCGCAAGAGTGAATAGCCGTCACTTTTATGAAAATTTATCTATACAATTTCGATTCCTCAACTCAGCCAATATCTACATTCTTGAAATTTGTAAATTCATATTTAAAAACAAGCATGATCTGGAGCCTGTTTAATATTCGACACTAGAGGCAAGAATTATTCTGAGAAACCTTCCAGGAGATTAGAACTGGCTGATTATAGCTCATTTGTGGACGGTATAAAAATTTTTAAGGCTCAGCTTAATTCATTTTTATTGAAAAATGTAAGTTTCATATGGAATACGTCTTGCAGGATTACAAGACATCTTGTGTGGGATAATCATCTCTTCTTCAGCTATTTGTATTAGAGGATAAATTAAACAAAGCATAATTTCATATAACACTTGTATTGAATTCCAATTGAACATTACAATGAGACAATGTTCATATATAACTGATGTACAGTGGCCGCCGGTCTCAGAGTGTTGATCTCATGTATTCTGAAAGTAAAACATAACATAAGTAAAGTACTTTGCTTGGTGAGGAATCACATCCGCACACAGGGTATATAATTAACATCATCAACATACAATCACACCACTTCAAGTTCAGGCAGGTAGACTGGGATAATAAGATTAAAAGATCGGACTGAGCGTCCTAGACGCTATCGTGAATCCCAGATTCACGCGCAAATCCCAGGCTTGCAAGCGAGTCCCAGACTCGCCTCAGGTCATAGATCTGGTAGAAACTGACTTAGCATCTGTTAACAGTGAGTTCATCAAGGCATTTGAGGTATTCAGTGAAAGCCGAGCACAAACCGAAGCTCAACCTACCCACTCAGATGTAAGCGAACGTTGAACAACTGTACTAAGCAGTGCATCGTTGGTACCAGGCCGGTAACTTGTACATCGTTGGGCGCCTCGGCTTCCACCATTACAGTGTTACGCGCCATTAGGATAAGGATTAGGGAATATATATATATATATATATATATATATATATATATATATATATATATATATATATATATATATATATCTCATACCATACAGCCACTACAATTCACACACCTCCAATACACACACGTGACTAACTCACCCTAAACTCTTCAAAACACACTAAGGACATTGTAACTTCACTCTCCTAAATAATAATACAAACTGAGGTAACAAATGGATGTCGGCTTGTTTAAATAACCTTCATGTTGTGTAACTTGCTGAAATTGTTAGAAATGATATGATTATTAATCTTACGTAAAACCTATGAAAAATATCGCTAACAGTTCGACTATCCTGACAATCCTTCTCGTCCTCGAGAATACTGCCTTGCAATCCACAAATATCGTTACAAGGAGTTCATTTGTCTGACAATGAGCTAGCAACACTGAACGATATCACAAATGTTTTCATCCTATCAACATCTATCACACTTCGGTTCTTCGCTCTCTTACTGCAATTTGAATATAGTAAGTCTTCTACTATGTGCCTCTTGTTTCGTAACACTGCGGCTAAGATAAAGAGCTCTGCTTACTGTTGTGGTAATTTCCTACTATTGCCGTCACTTGCAATTGGTCCTTTTTTTTCTTGGGCCATCTCTCTTTCTTGTACTTATGTCCAGTTTTCCTGAGTCTTATCATATCTCTATTTTCATTGATAACATGTTTCGTTTCTGTATTTTTACTGCTCCCATATTTTGTGAATCCATTGAAGACGACTATCACGTGGATATTGCCTGCTGAGCTTTCAACAAAAAGTCCAATATGATGGTGTTTATTGCACAGGTACTTTCTTCATAGAATTGATTAATGCTTGGTATATCCTTCTTGGCTGTTTGTGGTGCATACAATTCAAACATCAATCAATTCATTCCTCCACGTGCTTATTCCATATTTTGTCCATTCCAAAATGTCCAAAGCCATCATGGCAGGTGCGAACTATTTGCATTCGCTGTCCTTTGAGTACAATCCTTGTATTTCAGTGGGAGTAGTCTGATATACACATTCATCTCTCAGGCAAGTCTTCATATATGTTCCTTTCATAATCTGTTTTTAGTGGTTCACTCGGAATATCTTCAATCAGTTTGAGCTTTTCAAGTTTCATTGATCTGTAAGGATTCAATCATCTGGTTTAATGTGCAAAATATTAAATTCATTAGGAGATTCTTCTATACATGCTGGGTTTCTACTTAAAGCATCCACGTGAGCCATTCGTGGTCCTGAACGATATTCTATATCAAAAGTATATTCTTGGAGATCAAACCATCATCTTCCGATTCGGGGTACTAAGTCTTTCTTTGAACTTGCTGTCCTTCGCCATAACAGTTCGTTACCAATTCTAAATGAGTACCTAACGAATACACTTTCTATTTTTCCAATGTTTCCACTACTGCCAACGTCTCCACTGTGTAAAATGGATATTTTATTTCGGTTAGAGATGTTCGACGATTAAAACAAGCTAGTAGAAGTAATTTGTCCAACTGATACTTTTGAAGAAGAATTCCACCTAAATCAATCCTGCTTGCATCTGTATGAACTTCTGTGTTAGCATCAGGATATTACAATCTTAGAGGCGGTCTTTCCGTCAATCTCGTTATTGGTTATGATATTTTTTGCTTAGTTCTTGATGAATTGGCGAGAACAACCAACGAATTCTAGAAACTGTCGCACCTGGTGTACACTCCTAGTTGTTTAATCCGAATGGTGAACGAATGAACTCATACCGGCCAGTGGGTGTCATAAACACAGTTTATATTTTGAACTTTTCGCAATGGATATCTATGGATATATCCTGACGTCATGTCTAGAGATGGGAAGTAATATGATCCTTGTAATCTATCAAGTTGATCGTCAATCCTTGGTAGAGGATAACGATTGCTTACTGTAACCTAATTGAGACGTCGTTAATCAATGCACATTCGTGCTTCTCCATTTTTCTTGTTCACAAGAAATATTCGTGCCAAAAGTAGGAAATCTGATTCGCGGAAGATATCAGCGTCCAAAAGTTCTTGAACCATCTATTGTTCCTGCTTTCTCTCCACAATGAATTATTTCTACGGTCTATGGATAATAGGTGTCTAGTCTGTCGAAACGATTCCCACGTGTGTTGCATCTCCGTGCGTCGAATATATTTTAAGATTTTGGCAGAACAGTGTCGCTGCTTCTTTAACAAAGTTGAAAGTTGTTCTTGTAGATTTCGGTTATATGCTTTCCAATATTTAGCTCATCCCCCCTAATTGCTGGTTCTTCATTCCTTGAATAAGGCTCTCTACCATCAGCTATACATTACACTCCCCAAAGCTTAGATTTTATCGTTTCGTATCATCAGATCCGAGTCAAACACATTCACGACGAGTAATACATTCCATATGATCATCCGCTTCTACAATCATTCGCGGAATTATATGTTCATGTCCTTCTGGTGCTTGTGAACTCAAATCGACAAATAATTCTCCTCTTTTCTCCGTTCGACAGGTAACATGACCTACATATCTGAGAGGAATAACTGTAGTGCTCTTAACCCAGAAATTAATTTCACTGCACGGAATTGGTACGATTGCACTGAATGGCGATTCAGTTCTTTTGAAAAATCGTGAACTCTTTGAGCTCTTGCAGACCACAATTTCTGGCGAATAGTTGTCCCAAAATGATAGATATTGACTATCCGGTGCCAGGTACAACGTGAAAGATCACTTTCCATTTCACTCCATCAATTCCCAACATGTATTCCTCAATTTCTCGAGGTTTAACAGATCCATTTTCAAATCCTCTTAAACTTCACTACTATCTATCAATCATTTCAATTATTGTATAGTTGATTCCCTCGTCGTTACATGAATAGATCTCATATCGATAGGCTTTTGAACTTCATCTGTTTTCTTCTACGTCAAGGAAATATTTATCATTGTCGCTTATCTCTATTATGGTTGTCAAAACCCTCCTTCCTAGTTGAACTTGTTGTTGTCAAATTGGTGATTGTCTTTGCTCTCGATGTGCAGACTGATATCTATTTCTGTAATATTAAGTCCATCCTGAATGATGTCCACCACGGTAAAGTTTCGGACATTGTGGGCATTTATGACCTTGCTGTCCACAAGTGAAGCGGTGAACAGATATTGGTTCATCTCCAAGTCTGTTTAGTAGCGCTGCGTGAAGACTTTTCATCTTATGTTGAGAGCTCTTGAAGATTTTGATGCCGGATTGTCTCTTACTGTTTTCAGGAACAACAAAAGTTATTCTGATTCCTTATTGTGTCCAATTAAAGCTGCAGCACGTATACTGGAGTCATTGATACTACCTTTAATGCAGGAAACTACCATTTTGATGATGAAATCATACGAATCAAGCAACGCCGGTTATTTTCTCCACTCCAATCCACGAGTGATGGGCTTCCAACTGTAATGTGTTATAGAGAATAGGGGCTTCATACCCGTTTCTTCACAGTTCATTAATAGAGGCAGGATATTGAATCAGTTTGGCTTCGAACATGGGATCTATATATCTGTAGTGCATCATGCTACCGCTAGGCTAGCGTCGTACTTACAATAGTAACGGTCGCTGTGTATCAGCCCCGTCACAATTTCATGAACCTGCCAGCCTCAATATTGATGTGTGTCAAGTCAGATGGCCCCATACTTAGAATGAAAAAAAGAATCTCTGAGTAGTAAGTGCCAGGTTTGCGCTGGTTTGTGCTAGAATCCTAGAGTTTGTGCTATTAAAATACACTTGTAATTAACAATAAATTAATCGATAGTGGGAATCTGGCGTAAAACTAAGAGTAAACCTCCACTATTTATAGCAATATTCGATCAATTATAGTACAGGCACTTAGTGCTAGATTTGTGCTGGCTAGATATGAGTTAAAGAAGTTTGTGCTATTTATTTACATATAATATTGACAATATGATTTGGGAATCTGACGTGACACTACGAGTAAACCTCCATTATTTATTGAAATATCTCATCAATTATCAAACAGGAACTTAGTGCTAGGTTTGTGCTACTTATTCATGAATTATGGTTATTTGTGCTTTCTGCTAGCACATGTTAATGGAAATCGATAGTGGGAATCTGGCGTGACACTAAGAGTAAACTTCCATTTCTAATCATAATACTTGATCAATTATGTTACAGACACTTGGTGCTAGGTCTGTGCTGTCCATATATGAATTATGAAAGTTTGTTCACTCCACTTGTACTTGATATTGAAAACAGAATTGGGGGATCTGTCGTGACAGTAGGAATAAACCCCTACTATTCATGAGAATATACGTGCGAAAATTATTTTGTCACTTGGTGCTAGGTTTGTGCTACTTAATTGCAAATTATGAAAGTTTGTGCTTCCTGTTAGCACATGCTATTAACAATCGATAGTGGGAATCTGGCGTGACACTAGGAGTGAACCTCTACTTCTTATCACAATACTAACAATAATAATAATAATAATTAATTTTTTCAATAGACATAAACATATGTGTGGAAAAGGTCAAAATACAAAATATACTTAAATGTAACATGATGAATAATAGACATAACATGATAAATAATAGACATAAAGCTTACTTATAATTAAAATATTCGTCCAAAGAGTAGAAACAGTTATTAATTAGAAAAGTTTTCAATGTTTTTTTGAAAATATCTAGTTTAGTGATATTTTTCAATTCTTGTAGCAACTAGATTATTTATGGTACATACAGTTAGTGCTAGGTTTGTGCTGCCCATATATGAGTTATGGAAGTTTTTGCTTTTCATTTGTATATGATATTGAAAATAGAATTGGGGAATCTGTCCTGACACTAAGAATGAACCCATATTATTTTATAAGATAGAAAATTTGGAAACAATTTTTTTTTCTTCTATGTTTCAAAACATACGTTTATTTGTGGTTATTCTTTTGGTGATCGATTTCGAACATTGTCCATCTTCAGACCAAGCTTGAAAGTATAAAAAAGATTTGTTTACATTTTGAATTTTGAAAGCATGATAAATGTGTATAAAATTATTATAAATGTTTTTTTGACAGCTAATGTAAGGTGAAAATCGAACATGTGGTTGTGAAATTTGTTAGGTTATGTGTTCGGCAAGTTTATATCTTTGGAAAATGATGATATAATGGGTGAGTGCATGCCACAATCATAATTAGCGAGCTTCTGACTTACCGTCTAAATGTATTTAAGCAGCAATTAAAGTTATTTGTCATGTTTTTATTTGAAATTTGAAGAAATTTATTGAGAGTGAGACATTTCTGTTCTCAATTTGTCAGGTGGGCGAGTTACATTGAATTATGGTTAGTGATGTGTTTCCTGTCATGAGTGATGTGTGTCGGTCAGGAGAAAGGCGGCAAGGATGTTTGTTCGTTCAATAAATGCTGATCTCGACTTTTAATTTGTTTTAAAATTTCCAATATTCCTAAGAGAATGAGTTTATTGTATTTTTCTTCTTTGTGTATGATTTTGCTATTGGGTATTGTGGATGTATGATTCTCTGTTTTCAAATGGGTGCCGAAAGCTGATGGTGGATTATTTTTAATATGTTCTTTATATCTGATTGCAAATTTACGTTGTGTCATTTCGATTTATGTGCTGTTACAATCGTTACGATCAATTTTATAGATCCCACTACTGTCGGTTGCAGATTTCTTAGGTTTTGTGTTGATAAAAATGTTAGCTAATGTGGGGTGTGATTCAAAGGTTAATTGTATATTGTGTTTATTGAGTGTGCGATTGATTCTGTTGTGAATGTTTTTGTAATATGGTATTGAGATGTATCTAGGTGTAGTTTTTTTGTGTTTATATATATGTTGTAAAGTTAAATTTCTTTTTGTATTATTGAAAATTTTGTCTATGAAATCTGTGGGGAAATTGTTGTTTAATCCTATTGTTTTTATCGTGTTAAGTTCAATGTTGTAGTGATTTGGTGATAATGGGGTGGTTGGTAATCTTAGAAACATGAATCTAATGGCACTTTCTTCTATTTTGGGAGAGTGATATGAGTTATATGGTATAATAATATCTGTAACTGTAGGTTTTCTGTGAATGTTGAATTCAATGTTGTGTTGTGAGTGTGTAAGTGTGAGATCTAGAAAATTAATTGATTTATTTTGCTCTACTTCTAGTGTAAATTTGATTTCTGAAATGTTATTCATATCGGTTTGAAAAGTGTCCAATTCTGTAGCGTCACCCTTCCAGAAACAGAGGATATCATCCACGTACCTTTTCCAGAATAAGATGTTATTGCTAAGTGGATGTTGGAATATTTTGGTTTCAAGATTATCGATAAATATGTTGGCCAACAAACTACTAATTGATGAGCCCATCGGTAATCCATCATTAAGTTTATAAATTTGATTTTCGAAACTGAAGAAATTTTGATCTAATATGAGTTTAAACAGTTCTATTATATCATGTATATCATTATTTGAAATATTGTATTGAATTCGAGAGTCATCATTATTGT
The DNA here is from genome assembly GCA_963989225.1 of Dromius quadrimaculatus. Lineage (NCBI taxonomy): Eukaryota > Metazoa > Arthropoda > Insecta > Coleoptera > Carabidae > Dromius > Dromius quadrimaculatus. The sequence continues at coordinate 30,217,171 of OZ022332.1, read as the reverse complement.
GTAGGTGTTTTTGTAGGAGTGTTATAGTTTCTTGTGTTGGAATGTTAGTGTACAAGTTAACTATTTCAAATAAGATCATTTTGAAATTTTCATTATTTTGTGAGTTGAAGTTATTTATTTGAGTAATTAGATCTGTTGAATTTTTGATACTATGTGGAGATCAATATTCGAATTGGTTGATAATTAGATTTTCCATTGTCTGTGATAATTTATATGCTGGTGAGTTTATTGAGGAGGTTATGGGTCTTATGGATTTGTCAGGTTTGTGCAATATTATTGAACTATATAGGGAGGGAGTTTGTGGATTTTTTCTGTTAGGGTGTGTGTGTTTATGTGTAATTTGTTAAGTGTGTCTGTAGTGTATTTAATTGTGTTTTTGTTGTAAGGTGTAATATTATTTGATGTGAAGAAAGCGAGTGATTTGTCAATGTAATCTCTCTTTTCTTAAATAACTGTACCTGCGTTTTTGTCAGCTTTAGTGAAGATAAGGTCATTATTCGGAATTTTGTCATTTATAGATTTTATACTGTTTTTTATATTGATATTTATACTGTTATTATGATTTTTGGATGCACCTACCTCGTTTTTGTTAATTTTGCTCAACGTTGTTCCTATTTCGGCTTTGATTGAATTGATATTGTGTTGTTTGAAAAATTGTGTCTCTATTTCTATCCCTATTTTATGTGAATCTGGTTTATGAGGCGTGGGTGCAAATTTGTGGCCGGTTTTAAGCAATTGTTCTTCTAAATTGGTGGAAGTAGTTGATGAGAGGTTGGTGACTCGGTCTTGGAAAATATTTTTATCTTGAATTGGTTCTGATTGTTGCTGTGGGATGTTGTCTTGTGTTGATTTTCTTGTTTTTTCTCTAATAAAGTTGTTGAGTTTCTTCTTCCTGTTTATATCATCGTTGTAGTTTTCATATATGACTTCTTGTTCCAATTTTTCAATTACATTTTCGTATTCTATAGTGTGTAGATATTGTAGTAAATGGCGATGTGAAAATTTTAACTTCATGTCTATGGTGGTATCATTGTTGAATTGTGCTCGAATTTTCTTTCTTAGTAGTCTGGAATGTCCACTTGACTTTGTTCCATTTTTCTTTTGAAGTTTAAGCGGATAAAACTAGGCGTTAATTCTAGGTCTCTTGCTGTGATAAGAAAATGTATATGTTGTTGGGTCCGGTGATGTTTGTTCATTATACTTCTAAGCTGCAGGAGTTTTTCGGATATCTCCGACGTTATTATTCTTTGAATGAATTTCTCCATGTTGGTATGTGATTGGATTATAAGATAAAAAATTTGGAAACAATTTTCTTTCAAAACATACGTTTATTTGTGGTTATTCTTTCGGTAATCGATTTTGGACATTGTCCATCTTCAGACCAAGCTTAAAAGTAAAAAAAAGATTTGTTTAAATTTTGAATTTTGAAAGCATGATAAATGTGTATAAAATTATTATAAATGTTTTTTTGACAGCTAATGTAAGGTGAAAATCGAGCATGTGGTTGCGAAATTTGTTAGATTATGTGTTCGGCAAGTTTATATCTTTAAAAAATGATGATATTAGGGGTAAGTGCATGCAACAATCATAATTAGCGAGCTTCTGACTTACCGTCTGAATGTATTAAAGCAGCAATTAAAGTTATTTGTCATGTTTTCATTCAAAATTTAAAGAAATTTATTGAGAGTGAAACATTTCTGTTCTCAATTTGTCAGGTGGGCGAGTTACATTGAATTATGGGTAGTGATGTGTTTCCTGTCATGAGTGATGTGTATCGGTGAGGAGAGAGGCGGTAAGGATTTGAAGATATGATTTTGTGGAAAAAATGTTTGTTTGTTCAATAAATGCTGATCTCGACTTTTAATTTGTTTTAAAATTTCTAATTTTTCTAAGAGAATGAGTTCATTGTATTTTTCTTCTTTGTTTTGTATTCATAAGAATATATATGCAAAGATAATTCTGTCACTTAGTGCTAGGTTTATGCTACTCATATTAAAATTATGAAAGTTTGTGCTCTGTGTTAACACATGTTATTAACAATCGATTGAGAAGATCTGGCGTCACACTCAGAGTAAGCCTTCACTCCTTATTAAAATATATGATTGTTTCTTATACATACACTTAATGCTAGATTTGTGCTACCTAAATACAAATCATGAAAGGTTTTGCGATCCATTTGTACTAGATATTGAGATTAAGATTCGGAAATCTGGCGCGACACCAAGAGTAAACTCCTACCATTTATGAAAATGTGCATGCGGATACAACATATTTATTTATTGCAAGGTTTGTGACATTAAGGGCAAATATACTAAGAATCCCACAAATATTTTAGAATAATTGAGTTAATCTTGAATTTATAAGGAACTTTTTGCTACCTTCTCATCAAATGTGGTACCTCTGATTGTATGTCTAGTTCTAGAAAATTGGAAGCCTAAGGGCACTAAGTGGAAGCCCTTGTAGCGTGCACCTGCGCTAGGTCAGATATATTTCATGGAGAACCCGAACTATGTCGACGTGTGGCTTGGAGTAAGACAAGAAATCTTGTCTTGACGGGATACTTCCTCAAGTGGTTATCGATAGGCCTCAGATCCCCGCTAGGTTCCCTATATGAGTTTTTTTGATGAAAAATAAAAATTCAAAAAGTAATACAACATGGATTAGCTACTTGCTGGTTTTGGTGTTACACAAAAAAAAATCGCTGTTCAAAACCGATTTTTTGGGAGCAACTAGCATCGGAAAATAGAGCGGTCAATTCAAAAAGCAAAAGAAAATTCCAAGTCTATGTAGGGCTGCACAAAAAAATTCCCATATGACAAAGAATCTCGGACCTAATACAAATACTATTCCTATTCCATATGGATATAGGTGCCAGAAATCTCTGCTTCTATCCTAAATATTTGCTCTAGATATTTTTCATCAAAAATTTGTATGATCGAAAATAGCTGAGAGCTGTCCGCCAAGTCTTCGAGGCCGAGTTGTACAATCTATGCTTATCTACAGTTCAGTTGAGCAAAGTTTATTTTCTATAGTAACAATTATTTCAGTTATTGTAACCATAGTGGATAAGCTCGATTCAACTAAACTATAGATGAGCTTAGATTGTACAACCGGGCCTTAGTCTGTTATCAAGTCACTTAGAAATACTATTACACAAAGTTTCAGTTCATACCGAAACCTGCGCAAGAAACGATCCCACCTCTTGATCCATATGTATATTTACGATACATCAGATACCTACATTTCCTGATCTATTTGTTCTGGAGAACTACGGGAGATAGCAGACATATTCTGCTGAAAATAGAGGAAACATATAGAATATAAAAAATTATCTTACTCCAAGCCACACGTCGGCGTAGTTCGGGTTCTTTATGAAGTATATGTGATCTAGCGCAGTTCCACGCTACAAGTGCTTTCACTTATTGCCCTGAAGTTTTCAATCTTCTAGTACTATACATACAATCAGAGGTACCACATTTGATGGGAAGGCAGCAAATTACCTCTTATAAATTCAAGATTAACTCAATTATTCAAATATATTTGTGTGATTCTCAGTATATTTTTCCCTTATACCACGTCAGATTCCCATTAATTAATTGTTAATAACATGTGCTAGCAGTAGGCAAAAACTTCCACATTCAAAATCTGAGGAGCACAAACCTTGCAATAAGTAAATGTATTGTATTCGCATAAATATTTTCATGAATGGTAAGAGTTTAATCTTGGTATCGCGCCAGAACTCCGAATCTTATTCTCAATATCTAGTACAAATGAATCGCAAAAACTTCCATAATTTGTATTCAGGTAGCACAAATCTAGCATTCAGTGTATGTATAATGAATAATCGAATATTGTAATAAATCGAATATTGTAATGAAGGCTTGCTCTTAGTGTGATGCCAGAGTTCCACTATTGATTGTTAATAACATATGTTAACACAAAGCACGAACTTTCATAATTTTAATATAGGTAGCACAAACCTAGCACTAAGTGACAGAATTATTTTCGCATATATATTCTAAATAATGATATAGGCTCATTCTTAGTGTTTCCAATATCAAGTACAAATAGAGTGCATAAACTTTCATAATTCATATATGGACAGCAAAAACCTAGCACCAAATGTCTGTAACATAATTGATCAAGTATCATGACTAGAAGTTGAAGTTTACTCTTAGTGTCACGCCAGATTCCCACTATCGATTGTTATCAACATGTGCTAGCAGAAAGCATAAATTACCATAATTCATAAATAAGTAACACAAACCTAGCACTAAGTTCCTGTTAGATGATTGATTGAATATTTTAATAAATAGTGGAGGCTTACTCGTAGTGTCACGTCAGATTCCTCAATTACATTGGTAATATCATGTACAAATGAATAGCACAAACTTCCATAACTCATATCTAGCCAGCACAAACTCATCACTAAGTGCCTGTACCATAATTGATCGAATATTGTTATAAATAGTGGAGGTTCACTCCAAGTGTCACGCCAGATTCCCACTATCGATTGTTGATTACAAGTGTATCTTAATAGCACAAACTCTAGGATTCTTGCACAAACCAGCACAAACCTAGCACTAATAACTCGGTGACTTTTTTTTCATTTCAAGTATAGGGTCATCTGACGTGACACACATCATTCATTGTTCACTGTAATACATGTTAGTTCAGCGTTCATTATAATTTGATCCCTCATTTTGTCATTACATTCAAACAATTAATTTTGTCGAATACTAGCTGCAAAATTTGCTTCATAATAAAATTACAATCGATTGAACATTAATTTACGTTTTTACCTTGATTCTAATTTCCTGCAATCTGAATTAAGGACGTTGAGCTTATTTCCTGTAGTACCTTGGCGTCCATTTTCCTTTTTTATACCTGAAATTTACGTTCTCCGAGTTTTTTTGGAGCCAGTGAAGCTCTTTGAAAACAGAAAAGTTCAATTGCAATACAAATAGAAAACTCAAGGTAGTCTATTTCAGACAATCATGTCCGACTAGTTTATTATTGTTATTATAATGATACTGAATCTAAAGTAATTACGTGAAATATAATATCCGGAGGCTTTATTTTGGAAAAATACAATCAAGTTTTCTAGCTACAGCAAGTAACTAGAGAGTTTCAGATTGGAATAGTCCCAAAATCGAGCATCAACCAATCAAGGCACTACGAAAGTTGAACGGACGATAATACTTACGGTCAACGGCACTCGGCAAGTACACTGTTAACCTCAGGCATTATCGTCCTCCTAACTCTCCTGATACTTCAATTACTATATTGTTCGCCTAATAATTATCGCGGGGGTGATTTTGAAAATATTCATCAATCACCGTCCCTTCAGATGGAAAATGTCATATTCCAACACCAGATCATCTTTTTCTTTGGTTTTCTCACAGTTTCGAATGAGATGATACATTCGATTTGGATCATATTCTATAAAAGAATAATGGTTCAATTGTTCACGGTGCTTGTCCTGATTTATTTGTTCAAATCATGTGACAAAATACAGAGCAGAAATCAAATAACAAATAGATATAAGAGGCTCATATCGTGATATAGCAGAAGAAAACATTTAGTCATAATTACGTGTACAAAACGTCAGCCATATTTTAATTATCTAAACTAAATCCAAAATATTTCAAGCTAAGTAAGGAATGAGAAACTGATCGGATAGAAACACGCGTATGCAAAAATTAGTTTGATAGCAAGATATGGATATATCTATCTTGCAGTTGGTGAGAAAAATAGATCTAGGTAGCAGAAAATAGTGTCGTAGCAAAATGAGGTTGAAGGATTAATGAATTCAGTGAGAGTATTGAAAACGAGAATATATCCGTCATCAAATTCGAAGCATTTTTCAAGTATCTTTTTGTTATCATGATTTCGTTCACAGTTCACTTCAATAGAATTTGTCATCATTCAGTATCGTAATTTGGCTTTGATCCCCGGTCTTATCTTCTTTTCACTAAGCATATCATCACTTTGCTTGAATGTTGCAAAAATACTCTTGACAGGATAGTATACACATTCAACTATACTTATTAGTGATCCTCCCGAGCACAACCCGAAAATTCCACCCAAAGAAGCTGTAACAGAAAAAAACGGTTATCGGACAATAGACAAAAGATAACTGAAAAAACTAGAAATCGTGGTATGACATATTGAATTGCGCTTGCATAAGTATTACAGCCGTGAATTCTTGAACAACTCAGCCATCCATAAAATCAGTTATATAATTATTGAGATAAGTGTGAATGTAGATATATTTTTCAGTCTGAATTATTCATTCATAACTAAAATTTGAAACTATTTCTGGCAAAACTACATAGTCCTGCATAGATGTAAGACATACATTAAGAATTTGTTAAATAATTTCGTACAGGAAGAGCCTTTGAGTATATTTGATTAAAATAATTATAGTGATGATAAAAATGATAATTATTTTCCTTATTTCCGTAGATATACCATACATGTATGAAAAGCGTCAGAAAAAAGTACATGGGAAAAACATGATAAATATGGAATGGAATACATGAAAACAAGCAGTAATATGCTGAAAATCTGAACTAATTTTTGTTATGCGGACTGTTCCTGTGAAGGAAAAGTTTCAATCTATTTCTAAGATATTGGTACTTCTAGATTTCTTGATATCATCTAGTAGTTTATTGAAGAATGACAGGCTAGTCCTCTACAGAGAGTATTCGATTATAATAATAATACATTTATTTCATGGATCATGGTGTAATACATAATAATTATCCAGCCTTTACATCATAGATACATGGGAAATGAAGAAATTCCAAAGAATAATATGATTAACTATCACTGTGACAAATATTCTTCCATCGAATAGAAACATTTATGACCAAGAATTTTTTTTCTTTCATTTTATATGATTGTACTGAGGTGATTGATTCGAAATTATTAGGTGGTCCATTATACAAGACAGCGCCGATATAATACATATTTTTCTCGGACCTACTGGACGTATGTTGTGGTAATACTGAATTTTTTTTGTACCGAGTATTATAGGTGTGATCATCCGCATGTTTTCTGAATTCGTTTTAGTTTTTCCACAAATAGTAGTATATTATATGAATATATACAAGGATAAGTAAGTATATTTGATTGTACAAAAATATTTTGACAACTGTCCTTTGATTTCAGACCGGCCATATAGCGTACAGCACGTTTTTGTGACGTGAGAACTCTAGTTACTGTGGTTGATAGGTCTCAAGAAATGAATCCGTAGTTCAATATTCAATTAAATTCTGCGTAGTAGGAAGTTTGTACAGCATTAAAATTACTGATATCTTGAAGACGTCGTATTGCGTAGCATAATTCAACAAGTTGTTTACATACATGCTCAATATGCATTTCCCAAGACATAGATTCATCCATAATGGAATCAAGGATCTTAAGGCTTCTTACCTGCTGCAGTGACTTTCCATTATATTTGATAGGAATGCTTTCACTATTGTCCGGTCCGTTACAAAATTTGATAAAACTGGATTTTTCCATGTTTAAAATAAGTTTATTGTTACATAACCATCCACCAAACCTTCGTAAAGTGATTTTGTTAGCTGTACATTATTTACAATGAATGTGCTCTTATTGAGCAAAATGCCCTCAGCATTATTTAGAAAAAAGCAATCAAGTTTCCTGGTTACAGCAAGTAACTAGAGTAATTTCTCTGGCAGAAATCACAATGGCAGGACATACATTGCTACTGAAGTTTTTGATTGGAATAGTACCGAAATCGAACATTAACCATTCAAGGCACTACGAAAGTTGAACGGACGATAATACTTACGGTCAACGTGCACACCTTGAGTCAGAGGCCCTCGGGAAGTACACTGTTGACCTCAGGTATTATTGTCCTCTCAACTCTCTTGATACTTCAATTACTATATTGTTCGCCTAATTGTCATCGCGGGGGTGATTCCGAAAATATTCATTAATCACCGTCCCTTCAGAAGGAAAATGCTATATTCCAACAACAAATCATTCTTTTCTTTGGTTTTTTTACAGTTTCGAATAACATGATACATTTGATTCGGACTATATTCAATAGAAGAATAATAGTTCAATTGTTCACGGTGCTTGTCTATGTTATGTTTGTCTGAAAAGGATTGTATTCTAATGCATACAACTCTTTAGAATATTTCATGAATCAATGACACTGAAGTTCAAGGTCTATAGTTATCAAGTGATATGATGTTATCTCTCTTCTGCAACGGTATCACTTTTGATGTCCTAAATTCATCTGAAAAGCACCCGTAGGCTAGACTGTTGTTAATTATTTAAGTTATAGGGAACAAAATGGTATACATAATTTTCTCAATTAGAACATTAGACATATTATCTATGCCTGTGGATGTAGTGTTATTTTGCGAAGCTATGACATCTGCTAGTCCTATCTCATCAACTGGTGTGGAAAAGATAAGACTCATATTCATATTCCTAATATTTGCTTGAATATTATTAACATGATCCGTATTAGTAGCATACATCAAAAATATTTATTGGAAGTATGTGACGATGCAGCTTACAATTACACTCTAGTGAAGTGAATGTCTTCATAGCGCAGCGACTAGTGCTCTTATCTTGCTTTGGCAATCAACAAGCCTAAACAGGGTGTCACGTCCCTAAATGTTATTTACGGTTGAAATCAATATAATCGCTTCGATTCTGCAACCCAAATAGCTGCAGCTTCCAAAATTTTGCGCTTCTTATTTTGAGTCATAGAATTAACGGTTGCTATCTGGGTATCGCTACACGATTTGTGGGGACAAATTTGGGGAATTCCGCTAGCCGATTTAATTTTGGAATTCGCCAAATAGGATCAAGGAGCTCCACGAGTGCCGCTGACGAGTTGTAACTTCCGTTGACAAGCCGAGAAGTCTCAATCAAGAACACACCTCACCATCCCTGTCAACAGATTTTGATCCAGATGAGCATTCATATATTTCTATGGTATTTTGTTGCAAATTATTACTTCATTTAAATTTTGTGTTGAGCTTATCCATTGGTAATAGTTAAATTTAAAATAATGACTCCGTTGTCACGATTCACCTACAGAACTATATTATTTGTCTTAAAATATTGTTCATTGTTATCAATATCTATTTCAGAGTGATATCATTATTGCTACGGATATAGACAGTAGGTATTCTCACCTGATTTTGGCAAACATCCTTATACCAAACTTGTGCAATCGTTTTGTTTGTCGCTGCCGTACTCACTGAGACTGACTTTCAGGCGCGTACGTGTTCTCCCTCACCGATGGTCGACCTTCGCGTTCAGTAGGGCACACTGCGTATCGCTATCTAATTTTCATCTATTATCATTCAGCGCTCCCGACAAACAATCACGAATACCCGGGTTTCAGTTATATGGAAGTAACGTTCGGAACTTTGTCTGCCACTGTGCCACCGCACTACTGTTTCTCTACTCCGCCTTGAAGGTATATAATCGTGATTGTGAATATTTGTTCCAAGATTTCATATTCAGCTGTACATAATAACATACACCTTCAATATATCTATACGTTGAGCTGATTTCGGATCCTCATTTGATGTCCTACTCCTAGTGCGATCTCCCTTGTTGTGCTACATGATTCTGAATCCTGCTGGGAATTGTTGTTCGTTCTCAGAATCCCTAATTGATCTATCGGACACAAGGAACACTGGCGCCCATTTTAAAATATAAATTTTACTCTAGTTTTATTCTTATTCTGTTATCCAGCCGACACGACCGTCTCTACTATTTAAAAGCTAGTCGCGGCCGTATTAGAATCAAAAAGTATGTAGCAAGGGATAATAAAAATCAAATATAAAGTTCAACGGTTTTTTGACTAACTTTTTGGCTCAAAACAGTCCGTTGGCTGTGTGGCATGTGGCTTGAGCACTTAGTAGAGTCAGTTGAAATGCAGCATCCACCTGCAATCCAGCCTTCTCTAACAGTAGCACTCTTGTGAGTTGAGTCCAAATTCAGAGCATCAGAGCAATTCAACAAGTATGTTTTCTATCATTGGTGTTGACAGCACAGTATTCTACCTCCTATCCGCCGGCGTCTTTCCGGCAATCCTTTGATCGTGTCTGTCGGCCGCCTGTACATGAGCCGCATCTACCGGCCGCCTCTATCCTGGGTCGCGTCTACCGACCATCCTCCGTTACCGTCAACGCTCATGATCATTGTTGAATTCAATTGTTGGATCAATTCTCAGACTTTATTTTTATATTCAGCATTATTTATTGTGTGCAGATCACAGTAACAGGATCAAAATTGAAGAAGGAATAATTATTGAATTTATTTGTTGCAATTACTCGCAGCTCGTCCCCGAAAGATCACTTGCTAATTTTTTATTACATTGTTATCATTCATTTTTCGTGTACCATCACCACACATATTGTTTGTCAAGGTTCTACAGAAAGCAGAGAAACAAAACAAAAGCATGACACAAGTATCTGCAATTTCTTTAGGATCAGTTATAGTTTCAACATTCACAGTTATTCTATACGTGCTAGATTATTCTTGTATATCGTTGATATTCTGGCTTATAACTCGCTACACTGATCCAGAAATGTTAGGAGATTCTTGAATAGAATTGTCGTTAAATAGTTTTTCAGCAGTTTTCAGTTTATTCATATGCTTGCGCTTGTATTCATTGTAGTGATTATTTGCACTTATATTACTATCTCACAATCTAGAAAGTTCTTTGAGATTTTGTGCCGAGGAAATTATATCTGCTGTTAACCATTTTCAATTCTTGTTGACTTTTGGATTAATGTTCATTTCCAGAAATGCAATAATATAGTAGTAGATGAGACTTCATCAAAATGGAAAAACTTGAATTAATGTCCTCTGCTCCGTATATATCACACCAATCTACTTTACCTATCAAAAATTTGAAAATGTTCTATGTTTGATCTCAAAATTAATCTAACTCTATTAATTCTGCACTCAGTGATTGATGTGGAATCTTGTTATCTAAGCAGAATGGTCTGCGAGACCCTTGTGATGCACTTCACATTTTGAAGGTTACATAAAACGATATCTGAAAATATATTGTCGATACAGGTACCTTTATTAGATAATATTCGTGTTGTTTTATTCATCATATGAATAGTCCAAAAGTTTTGGAGATATCCAAAAAGTTGTTCCGATATTTGTTATCGACCAGGTCGATATTGGAGTCGCCACAAACTATTATCTTTGAATTCTTATTTGAGGACCGTGTTTTAAGTAAATGCTCTAATTCCTTGTCTCAATTACTATGCTAGAAGTTGACGGAATTCTTCACGAAATTATACTCATGAATTTAAGATCTTTTGTTGAATACTGGTTGACCTCAATTTGCTTCATTTTATTTTCAATACATTTTTTTTTTTTATCTTCTGGGATATAATTCTCATCCATTCCATAAATTTTAGTTTGAGGAGAAAACGGTTTAGGATCATGAATGCTGCATTTTTCTTTGGTAGATTCCAAATTCGATTCCAATTCTTGTATTAATCTGTTATCCTTACAATTTCTTATAATACCTTCCTCTTTGGAGTTTCTGGCCTTGTTAATCTCAAGAGATAAGTTCATGGGAACTATTAGCTACTTAATTTGTTCTCTGGTTGTTGTGGAATCTTGATTGATGTCGGAAAAATGTTTTTCTCTGTTGGTTCACTTAAATGATTTTTTCCTAATCTCGACCCTGGATCTTAAATTTTATATGACTGTAATTCATTGACCTCTACCATTTCTTTGATGGTTTTTTTGTAGTCTAGTAATTTGTATTTTCAAGTAATTATTCTCCAAGCTAACTTTATCATAGGTAACAGTTTGACTCAAATTCAAGGTGGTATTTTGTAGACATTCATCACATACCCAGTTTTTATATTCATCATACTGTCTCATTGCGTCAATTGACATATCTACACCTTGTATACTAAAGTATCGATGACATAGACCACAATAAGCAACTTTGTCATCATATCGTGACACTTTTCTATCACAAATATTACACACTGATACACTACTGCCACCTCCTCTCGCCGACATATTTACTTTTTTATTACTATTCATGACTATTATAATTGTAGAGTTCAGTATGCGGAAGCTATCCTGATTTCTTGTATCGTAAGAAGTTAAGAGGGAATTATTCTTATTCCGAAAAATATAGGAACAAATGTTGAGTATATGAAGATTGAACACCGTAAGTGGACTTAGTTTCTTGAATGGAGGTTTGCAAGAAGAATTCTTACTAACTCTCATCAGAAATCGGATTATTTATTTTTGGCAAATAAGAACAGAAAGAGCTCCTGGAGAGTTACCGTCGAACCTGATACCTTAACTGAGTCTGGACTCAACAGAAGCATGATTGAAAAGCAACAGGTAATTGAGACATAAATATTGTTCTAGGTGAAGCCCTTGGTATCATATGAAACTCAATTTCCTAATTAACTCCTTAAAGGGGGGAAGACCAGTTTTATGATGAAGATTACAGTGGATACAAAGAGCTTGCTGATTTATTTCATGATATCGGTCAAATTGGATGGGAATTAGGACTACCTTCTTCAGTTTTAGCATATTACATATCAATGATTGGGAATGAAATGATAACTGAATATAATGGATTATAGAATATGGAATGGTGATGGTCTTCACTCATGTCATATTCTGTAATCTATTATATTACATATCAATGATTGAGAATGGAATGATACCTGAATATAATAGATTATAGAATATGAAATGGTGATGGTCTTCACTCATGTCAAGTTTTTGTATATCAGTTTGACTTCCTATTTATTTGGGATGAAGCTGAGTGCGAGGAAATTATTACGAGCAAAGTCCGTGAATTGGTCAGAGCTGACTGGAAAAAGCTAGACGAAAAAGTATGTATATATCATTTGAACTGGAAACTGCTCACTTATGTCTGCTCTGGAGTATTTGATTGGGTTCTCTTGATGGAAATCTTATACTACTTAGAAATATGACAAAATATGTTCGATTCTATTCAACTGATTCTTCAGACTTTCAATCAATGATCGCGATCAGTTACAATTATTACTTCAGACATCTATACATTTTTCACAATTTTATTCGATGAAAACGACTTTTGACTTTAAATTCTGTATATTAATTTAGAACTTTGACGTTTCGATCCCTTGACCAGAAATCTTCTTCAGAAAACAATGATACAGAATAAAACAAGGCAAGTAACTAGATACTGAAAATATACAGAATACGAGATGTGATAACGTGGATATCACACCTAAACAAGAAGAATAAAATCCTCTGGCATTTACCCAAGGCTTGAGGAAAACCACGTGAAAACCCCAAACGGAGGAGTAGGTCCTACTTGGTACAGCTCCGCACGCATCCCAAATCACAAAGTACACGACATTTCAACAAGACAGCGTAGCGCTACTCTTTGCTTTTGGTTAGGCTCACAACTGCAGAGTCAAATAATCTCCAGTGTACTATTTAATCCAAAATATACACAGAACCACACTAAACATAGCTATTATATATGAGTGTTATTGATTAAAGAAAGCCAAACATTTGATAATCCAAAACCATCAGTATGGTTGAAGTTATTTGGATGATTAAGTATCTCAATTGCTTCTCTGGCCAATTTACCATGAATCGGTGGGCATCTTGCGACTATTCTTGTTTCTTTAAATTTGATGTCATGCAAAAACTCGATGGCATGATCAGTTACAGAAGATTTATTTGGATGGTTTAATCTTATGCATCTCATATGTTCAGCAATGCGAGTGTTCACAGTTCGGCCCGTCTGTCCCAAGGTCTATAGACTACACAGGTTACCTCAATGAGCTACTCTGCTTCAATTGGAAAGTCGAGACTACGTCACCGCTAGCCCTGCGAGACCGCGCCCACCGCTGTCTTTGCATTGCTACAGCAGTATTTTACCTTTTTTTTTCGCCGAATTCCTTCTCATTTTATCAAAAACATACATTATTCCTATGATGAGAAAATTACTTACCTCTAGGCACAAAATTATAAGCTGCCCAAATAGTAGATTATATTATTAGGAGCAAGAGTTAGGCTTCATGAGGTTTACAGTCAAAGTAATCAAAGCACATGAAGCCATTTTTGCTCCGAATGATATATACGATTCTTTCTTCAAATGAAGTTGATATTTTGATTTTTAGTATGATGCAATTAGCGCCAAGATCAAGCTGAATCATAATATCTAATACAATTCTGTCATGGTTACGATATAAACAAACAAAATTTAATTGAAAAAGAAATTGGAAGTGTCATGTGTGTCATCATTAGCTTATATTAATAGTCTTCAAGGTGGAGTGAGCGCGAATGGTTCACTTCAAAACCCAATTTTCAATAACTGTAGGTACATTGACAATAAATATTATCATAGTATTATGTTGAAATATTAGATCACTTGGAAATAATCAGAAACAATATATACGTTATCTATGCGTCGGAAATGAAGTCTCAAATTTCTTATCTTTATTTCAAGAGATGAGAAGTTTGTGTTTGGTAAAGATGCACAGTAAAAAAAAATAACACAAGAATGAATAGAGCAAAACTCCTAATAGTTATTTTTGATTCTAAATTGCGAAATGTCACATGTGCATTCGAGAATAAAAGATTTTTTTGTGAGCGTAGCGAGCAGAAAAATTATCCAAGAATGCAAAAGAGTTTTGCAATCGTGTATCAAACAATGTTTCTCTGATAACCATGTCTCAAAATTAATAGAAATGTAGAAAGAAAATTTTGACATTTCGAATTTATCAATGTCCTTTTCAATGTTGCTATATAAATACCAATAACGTTCACTTTATTGTAAACAAAGCGATAATTTCGCATGTTTCTGGTTGCTTTGTAAATGTTCACTTTTAATGACAGTTTTCGAAAAATGAACTTTTCAGATATATACTAACGTTTACAAGAACGCAGTGATCAACAATATAGAAATCTGGAAGAAGTGGCGAAAGGTAGGTGAGTGATAATAAGCAAAATACTAGAAAGAATTCATCCAGATTCGAATTTATATTATATCAAGCGACAAACGCTGAAGCAAGATATAGACTGAGATAAGTCGTGGTTTTCAGACGGGGCTATCAGTGTCGTAGTGCTTCCTCTATACACCGCTCAGCGATATTCACAAGCTAACTGATTGAGGTAACCTGTATAGTTTACGGACCTTGCGCCTGTCCAACGTAGACTTTCCCACAGATACAAGGGATCTTGTAAATGCCCGAAGATTATAGGGGAATCATGTCCTTTACAGGTCTCATGAACTGCTTGATTTTCATCACCGGAGCAGAGGAAACTTTCAAATTATATTTGGACAAGATTCTTCCGATCTTCTTTAAAACATTATCCACATTAGGTAGAGAAGCATAATTTTTACTCACGCTAGTATCCTCAACAGTAGTATTGATAGACTTGGGTCGAAGAGCCTTTTGAATGGAGTGATAACATGTTCCGGATCAATTCTGAAAGTGAACTTTAAAACATCATGCTTCATATGAGAATGAGAAAATATATGTCTGTGGACTAGGACTCACTAATACATGTCAATGCCAGACCAGAAGCTTGAATTCATTCTCTCGAGACGAGTGTCAAATACAGCAAATTTCTCTATCTCAGTTCCAGATGACAAATTTTGATCATTTCGGAGGAAGAAAGCAAGCATATCAAAAGCACTATCAGGAAAATACGATTGGACCAGCTACAGAATACCCTTAATCACTGATGGACAGCAATAATATACCTGCGGGAATAATAAATTTCCAGCTGAGAAGTGAGGCAGACTGAAGCTTAGGTGATCACAACGTAGAATATTTAGTAATCTCTTCCGATGAATTGATGATTCTATTCCTACCTATGACGTAGTGAGATCAGCAACAGAGCCTAATGGCCAAACCATTAACTTTTTGCTGGCATGATCAAATCCTATTAGCGATATACAATAATCTGCCAATTCCAATCGGAATCTATTAGAAAATAGACTTCTAGGGATGAGAGAGTACCAACAAACTCTCCACAGACTTCATCATATTGGAAGACTCACAAGTACAAGTGAAGTATCAAACGTCATCATCGAAAATATACATAAATTGATTCAGATCTGACAAATGTTGTTTAATGTACAATTCAGAGTTTTAGTTTACACACGATTTGTGTCGAGTAATCATGCCTTCGGTAAGACTAACAGCAACCGGATGCATATATATATATATATATTATATATTAGACTGCTTCAATGCCAAAGATCGTTTTTGAAAAAAATTTTTCATTGTTTATTCTACTACAAAGTATGAATCAAGACTGATTGAAGGAAACTACATCAAAACATTATGATACTGTCATTTTGCTAACATTAATGGAAAATAGTTTCATGTTTACACAGATTCATCATAGTTCTGTATTGTCCTTGAACTTGTTGTACTATAACTCCTCCACCTCTAGATGGAAGCTCCTCCTGGAAGTTGAATTTCCAGCCATTCTCTGTTGTTTTGGAACTGTATGTTAGACGGTTCGGTTTGCGAAGTTTGTTATTTCATTTGCTGAAACTCTATAATTCAGTTTAGGTAAAGACAGGAATTCTCCTTCTTCTTTTTCCAGAAATAATAATCTGTTTCCTCTAAAGATTATATCGCAATTATTCTCGTTCTTGATTAGGTGAATCCCGATTAATGTTCTCACATCTGTTTCCTCCTGGCACTTTATGATCATTTTCTCTTCTTTGGGGAAGATAATTAAGTACTTGTTGACTTCTGGAATGATTTCAACGTGATTTTGTAGAAGATCTATTTTCGTTAGGTGCAATCGCTGGAGTTATGCATCTGTAGAATTTCTTCTTTGCATGTAGATGGAAAGTGGGCGTGATATTTGTTTGGGCACTGAAATACTTTTGCTCGAACGCATATGTCATTCAAGGGAATTATTTCTTTGTCCGATTTAAGGAGATATTTGGTATTTGGAATGATTGTCATGAATTCTGAATAATATTTAGTGAGAATTGGATGTAAGTAATAAAGCTCAAATTCTTTTTCATAATTATCAGGAACAGATATGGAATAAATGACTTGTGATTCCTCAATTCTACAATTGACAGTTAAAAGAGATTCATAATTCGATAGGTCTTCTTGTTTAGGACCGAACGGCAATTGCTCATGGTAATAATCGGAAATTCTTCTCAGTTCGAACAATAACTCTTTCGGAGATATGATACTGGAATGCAAAATCTTTAATTTACAGAAGGTGACAGAATTCTCAACATCTTGTAGAACACTTGATATTGAATTATATAATATGATTAACTGATCATATATTACTTTAGCATAAACCATCTCTTGAGATTGTGTTTTATTCAAGATATCGAAAAGCTGTGAAAATGTTGATTTTAATATCTCTTCGTTATGTTGAATATACAAAATAGTATTATTGGAATTTTCTATGATGTGATAATTGATCTTCCAATTTATGCTCATTTTGTTGCAAATGCTCTTAGATTTCATCATATTTTTCTCCATCTTCTGCATCCAAATTACCTGTTACTGCTTTGAATATTGTTCCTAAACCATTTATGAGACCGCGTTTATTCTTCAATTTTGTATTGTAGAGTCCAATATTGCCAAATTTGATTTCAATATTATTACGAATGAAATCTATTATTCTGCTGTAATTATCAAATTCTTGCGAAATTTGTGATTTGTCATGTAAGGTGTGTTTTAAGGATAGGTACAGGGAATTTAAATTATCATATTGTGCGAAAAGTGGATCAAAATTGTAATAGTGGATAAACGTATGTCTTGTTTTCTCGAGCTTCGCAGGGCCTAGGTTTATAGGAAGGATTCCAAGATTTTCGGTTATGTTGTTTATTATTGTTTCTTGTCCCAGTGTGAACAACCTGGAAGTGATTTGAATCCGTAAGTAATTTGTCTTGGTCGTTTAACATGAAGGTGAATTTTTGACATTGTATTGCCATGTGTTAGTTCAATTTTCCCAATTTCATGCGTTCTATTCATCCATGTCAATTTCTCGCGTTTAAATAAATTCTCCGTTCTCTCCTGTTTTTGCTTGTTCTTAACGAATACATCCGTAGGAATATCAGGCAATTGTTCTCTATTTTCATTCGCCTTGCCAATAACTTTATTTTTTGTTTGCTGAATCTTATCGTTAATCTTTTGATATAATAATTTGGTTTTATTTCTATAATTTTCTTCATAATTGTTCAAAAACTGTTTTTCAATATCAATATTGAAGGGTGAATTTGAATCAATGTGTCCAAATATGATATCAAAAGGTTTCAATTTTGTGACAGAATCTATTGTATTATTGTTAGCCAAGAGAGCATAATTTACTTTGGTCTCTATAGATTCCTTACATTATTATGTCTGATTATTGAATAATCTAATGTGTTCGATGAGCGTGGAATGAAATCGTTCTATAATGCCATAAGACTGTGGATTTTGTGAACTTATAAAATGAATGTGAACGTTATGTACTTCTAAGAGTTCGTTCACGACTGAATTACGAAATTCTAAACCATTATCAGAAACTATCTGTTCTGGTATACAATGGTGTGAGAAATGTTCAATTGAATTATTGGCTATTTCTAATCCTTGTCTGGAGTTGAGTTTATAAGCTTGCGCGAACTTTGAAAAGGAATCGACTATTGTTGAAAATTATACATTTTCTAAAGTTATCGTATCAATATGTATGATTTGGAAAGGCTTAGTAGCTGTTGGCGTGGAGGTGAAGATTCAATGGTTTTCTTCCGTATTTCGTAAGCTGACATATTTCGCATTTGTTTATGAATGTCTGAACAGATTTTCTCAATTTTGGCCAGTAATAATTTTGTTTAATTCGTGCCTCTGTATCATCAAATCCTCGATGATTCGTTTTACTCTGATGATAATTTGAAATTATCTGGATAATTTCTTCTTCGTCAATAACATCGGCGTAATATTTTGTGCATTTAATGAAATTTATTTGTGAATTTTTAAAGAATTTTTGCAGTACGGAACTGAATTTTTCATATAGTTCATCTTCGAAGTATAAATGGTACTTAACTTTTGGCACTATGTATTTCTTAATAAAGGAAATCATTGCGGCTTCATAATTATTTTTTGAAAATTCCACGAGGATTCTCTGCTTCATTTTATCATATAAATGTAAAACTTTTGGACGACTAGAATTATATTCTACTCCTGATATAATCATTTGATTTTTACCAAAATTAACTGGACATTCTGATATGGGGATACCGATGTTAGGGTTTTCGTGATTTGAATGTATTGTTATGTCGCTATCGCTTGGTGGTTCGTCATTGCTGACGTCATTTTGCGCCGAGTCACCTATTTCTACAGCCATAGATCGTGTAATGTCTTGTTCATTTAAGTTTTTATTATTCTTCAAATCTTCATAAAAATCGTCCATATATTTATAAAAATGTTCTATTTTTTGGCCTCATTTACATTGAGATCAATTTGAGAAACTTGATTGTCATTCATATAGAACACGGTTATTGAAATATCTGATTCATTAAAAATATATTCGAGCATCAATTTTATCTCTGTCCAATTCAATTTATCATTTCCGCATGAAATTCTAGGCATACTTATGTTCTTAATGTCGTATTTAATGAAAAATTTTTTCAAATTTAATAAGGTGTAAAATAAGTCTTGTTTTGATAGTTTTTGGAAATATCTTTCTTTTGTGATCAAATATATCATAAATCTATGATTAGTTTTCAAATAAACTACGTTATGGAGTTTAGAGTTTTGTGATTTTAATTTATCAACATTATCAAATTTTGATTTGAATTGCTTAGCAATACCGGCTGACATTTCTAAATCTTGACTTACATAATGTACCAAACTGCTATTTGATGGGGCATTGAATAAATTTCCTTTTACTTCTAATATGTTCTGAATTCATATGATCATATCTTATTTTGGAAAAATCAAAATATGTTTTTTCAACTTGTAAGGTATTTAAATTTGGATAATTAAATGTAATATATTTATCGATCTTCCCAACAGTTATAGGCTTAAGGGAATTGAATTTTATTTCTTCTTGAGATGAATTGACAACGGTACACAAAAACTGCTATTTGATGGGGCATTGAATAAATTTCCTTTTACTTCTAAAATGTTGTAACTGGTAAGATTTTGTAATTGTTTTTTCTCTAAATATTCCTGATAAATTGCTTATGGAAATTCCAGTTCTGAATTCTTTGATAAGGGTTGTATTTTATTATTATCTTGAGGTATTCGGCTCAATGCGTCTGCATTAGTATTTGAATTCCCTTTTTCATAAATTATTTCGTTGTCATACTCTTCTAGTTTGAGTCGCTAACGGATTAATTTTTGACTACATTGTTTAAGTGAAAATAATCACTGAAGAGGTCTATGATCGGTATAAATTTTGAATTTTCCCCCGAATAAATATGGTCGAAAATATTGTGTGGCCCAAATAATAGATAGTAATTCTTTCTTTATTGTGGAATAGTTCGTCTCTGTGTCGTTCAAGGTTCTGCTAGCATGAGCTACTGGCAGGTCATTATCCAGAGTGCCTTGTGCAATATTGCTTGCATCGCATGTCAAGTTGAATTCTTTGTTAAAATTTGGATATTGAAGTAATGGTTCGTTTGTTAATAATGTTTTACAAGTTTCGAAACATTATCTGTATTCTGGATTGTTGATGTCGATACGTGCGTCTTTTTTCAAACACTTAGTTAAGGGTTTGGTAATTTTAGCAAAGTCTAGTATGAATTTCCGATAATAATCTAATAATCCAAGAAATCCCTTAATTTGTTTTGTGGTTGTTGGAATTGGATAACTTAGAATAGCTGAAATTTCATCTGGATTGGGTCTTACCCCATCTGGTGTAACAATATGGCCAAGATAAGCAGCTTCCTTTTTAAGGAACTCTGATTTATCCATTTGAATTTTAAAGTTGGCTTCACGAAGTCTGTCGAATACTAATTTTAAAGTATGCATGTGTATTTTCATTGGGCAAGAGTTGAAACATTATTCATGTGTTCTTTCAAACTAGTGCTGGAAATAATTATGTCGTCGAGGTAAACGAGACATTTGTCGTTTGTCAAACCGCGTAATATGGTGTCCATTACTCTTTGGAATGTCGCTGGTGCGTTTTCAGTCCAAATTCGTGATGTCCGTCCTCTGTATTAAATGCAGTTTTAGACATGTCGGATTTGTCCATTTCGATCTGACGGAAACCAGATGCGAGGTCAACTGTAGTAAAGTATTGACATCGTCCAAGTTTATCTAACAAGTCTGTAATATAAGGTATGGGATATTTGTCTCCGATGGTCTTCTCATTTAATTTGCGATAGTCTATGACTATACGCCATTTTCTCTTACCTGATGCTTCTGCTTTTTTTGCGACTACCCAAATAGGCGCGGACCATGGTGACATAGAGGGCCTAATTATATTTTGGTCAAGCATTTTGTCAATTTGAGATTTAACTTCTTTTCTGTGTATATTTGGATAACGGTATGATTTCGTGTATATTGGCAGTTCATCTTTTGTTTTTATACTATGTTTAATTTGGTTCGTGGAAGTAAGTTTTGCATCCTCTGTATAAAATGAATCCTGATACTCTTTTAATGACTTGAAAATTCCATTTCTTTCTTCTGAATTCATATGATCATATCTTATTTTGGAAAAATCAAAATATGTTTTTTCAACTTGTAAGGTATTTAAATTTGGATAATTGAATGTAATATATTTATCGATCTTCCCAACAGTTATGGGCTTGAGGGAATTGAATTTTATTTCTTCTTGAGATGAATTGACAACGGTACACAAAGCGTGGAAAATTTTTCACTTCAGAAACAGTTTCTGGTTTTAGTAGATTCTTCGTTTCAATTTGTGGAATTAAAACAGTTCCTTGTTCTACATCAACCTTTACTTTTATTACCTTTTCTGAATTAGGTTCTATAACGTCGTTATAAAGTTTTGGTTCGGGAATATAAATAATTGATAAATTATTTGTGCTCGGTTTAGGTGCAAATTCGTGATATTGAATTCTTATTTTACAATTAGGGGTTATAATTGAATTATTGAAAGTGTCGATAGTAATTTTTGAGATTTTCAAGTTGCCCATACCCAAAAGTAAATCAAATTGATCATGGCAATTAAAAAGATGGTATTTTAAACTTTTTGTTGAATAATCTTTTCATTTAAATAATATTGAAATAGGTACATCTGTACTGTATAGTTCGGTTGATGCACCGTGTGCGGTTGTAATCTCAAACGGATCGTGTCGGATAAACTGTTAGTAATATTTGTGTGCAACGTTGGGTTTTATAAGGGATTTAAACTTGCAGCGTCTATCAAAATTTTCAAACTATTTTCGGGCATTATAATAAAGGGCAGTTTACTTTGGTGAATAGTTGAATTCATCAACTTTTTATTTTGGTTTGATCGAGTCCCGAGGCTTCTTCCTCTAAAAAACAATTTTCTTTTTGATCTGTACCATTTTCAATAATTTCGTCAATCGGTTGTTCGTAATCTTCGCAATTTTCGACTTGCTCATCTGGATCTACGTCATTTATATTCTAAAGTTCCCCAGGTGTATAGTTAGGAGAATTTTGTCTATTTTGCGTAAACTGTGGTTGAGCTGGTCGATTAGTTTTATATGATGGATTAGTATTTCGCGTTGAAATATTCATCGCGGTAGGTTTTGGTTGGTTGGAATGATTCGGTACTCTACTTGTACTTGGTGGACTATATTTGGGAGGATGCATGTTATTTCGGAAAGGAGTTTTATTAAATGTGTTATAACTGTTTCGCATCGGGCTGACGAATTGCGGTAGTTTTTGTACGTAATTCTTAGCGTTCTGAATTTGTAGTCTTTGAATAGGTTTTTGAATTGTAGTTGGAATATTGTTCTTAGGTTCAGAGATATATTCAAATTGAAAATCATTCGCTAACATATTGAGTGCAGAATTCAGATCAGCTGGATTTTTCGCTCTCATCAGTTGACCTATAGGTTCTTTTAACCCACGCAATAATATTCTAAGAGCATAATTTTGGAAATAAATAACCATAACGGCAGCAATATAAGCATCAGCATGCGTAGTTATATATGATATTTGTAGGTTTAGAAGATGTTGTAATCTGTCATAAAATTCTAAAATTGGTTCGTTTGAATTTTGTTTTGATTCGGTGAGTTCTATGTTAAGTGTGAACCAATCGCGTTTATCCGCGTATGTATTAAGTGGAGCTACTTTCAAATCGCTCCATTTAATAATAGTGCTGCTTGCAATATTAATTGCTGCCTCACCTTTTATTTTAGATAATATATTACTCATCAAGTACTAGTTTTTGAAATCATTAGGATCAGTTACATTGTAAAATTTGTTTACTAACTAACTTGTTTTCACTAACTTCTATAAAACGAGGCAATAATTCGCGTTCTCCGTAGAAATCGGGAATCATATTCAAATATTCTCTCATTAACTCGGGTACTGCCATATTAAGGCTTGGATTTGTTACTATAATAGGAATATTTGTATTTGTATTTAAAATACGATCTACAAGATCGAGATCGGAGTCTGATTCGGAATTAGAATAATTATCGGGCATAAGGTTATGTCTTTCCCTAAATGACATATGGCGTACTTACAAAAATATCAGTAGTCGCCTCATGCGCGCTGAGTTCGTCCTCTGGATTCATTGATGTAGGTACTGTCTGGAATTCAGCTCTGGAGGGCTGATGTCCGCTCGGCTACTCGAGTTTCCGGATTCTTGGATGCGTAACACTCGCGACGCGTCAATATGATCTTTTTGAAGTTTGATGAATTTCCGATTGCTAAATAAATCACTGGTGTGAAACAAATTATGTGCGTCAATTTGTTTTAGCAATCCTACCGACTGCGCCAATTGGATTGCTTCAATGCAAAAGACCGTTTTTGAAAAGCTATTTTCATTGTTTATTCCACTACAAAGTATGAATCAAGGCTGACTAAAGGAAACTACATCCAAACATTATAATATTGTCATTCTGCTGAAGTTAGTGGAAAATGGTTTCATGTTTACACAGATTCATCATAATTCTGTATTGTCCTTCAACTTGTTGTACTATAACCCCTCCACCCCTAGATGGAAGCTCTTTCTGGAAGAATGACAGCTGTCGATTGAAATAAGTATTTTGCAACTTTCAACCATCGTAGTCTTGTTAGTCATTCATTTGAAACTGAAAGAATATTTGCAATCTGGCAATACATTGGTATTCGCTCGCCTTGATGATGTTACTTGCGCATGTGTTGAGAGAAAGATTAAATTTGTCTCTGAAATCAACAATTTTGTCTATTAGTCGTATTTAAGTATATATTCAAATAGTACATTTCTTGAACATTAGATTGTCCGCACAAGTTCATTGCACTTGAATCAGCTGATCTGAATAGTCTGAATACAGTCAGAATATGTGCCAGACTGTGCTGCCATCTATGAGCATTTCAAAAAATAGTTGCTGATCTCAACTTACTTCATTATTCTTGGTTCTCAAACATAAAGAGAAAATCAATCAACGATTTTTTTAAAGTAAAGGGTGGAATATAATATGAAATGCAATTCTTGAATAATTAATCAATTGAATAATTCAACTGTAAATATTGTCGCAAGAAAATTATGGGAGCTTATTCTTGAAGAACAGAGAACATAACCTACAAAAGTATCAAACTGAATTTGGTAATTGATATGAGATACAATATTTTATTTGTTCAGCAGATCAATTCACAGAGCATACTTCATTGAACGACCTGAGTGTGGAAGTTTATAATAATATGAGAAAAAATGGAAGAATCATCTGGATGATGGAAGCGCATTTTTGACAACTCATGAATGCTTGTTACTTTAGAGATTTCTCAAATTACCATCTCTCACAATTACTGAGCTTGGAATCAAGGAGTTTGGACAAACTTACGAACCAGCAGCTTCCATTTAGTACTAGTTTCAAGTTGACTATTTGATAGGTACATAATTTATGCATGTACAAACTCAAAAATATCTTTTAATCTTCATTGTTTAGTTATTGACTGACGGGAGATCGGGTGCTGTACCTTAATATGATAATTTGATCTTCTTCAAAGCTATATAAAAGAAATACACCAAAAGTAAACAAATTTTTATCCAATAATAATAATTCATTCTAATAAGCTTCAAATTCGCGTCAAACAAGTCATTGAATGAAGCCCGGACAGATTTGACAACTGTACATAATAATAGTGACACCCGCGGCGAAAGTTGCAACTAAATTTTTATCTACTTTAATAAATTCTAGTTGCCATATCCCAAATGTCATATATACATATGGATATTGTTTCACTTGACACAAGTAATTGAATAATTTGATCTTCTACAATCACTGAGCTTGAATTAAAGCAATTTGTGCAAACCTACGAAATAGCAGCTTTTATTTAGTACCAGTTTCAACTCTGTAAATAGTATAGTTACTGAGATCTCAGCGTCACGCCAGCCAGCCAGCCAGCCAGCCAGCCAGCCAGCCAGCCAGCCAGCCAAAGTGAATATAATAGCGCTTTTTTCTGAAAAATGCGCTAAAAACTGATACACAGGTGCTTCATTTATAAATTAATGTATTTTAGTCAGCTCATCGGTTGTTTTACGTTTCAGATAAACGATAAGATCCAAATATCTGATAGTATTGTAATCATAATGTATAAGTGCACAATATTTTGACATTATAGTGATTAAGGTATCAAGAGTGTTAAAAGGACAATAATGCCTGAGGTCAACAGTGTACTTTCCGAGGGCCTCTGGCCCGAGGTGTGTACGTTAACCGAAGATATTATTGTCTGTTCAATTCCCGTGTTGCCCTCAATGTTTAATGTCCGATTTTTCTGTATTTCAATCAAAGTTTTTAGTAATGTATGTCCTGTCATTGTGATTTCTGTCAGAGAAATCACTCTAGTCACTAGCTGTAACTAGGCAACTTGTTCATTATTTGCATAATGCCCTCGGGTATTATTTGTTACGTAACTACCCTGAAAACAATGTTATTACGACAGCAATAATAAACTAGTCAGACATTAAATACATTAGCATAGCCACGATAATAAAATCTTAAGTGAAAAATGACAATTAGGAAAACGTTCCAAATAAATTCGCTGAGCTAATTCTAAACTGCCTGCGAAATCATAGACAAAAAAGCTAGACGTTTTCACAGGTTTAACTTTTGTGGCAATAATTATCAATCGATTCTTTTCTAGAATTTATTTGAAGGAATTGATAACTCACATGATATGTCAAAATTCATTGTTCCACTGTAGCTGCTACTGGATCCAAAAATTATGCACCTGACCGACTCGTTAAAACATGGGGGATAAAAAATTCTAAAAGAAGATGAGGATTCGGAAAAAGGTTATTTAGAAAATTTGTTATGCCTGACGCGTTCTTTCACTGGTTAAAATGAATGTACTTATTTCTGTTACACGCTGTCTACGAGACAGTGCATTTTGTAGACTCTGCAGTCAGGTTCTTAAGCAAAAAGAAGAAAAGATTTCTCTTCCAAAATTTCATCTTGCTTTCGGCTTAGTTCAAGCCGTTATCAGGACACTATAACGGAATTTATTCACAAATCAATCGTACATATTGATGAGTATTCAAAAAAAAAGTCAATGTGAATAATACAATATTATTTATATTTTTATGCGAGATTTTCTTGTAAAGTTGTAAGAGTAACATTTATTAGTAAATCGAAGATTGTACGAATAAATTCAGTAATATGATAATTTTGACACTTTGTCTGGTGAATAATAGAGTCTTACCATTTTTATAGCTTGAAATGACATGAAATTTTTAGAAACAAATAATTGTTTAGAATGATGTTCATGAATTATTTAATAGATTTTACTTGATCATCACAGGAATTTTCGCGGAACAAACTAATGATTTTGTCAAGTAACACATATGAAAAATGGGGAACGTAATAACCTTTTAAATTTCATCCACCATTTCTGATACGTGTTACTTGACAAAATTATTAGTTTGTTCTGCGAAAATTTCTGTGATAATCAAGTGGAATTCATTATATTATTTATAATAGTATATTGTGTGGCTACGGATGAAACAGGATGATATCAGCTGAGAGCTAAAATCGTGTTTTCTTCCGTGCCATACACTGCATTTTTCATAATTCCTGCATTGAAACTTTCTATATTACAAATTTGTCATAACAAAGTAAATATATATTTTTTTCATTTTGCAGGTAACAAGTCGAGAGTAGCTGCTTGTGCTTTTATCAATAAGATGTTGTGGCTTACTTGAAATTGTCGAATTGATACTTTTTTCTTGAAACTAATCGTCTTTTTCATCTAATTTATGATTAGGAATACAACAATTGTCGAATTAACTAAGATTATATTATTTTCATTCAGAGATTGACAATGAACAAATGCGACTCTGCCAGGGATAAAACGATGTAAGAAAGAAATTCAGCGGGCAGAAACGAGCTTGTGTCTCTCCTAGGGCAGCAAAAAGCTTATTTCTGTCCGGCTACACTTGCATTTGTCTGAGATTGTCTTGTTTCGACTGACAAAGAGGCGTTGAAGCGCGTTGTTTAATGCAGGTATTATGGAAAAATTATTCTAAACAATTATTTGTTCCAACAAAATTTCATTCTATTTTAAACTATGAAAATGGTACAAATCTGTTGAACACCAGATCAAGTGTCAAAATTCATCATATTACTGAATTTACTTGTACAATTCTTGATTAACTAACAGATGTTACTCTTACAAGACATCTTGCTTGAAAATGGGGGTAATATTGTATTATTCACAGTAAGTTCTTTTTTCTCTCATACTTATCAATTTTTGAACTTGATCTGTGAATAAATTCCATTCTAGTGTCCCGATTGAGTCCCAAACTGAGCCGAGAGCTGAACAAAAGAAAAATATTTTTTTTTTGTTCTGCCAAAAACCAGACTGCAAAGCCTACAAAATTCAGTAAGTTTAGATGGCTGAGAGTGTTTGTTCACCTATACATGCTGTGACGTCACTTGACCAAGTGGTCGCAGGCTCGAATCCACTCACCGACAATGTGTGATTTGTCGTAAAAATGAACAATGCAGCTACTTGCATCATCACACTAGGGAGCTACAGGTTGCCTACCTATACACCTTGAAAATTTGTAGCAATGGCACAAATCTTGATCGGCAGTACGGCGGTGTTAAATATATATAAGTTACAACCCTCAGTTTCTCACGGTTTTACGTAAAACTGCTAAATCAACTCCACGTGTGACCAAAGTCCAAGCCAGCCAGACGCTGACATGAAGAATCACAGAAACTCTCCACAAACTTGTAATAGTTGACTTTATATTTTGTATTGTAATAATTAGTTAGTTATGAATCGTCACCTGTAATGTTAACATCTCTGAAATCTCTAAATACTATTGTAACTTATCAGAAATAAACTTTTTGAAAACAAAACCTGAATAAGAAGTTTTATAATTGGCGCAGTCGGTAGGATACTCAATCGGAATACAAAATCGATTTCGGTACGTTTTTACGTTTTATTGAGTATCGTTCGGTAGTGTCCACCGCGAACCGTCACAAGCCTTCCTACGAGCGAACATCGTGAAGAAGACTTCAAGGTACTTCCCTGAAGAGAACAGCGAAGCCACCAGCGCACCAAGTCCGACGAATACGGGCCTTTCGCACCACGACGCAAAGCAAAGTCCTCCACGTCTGAGAAGAAGACATCCGAGCGACACATGGACAAACTACTCATATTTCTGTAAGTCATATGTCATTCAGAGATACTTTCCCACTTTTGGATTCAGATTTAGAAAACACAGATACAGAATCGGATTCCTCTGACTCACTAAATTATTTAAATACAAACGATTTGTTTTATCCCGAATTAATTGATCAAATATCAAATTTAACCATGTCGATCCCAACGGTACCACAAGGTAATGTTAGACCAATCTTAAGAGGGAATACTTAGACATGATCCCAGAGCTTCACGGAGATAATAAACATTTAACCAGATTTTTGGAAGTTTGTGAAAAACTTGTAACTAAATTTTATAATACTGAAGATCCAACAGATTTTCAAAATGAATTCTTGATGCACACAATTCTATCAAAAATTAAAGGCGAAGCTGCCGATAATCTTGCAACATCAGTAATAACCTCTTGGTTAGCTGTTAAAACTGCTCTGTTGAATTCTTACTCCGACAAAAGAGATTGTTTCACGTTAGGTATCGAGCTAACAGAACCTAAACAAAACAATAATAGTCCATTCGAATTCTAAATCTACAAATATCTTATGTAAATAACTATGATCATGATAACGCTCTTGCCGTACTTGCCTATTATTTTCGTGGGTACGCACTTCGAGTATTATTACGAGGTCTCAAAGAACCTCTTGGCACTTTCATGAGAACAAAAAACCCTAGAGATTTAAATGAAGCCTTAAGCATGTTAACCAATGATTTTCAATTAGAAAGTTCACCCAAATTACATGCTAAAATACAACAATATAAACCAAAACATATTCCAAACAATCACATTCCCAGACCAATGTCTCAACCTCACAAAAATACTCCCCAATTAACCTACAGACCTATGTCTAACCCAAATAACCAGAATAATCAAAATATGGATAACTTTCAATCAAATCGCACAAACGTTTTCAGACCAAATCAAATGAAAAATCTTCCTAGACCAACACCTATAAGTACAAGTACCAAACAATCTTTTACTCCACGTCCAGGTCTGTCTCAAAATAATTATTCACAACAACAATACCCATCTCGTTTCTATCAACAGAATCGTCGACCAGATATTATAGTTGAAGAATTATTTAATACAGAAACAAATAAATTGAATGACGAAGAGCAAAATTTTGATCGCGAAGAGCGAGATTCTGATAACGGAGATTATAGTAATCATAATTTTGAACGCGAATACGATCCTAACTCTTTCTTAGAGATAACAGCCTCGGACGAATAGAGCTTTTAAATCTTACGAACAACAATCAAAGCGAGTTACCTTTTATTATTTACCCTGAACACAATCTTAAGGTTTTAATTGATACAGGTAGCACTAGATCATTTATTAAACCCGATATTGCTCAAAAATATTACTCGCATCAAATTAGAAACGATGCATTCAAAATAACAACAGCACATGGCACATCCACAGAAAATTTCAGTATTCTATTACCCTGCTCTAAATTATTTAAACAATTCGATTTGATATCCAAATATCATTTATTTGATTTTCACAACAATTTTGATATTTTACTTGGCCTAGATAATTTAAAAATGTTGGATGCAATAATTGATTTGACGAATGACAAAATAATCACTCCAACTGAGGAAATAAAAATTCATTACCATAAAATCATGCCACTCAAACGTTATATAAACATTCCACCCAAATCTGAAAAAATCACTAGACTTTATGTGAATAATATTGAAAATGGAGAAGCCCTTATTCCCGCATTGAATTCCAATAACCTAACCATTCCCGAAGGTATTTCTAAAATTGTGAATCATGAAATTCATTATCCTATCATTAATAATAGTGAATACGAAATAATTATAAATTCATTAATCCAAATTCAAGCTGAGCCATTAGAAAATTTCGGAATAAATAACTTAAATTTTAATTATCAGAAAAAAGATGGTTATTTTGATTTATCAAATATTAGAACTGATCACATGAATCCAGAGAAAAATTTGCCATCTTAAAGTTAATAAAAGAATATTCGGAAATATTTCATTCAGACGACAAAAAATTAACATTCACAAATGAGATAAAACATCATATCAGGGCAAAAGATGAAATACCAATATATACCAAGACCTATAGATACCCCGAAATCCATCGTAAAGAAGTTAAATCCCAAATTCAAAAAATGTTAGATCAAGACATCATCCGTCCTTCTCAATCCCCACGGTCATCCCCTGTTTGGGTAGTCCTAAAAAAAATTGACGCCTCCGGAAAACAAAAATGGCGCATAGTCATTAACTATCGAACATTAAACGAGAAGACGATTGACGACAAATATCCTATCCCAAATATCAACACCCTCCTTGATAAGCTAGGTCGTTGCCAATATTTCACAACCCTTGATTTAGCCTCTGGATTTCACCAAATTGAGATGAATAAAGATGGCATTCAGAAAACTGCCTTCAGCACAGAAAATGGACATTTCGAATTTTTAAGAATGCCCTTTGGCCTCAAAAATGCTCCTTCAACTTTTCAACGCGTAATGGATAATGTCTTGCGAAATTTGGTTAACGATATTTGCCTTGTCTATCTAGATGATGTAATTATATTCAGCACAAGTTCACAAGAACATGTAGAAAATCTTAGAGCCGTTTTTAATCGTTTAAAGAAAGCAAATTTGAAAATCCAAATTGACAAATCAGAGTTTTTCAAAAAAGAAGTAGCATACCTTGGACATATTGTAACACCCGAAGGAGTGAAACCAAATCCAGATAAAATTATAGCCATAAAAAATTACCCATTCCCGAAAACTAGTAAACAAATTAAATCATTTTTAGGATTATTAGGTTATTACAGAAAATTTATAAAAGATTTTGCAAAAATTACTAAACCTTTAACTAAATGCTTGGAGAAGAACGCCGGGATAAATGTTAATGACCCAGATTACGTCAGCTGTTTTAACTTGTGCAAAGATCTCCTTATCAACGAACCTATCCTACAGTATCCTGACTTCACCAAGCCATTCAACCTGACAACAGACGCAAGCAACTTTGCAATAGGCGCGGTTTTTTCTCAAGGTACTATCGGTTCAGATCTTCCTATCGCATATGCAAATCGCACTTTAAATAGTTCAGAACAAAATTATTCAACAATCGAGAAAGAATTATTAGCGATTGTGTGGGCGACAAAATACTTCAGACCTTATCTTTTTGGCAGAAGGTTTAAAATTATAACTGACCATAAACCACTACAATGGTTATTTTCATTAAGCGAACCAAATTCTAAATTAGTACGTTGGAGACTCAGACTTGAAGAATTTGATTTTGAAATCTTTTATAAAAAAGGTTCTTTAAATAAAAACGCGGATGCTCTTTCACGCATCGAACTTAACGTAAATACGACAACTGATCAAGGAACTCAGTCATTTTTCGACTTCATGAAAAATTTCAAAGAGCAAATAGATCAAAATCTTGATACCGACTCTATGATTGCTGAACTGGATGATTCAGATTCTGACCAAGACAACACTGTACATTCAAACTCAAAAAATCCAAACACACATTCCTTCATTATTACGATTTGGAATTGTTGTACCAACAATACAATAGATTAAACTTTCAATACGAGAATTTGACGAAAACAATAGCAAATAATACGCAAGATGAATTCACGAATAATGACAAAATTATTAGATTCATTCAAAATTCAACCATTAGTAAATTGAATCATTTGATTGTAAGCCCAAATTATCGACAGAAAAGAGGACTTATCAATGGCTTAGGATCAGTCATAAAATCAATCACAGGAAATTTAGATGCTCAAGATGACAAGAGATATAATAAAATTTTAAATCATTTGCAAACCAATCTACAAAAATTGAATGATCAATTGAAGAATCAATACTCTGTTACGGAAAGATTGACGGAGCAATTTAACAAAAGCATTGAAGTTATTAGGCAAAACGAAATTATTTTGAATTCAAAAATTGAACAATTATTACACATTGTTGTCAGTGGAGCCTTTAAACTAGATAGAATTCACGTTCTTGACATTTATAGTCAATTAAACACTCTATATACGATGATTTTAAATATTTTACAAGATGTTGAAAATTTGTTAACATTTTGTAAACTTCATGTAATGCATTATAGTATTATACAGACTCACGATCTTTTAGTGAAGTTGAATAAAATTTCAAAATATTATAATAATGAATTGCCATTCGAACCAATTGCTGAAAATATTCCAGAAATAGAAAAATTGTTATCAGTTAATTGTAAATTAGAAACCAACATGATCATTTATTTTATTGAAGTCCCTATAAATTTTGAAACTGAATTCCAACTGATAAGTTTAATACCGATCCCTACTTAGCACGAAACCGATTTTGTAACTGTTGTGCCAAACAAAAATTACTTTTTAAAATCAATTGATGGACACTTGAAATCTCTTAATGATTTATGTACCAAGGGAAATATTTACCAGTGCCCGAATAAAGTAAATAATGTAGAAGACAATACTTGCGAGAAGAATATAATTATGAAGAATGAAAATATAAATTGCGAGTATATAAAAATCAAAATGAATAGAAATTACATTGAATTATTAGAAGATGTAAACCAGTTTCTGGCTATTCTCCCACAGCCCGAAATAATTTATTCATACTGCAAACAAGGAGACGTAGTAAGAAAATTGGAAGGAATATTTTTAATAAAAGAGAATACAGAAAATTGTGAAATTAAATTTAGAAATCAAACATTACAATTTAACAAGAAATCATCAGGGAAACCAATTTCAATGGAAAACTTTGACTTTAAATTAAATTCAAGCCAAATTTCAAGAACAAGTATCAAATTGAACACAATTCAAGATCTTCAAATTTCAATGAATAAATACGAAGACATCGCCAATTAAGATGAAGACGAAGAAATATTGCCAAATTATTCGATAATAATTTCATATGTTTTACTAGTTACAGTTGTAATTAGCCTGTTCGCAGCACATCTTCCTAAAAAATTCAAAGGATCGAAATCAACTCAATCCAAAATCCAAGACATCGAATTACGGTCTTCAATCGGCCAACCTGTCACTAGATTACCCGATGAAGCCCAATTTTAGGGGGGAGGAGTTACAACCCTCAGTTTCTCACGGTTTAACATAAAACTGCTGAATCAACTCCACGTGTGACCAAAGTCCAAGCCAGCCAGACGCTGACATGAAGAATTACAGAAGCTTTCCACAAACTTGTAATAGTTGACTTTATATTTTGTATTGTAATAATTAGTTAGTTATGAATCGTCACCTGTAATGTCAACATCTCTGAAATCTCTAAATACTATTGAAACTTATCAGAAATAAACTTTTTAAAAACAAAACTTGAATAAGAAGTTTTATAATTTATATATATATATATATATATATATATATATATATATATATAAATATATATATATATATATATATATATATATATATATATATATATATATATATATATATACATATATATATATATATATATATATATATATATATATATATATATATATATATATATATATATATATATATATATATATATATATATATATATGTTATAGTGTTGATTCTTAGTGATTCAGTAACTATTTTGATGATACCACAGAACGTGACATTTCCCCCTTCATAGTTTATATAAGACCATTGCACTAGAGAATAAGACATTCTGTATTCACATTTGTTAGAATTAGTAACAAAGCTTCATATTATACACATAGCAACCATATTGTACTTGTACTTGCAAGAAATAAAGTTTTTGAAAACACGATCGATCAATCAAGAAATCTAAGTGGCGCAGTCGGTAGGATAGCCGAAACAATTTAACGAATATAAGTTGTTTCACTTCGTGATTAATTTGGCTATTCGAACATCTTGCATCGATCATCGCATCTTGTATCCTGCACCTGAGAGGACATCAGAGGCAAGATAAAACACTCGACGACGTAGAGCCCAGCTGAACGAACATCAGCAGAACTCCAGCGACTTCGAGAAGACCGTAGAGCGACTTCAGGGCACATGAAGCCGGCACTACTATTTTTGTGAGTACACAATGTCATTCAGAGAATCAGAAGATAATACATCAGAATCAGAATCAGAATCCGATCTAGAAGATCTTACAATAATCCAAAATTCCATAACTAAAATACAATTAAGTAGACCTGAATTAAACATGGCTACTCCCCCAGTTCCTGTTTTAAAGAAAGAATATCTGGACATGTTGCCAGAGTTCCATGGGGAACGTGAATTACTCCCCCGATTCATTAGCGTTAGCGAAAAATTAGTGAAATCTTTTTATAATACAGTAAATTCAAATGATTTCCAAAATGAATATCTAATGAATAGCATAGTAAGTAAGATTTAAGGCGAAGCAGCCATTAATATAGCAAGCTGCACCATTACAAAATGGGAAGACTTGAAAGAGGCAATAAAAAATGCCTACAGCGATAAACATGATTGGTTCACATTGAATATGGAAATTACAGAACTAAAACAAAATTTTAATGAAAATGTATTCAATTTTTATAGTCGTTTGCAACATTTACTCAATTTGCGAATAGCTTATATTCCTACTGATGCTACAGAAATTGTAGCCAAAATCATGATTGATTATTTCCAAAGATATGCTCTTCGCGTATTATTGAAAGGACTAAAAGAGCCGATAGGTCAATTAATGAGGGCTAAAAACCCTACCGATCTAAATTCAGCGTTAAGCATGTTAGCTAACGATTTTCAATTCGAATATTATTCAAGATCTGAGCCCGTTAATCAAAATCACAAAGTAAATGCAAAACCACAAATACAACAGCCTAGATACAATATTCAAAGACCAATGGGTTACATGAATTTTGGTAACTCCTTGCCAAATAAAAATCAACAACAATCACCCCAAAGACAGTTCACACCTCAACAATTTCCTCAAAGACAATTTACACCACAATATTACTTAAAACCTAGTACATCCCAACAAATACGACCAAATCCTTCTACTAGTCAAAATCTACCCAAACCTACTCCTATGAGTATCTCAACAAGAAACTCTACGGCACAATATCGCCCTAGAGCAGGCCCATACAGACCGGTACAAAACCTATACGGACAAAACCGCGAAGAATTGTTGAACATAAATGAAACTGATGCACCTGTAGATGAATCACACAATTATGAGTTCTATGACATTGCAGAACAGACAGATCAAGTTTCAGATGAGACATCTGCATCAAATATTCCAGAAAACATTCACAATGCAAACGATATTAATTTTCTAGACATGATAGCCTCGGAGACAACGCAAAATACTTACCCCAAATCGAATTGATGAACTTGACGAATAAAAGTAAATTACCATATATTGTATTTCCTGAAAACCATTTAAAAGTTTTAATAGATACAGGAAGCACAAAATCCTTTATTAGACCTGGAATTGCTCATAAATATTATAGTCATGCCATTATTGAAGATCCTTTCCAAATTTCAACCGCACATGGTACTTCGGTAGAAAATTATAGCACATTGGTACCCGTTTCAAAACTATTTAATTTGAAAAAAAAAGAAAATTTGAAATATCATATTTTTGACTTTCATGACGAATTCGATTTACTATTAGGTTTAGATAATTTGAGAATATTGAAAGTAATTATAGATTTGAATAAAAACTTAGTAATAACACCTACTTGTCAGATAGAAATTTTTCATAAGAATTCTGAAATTAATATAAATAATATAGGCCATGCAGATAATATTATAACATTGGATCCAAAAACGGAACGAGTTATAAAAATCCACGTTAACCAACAAAATGGAACAATTTTAATACCATCACAAAAAATTAATAATGTAATTATTCCTGAATGTTTTACTGTAGTAGAAGATTATCATGCATTCTGCACCTCCATCAATAATTCTATAACAAATGCTAAATTCAAGCAAATAAACCCAATATCCGTCGAAAATATTAATAATTACGAGACGTACAGTTCCCCAAATTTCAATTTTATTCAGTCAGACAAAATTAAATTTGATATAATAAAAATTCGGGCCGACCATATGAATGACGAAGAGAAAATTGCAATCTTCAAATTGATTCGCGAATATTCTAATATTTTTCATATAGACGATACAAAATTAAGTTTTACAAATCAAATTAAACATTCTATACGAACGAAAGATGAGATTCCTATCTATACAAAATCCTATAGGTATCCTGAAATCCATCGACAGGAAGTACGCACTCAGATACAAAAAATGCTTGATCAAAATATCATACGACCATCCCATTCACCGTGGTCATCACCTATTTGGGTTGTCCCCAAAGAACTTGATGCGTCCGGCAAACGCAAATGGCGTATAGTTGTTGACTATAGAAAATTAAATGAAAAAACGTTCGACGACAAATACCCATTACCAAACATTACAGACTTATTGGACAAACTTGGACGTTGCCACTATTTTACTACATTAGACTTAGCTTCTGGTTTTCACCAGATTGAAATGGACACGCAAGACATACAAAAAACTGCATTCAATACGGAAGACGGACATTACGAGTTCACTCGTATGCCCTTTGGATTAAAAAACGCGCCTGCAACATTCCAGCGTGTTATGGATAATGTTTTAAGAGGACTAGTCAATGATAAATGTCTTGTATACCTTGTATACCTTGACGACATCATCATTTTCAGCACAAGTTTGCAACAACATATTCAAAATTTAAAGTTAGTATTTGATCGTTTGAAAACTTCAAATTTTAAAGTGCAATTAGATAAAAGTGAATTTCTCAGGAAAGAAGTAGCATATCTTGGGCACATTGTAACACCCAACGGCGTGAAGCCAAATCCTAACAAGATTTCAGCTATTTTAAATTACTCTTTACCGAAAACAACCAAACAAATCAAAGGTTTTCTTGGACTTTTGGGCTATTATCGTAAATTCATTTAAGATTTTGCTAAGATAACCAAACCAATGACAAAATTATTGAAAAAAGATGCAGTTATTGACATTAATGAACCTGACTACAGACAATGTTTTGAAACATGTAAAAATTTGTTGACTAATGAACCACTTCTCCAGTATCCTGACTTTAACAAAGAATTCAGTTTAACATGCGATGCAAGTCACGTAGCAATAGGGGCCGTGCTATCTCAAGGTAGCCTAGGCAACGACCTACCAATAGCTTACGCTAGCAGGACACTGAACGAGACAGAAACAAACTATTCTACCATAGAAAAAGAACTCTTAGCTATTGTTTGGGCGACTCAGTACTTTAGACCGTACTTATTTGGACGCAAATTCAAGATTTACACAGACCATAGACCTTTACAGTGGCTATTCTCGTTGAAACAATGTAGTCTGAAGCTGATACGTTGGCGCCTCAAGTTAGAGGAATTTGATTACGAGATCATTTATAAAAAAGGCAAACTTAACACGAATGCCGACGCCCTAAGTCGTATCCCGCCTGAGTGCAACAATAAAATTCAAAACATTTCTTCATCACCTTTAGAAAACGATTCGCCCCTTATCATTTATCAAGATTATTTAGATCAGAAACAATGTTTAAATTCTAATAGTAATAATATTTTCGAGGTATCTGGTAATATATTTGACGCACCCTCCAGTTCTAGTCTAGCTCATTGCATGAGTAAAGATTTAGAGATGTCAGCAGGTATAGCTGAACAATTCAAAATTAAATTTAACAATATAGATAAATTGAAAAATTAAGATCCAAAAATTCATAATTTAGTTTATTTGAGAACTCCAAAAAGATATTTACTTTATTTAATAACAAAAGAAAGATATTTTAATGAGCCTTCTAAGCAAGATATTTTTTACACGTTATTGAATTTAAAGAAATTTTGTTTATCTAATGATATTAAAAATTTAAGTATACCAAAATTAGGGTGTGGTTTGGATAATCAAAATTGGAACGAAATCAATTTGATGTTGAAATATATTCTCAATGATACCGATATATTGATAACCGTGTACAAGTTACCCGAGAATGAAATTAATCAAATTGAACTTAATATTAATGAATCAGAAAATACAAAACATTTTAATGAATTTATGGAAAAGTTTTATGATGAATTGAATAATCAAGATAAGAAGGACGATGACACTCAGTCCTTAGTCGTTGAGGTAGGCGACGCACAACAGCAAGTCGAGATGAACGATGACGACACGCCAAGTGATAATGACATGACGATACATTCAAGCATCGAGCATCCTATCATCGGAATACCGATAGTGGAATGTCCTGTGAATTACGGTAAAAATCAAATTATTATTACCGAAACCGATCATAACCCAAAGCTAGTAATTATTAAAAAATTGTATGATAATGAAAAAATGCGATTTTTAGTAGAGTTTCCCAAAAATAATTATGAAAACGAAATGATAAATTTTATTAAAAAAATATATTGTTCCGCAAGTCAAATATCACATTCATTTTCAAAATGATTTGTATGAAAATTTTAGTAGAATATTACAAACTTATTTTAAAAATTCTCAAATTAAATTAGTAAAATGTACCACGTATTTAATTGACGTCATTGATGATGAAGAGATCATGCAAATTATTTCTAATTACCATTGCGGCAAAACTAACCATAGAGGAATTGATGAAACAGAAACGCGAATAAAACGACAATATTATTGGCCGGAATTAAGAAATTCTATCCAGTCATTTATAAATAGTTGTGAAATTTGTCAAATTAAAAAATACGACAGAAAACCCCTCAAAATAAAATTGAACGTGACACCTACAGCCATAAGACCATTCCAAATTTTACATGTAGATAGTATTACATTAGAGCAAGCAAATTTTTTGACCATTGTAGATTCATTTTCAAAATATGCACAAGCATACATGTTAAATTCGAAACAAGGATTAGAAGTAGTTAATAATTTAATAAAATTTTTCACACATCATGGGATCCCTGAACAAATAATTTCGGACAATGGATTAGAGTTCAAAAATTCAGTGGTCAAAGAATTATTGGCATTACATAAAATCGATATACATTTCATTAGCTCTCAACATCCAGTGTCTAATGGTATAATAGAACGATTCCATTCAACACTCATAGAACACCTAAGATTATTCAACAATCAGAAAGAATATAAAACAGAACCCATAGAATCAAAAGTTAACGACGCCTTATTAGCTTATAATAATACGATCCACTCAGTCACCAAATTGAAACCATGTGAAATTGTAACAGGACATTTAGATACGAATTCTCCACAAATATTGATTTAGAAAAACAGCTTTTGAATAATTATATAGAAAATCATAACAATAAAACAAAATTATTATATGAAACAATTAAAGACAAAATTCAACAGAACAAAGAAAAGATAATAAGTAAATATAACGAGAATAGGGAAGAATTACCAAATGTACCTGAAAAGGTTTACGTAAAAAATGAACAAAAGCAACAAAAAACTAAAAATAATTATAAGGCTGAAAATATCCTAGAAGTTAATAAAAAACTTAAAATTGGGAAAATTAAAACAAGTCATGGCAACACAACAGAAAAAATTCATTTTTCTAATATAAAACGTCCTAAACAAAATACTCATCTTTTTCAACCGGTTCCAGGTTGTTCGCATTCGGACAAGGAACAATCATTAGGAACATAACAGAAAATCTTGGAGTTCTTCCCATCAACCTCGGTCCTGCCAAGCTCGAAAAGACTACTCACACATTCATACACTATTATAGTCTCGAACCACTTTTGAATCTATACCACGGCTTAAACATGCAATATTCTACACTGAAAACAGCAATTTCAAATAATTCTCAGTATTTTAATGAACTTAGAAATTTTGATAAAATATTAGAATTTATTAGGACAAATATAGAGACAAAAATTAATAATATAGGATTTCATGTTGATCATTATAGAATTAAACGAGGATTAGTGGATAGATTAGGGACTATATTCAAAGCGATAACCGGAAATTTAGACGCTGAAGACGGGAAGAAGTATAACGAAATGTTAGCACATATGCAGGAAAATGAACATAATTTGGAAAATCAAATTAAATTATCTTATTCAGTGAATCATCAAGTAATAAAAAATTTTAATAACACAATTTTAGATATACAGCATATTGAGGAAATATTGAAATCAAAAATTTTACAACTTTTTGAAATTATAAATAATATGCATTTTCAAGATATTCTTTTTGCGAAAAATATTTATGATCAGTTTATAATATTGTATAGTTCAATTTTAAATGTCTTACAAGATGTAGAAAATTCGATCACTTTTTGCAAACTAAGAACTTTACATCCCAGTATAATTCATCCCATGGAATTACTCGCAGAATTGAAAACAATTTCTAAATTCTACCATTTACAATTACCATTCGAGCCTCGACCAGAAAATTTATTGAACATAGAGTCCTTATTGAAAATAAATTGTAAAACTGAAATGACTCAGATAATTTATTTTATTTCCACCCCTATCAATTTTGAGAAAGACTTTGAACTTTATTATATGTATCCGATTCCAACTAAACATGATTTTGGATTTATAACAATAATTCCGAATAGTAGATTCCTTTTGAAATCTGATAAAGAAATTATATCTCTGAATGATATGTGTCATCGCGCAAGAATATTTCAGTGCCCTAACAAGTATCACGCCCACTTCCCTACGACGTGCGAACAAGAATTATTCCAAAATCAAACTTCAAATCATTGCCATTATACAAAGATCAATTTATTAGAGAATCACGTGGAGGTTATTCCAGAAATTAATAAATATTTGGCCGTTTTTCCAAAAGAAGAAAAAATAACCATTCGATGTCAATCAGAAACAACCATTCAACCTTTAGAAGGGATATATTTAATAAATAATGAAGGCGATTGTAAAATTTATTTTCGACAACAAAAATTGGTATTCCAAAGTAAAACATATGGTCAACCATTATTATTACCTAAATTAAATACCAAGATTTTACCACAGAAAGTAACTAGTTTTTCCATTAATCTAAGCCCATTGAAACTGAATGATATATCATTTAATCCAATTGTACCTGTATTTCAAGAACCAGCCAATATACATATCCCCGGTATGTGGTCTATTATTTTATATGTTATCATCGCCATCATCGGTGGGTACGTAACGTACAAGCATATAAAGAAGAAAAAGACAAGAAAATTCACCTCTGAGAAGACATCCAACAACCCTGAAGACATCGAGCTACAACTACCCCGTGAAGCTCGAATTTAAGGAGGGAGGAGTTATAGTGTCGATTGTTAGTGTTTCAGTAACGATTTTGATGATACCACAGAACGTGACATTTCTCCCTTCATAGTTTATATAAGACCATTGCACTAGAGAATAAGACATTCTGTATTCACATTTGTTAGAATTAGTAACAAAGCTTCATATTATACTTTAGACCAGAAATATTATAGACTAATAACAGTGTATACTGCTATACACATTGTTTTGACCGAAACATAGTTGAGTGAGAAGACAAAGGATAGAGATAGTTTTGGTCACGTGTAACTCCCGAAATGTCATTTCAAGCAACATCTGTTTTCATGTTGACTAATGACGGCGTTTTCAACCTCCCATCGGAAGTAACACATGACCCTAAACAATCTCTATCCTTTGTCTACTCTCTCTACAATCTTCGAACATAACAAACACGCCCCATTAGGAGTCTAAAGTATTCCTAGTCTAAGTATTATACACATAGCAACCATATTGTACTTGTACTTGCAAGAATTAAAGTTTTTAAAAACGCGATCGATCAATCAAGAAATCTAAGTTATATATATATAGATATATATATATATATATATATATATATATATATATATATATATATATATATATATATATATATATATATATATATATATATATATATATATATATATATATGTAAAGAAACTATATTTCTTTAATTTGTATAGCGCTCTTCTGTCGGTAAAACAATGATATGTACTCATGTACTTCATAGATGGAGTAATGAAGGCCAAATTGATTGAGAAAGGAGTTGACAGAACACACCGTGATTGAGCACATTTTTGGTTATAAAAAATTGTTTAAAAATTGTTTTAAAATTGGATAAGAAGAATTGACAATTTAATTAATAAACTTTAAATGTCGTTTCTTTATTTTTAGGTAAGATAGAATGATTTAAAATTCAATAGTGTAATTATTATCATTGTATTTATGAAAGCTCTAAAATAAAACATCTTTATTTTTAGAGCAACGCAATTGTTTATTGAATTTGTACAATTCCTAATAATTTTGGAGATATTGTCTTATAAAACGACATTTCCAGTTAAAATCAAGAAAAATGGAACGACTCCGATTCAAATTTGTAGTAATGGGTAAACGGACGGAAAAACAAATGTGATATGCATAACCTCTATTGAGACACCAGATGGACGTGTTTTTGAGGTTCCAGATGATTTAAAGCTCGCAAGTAAGCATACTGTCATATTTTCCAGACGTATACACTAGAATTAAAAACTCGCTGAAAAAAAGACACCAAACACGCGCAGTATGGATCCCTCTAAACACGGATTTGAAGAAAATATATCTAGATGAAGGCGAAAATTTACAGTTTGGTGACCAATATTTAAATGAGATTACAGAAGGAACAATGCCTTAACACAATGACACTAACAGCAGTGCACTAGAGCAAAAAAATATAGGAAAAACCGCTGAAAGGTTTCTGATAGAAAAATTTTCAAATAAAATATCAAATGCTGACCAATGGATTAGCGAATTTGAGAGTGAATGTGGAAGATTTGAGATTCTTCAGGATGTAGAGAAAATTGAGATTTTAAAACATCTCCTGGAAAAACAGTGCCTAGACTGGTACAGCAGTATGTTGATGAAATTGACGGTGAATTCCGAATGGGCAGAATGGAAGGACAACTTTTGTGAAACATATGGAAATAAGGGTTGGTCCCAAGTCAAATATGCATTTACATTCAGATTCCAGGCTGGGTCGCTACTAGAATATGCCACAAAAAAAGAAAGACTGTTATTAGAGGTCAACAAACACATTGATACCCA
This sequence comes from Dromius quadrimaculatus, assembly GCA_963989225.1. Classification (NCBI taxonomy): domain Eukaryota; kingdom Metazoa; phylum Arthropoda; class Insecta; order Coleoptera; family Carabidae; genus Dromius; species Dromius quadrimaculatus. Next base: position 30,173,339 of record OZ022332.1, on the reverse strand, counting down.
AACAATGATAAATCTTATTGTAACGGGACTACCAGATTATGTAATGGATAAAATTGATAAAGATACGGTAAAATCAACCTCAAGCCTCTACAATGAAATTGGAAAACATGAATATGTAGCGAACAAAAAGAACTTCAGCAAGAATAAGAGAAACATCTACGATTACAAAGGAAAATCTGAGAAAATAAAACCATGTAAAACTTGTGAAAGTTTAAATAAAGGTATTCGGTTCCATCCTGAAGAAAAATGCTGGTTCAAACAGACAGAAGAATATAATCATAAAGGGAGGAATGTTAAGACCATAAACAATTCAGTTATTGATGTTGAACTCAATTGTAGTGATACAAAAAACGAATAATAACACCATTAATTAAAGTCAAACTATTATTAAACGCACAACTGGAGACATTTGGAATATATGATTCAGGCTCAAATGTTTCTATAATTAATTCCAAACTAATAAAACTAAAAAGAGGAAAAGAGGATGATTCAAAAAGTGATAATTTAATCACAATTAATGGTGTTAAGAAAACAATTGGTTTGACAACTATTAAAATAAAAATTTTTGATATCGAAGAAAAAGTCGATGTTTATATAATTGATGGAGAAGAATTTAAATATGATTTTCTAATTGGACTGAATATCATAAAAAAGTTTAGACTTATTCAAGATGAGAATTTAAAAATTACTCAAAACAGAAAAGAAATAAAAATAGAAGAAGAGAAGAATCCTATGAAGGAGGATGATGATAAAAACAACGCTTCGAAGGAGGTGAAAAATGAAACTCACTCATGTTTAATAAATTTTAGTGAACACATAATAGAAGAAGATTTTGAAATAAACATGAGTAATTTAAATACTGCACAAAAATCAGAAATACACCAACTGATAAACACTTACAAATCAATCTTTGCAAAAGACAAATACGACGTTGGCACAGTCAGAGAATATGAAGCACGTATTGATCTACTACTGGACAAATATTGTAGTAAAGGGCCGTATAAATGTTCAGTTGAAGATAAAAAGGAAATAGAAGAACAAATAGCAAAGTTACTTGACAAAAATCTTATTGAGGAATCTTATAGTCCATTTGCGGCACCGGTAACTTTGGCTTTCAAGAAAGAAGACAACAAAAAGTCGAGGTTATGTATAGATTTCAGAGATCTAAATAAAATAGTAGTACCTCAAGCTCAACCATTTCCATTGATCGACGACCTGGTGCTTAAAACAAGAAACTCAACATATTTCACAACGCTGGACATTAATTCGGCCTTCTGGTCAATCCCGCTAAGAATTGAGGACAGGAAGAAAACTGCGTTTGTAACGCAGGAAGGGCATTACCAGTGGACATGCCTGCCTTTTGGCTTGAAGACATCACCAGCTATCTTTCAAAGGATACTAGGTAACATTTTAAGAAAGTATAAGCTAAATGATTTCGCTGTAAGCTACATAGATGATATCCTGATATTCTCTAAGACTTTTTCAGAGCACATTAACCATATAAAACAATTATTAGAAGCTATAAAAAAAGAGGGTTTCAGACTAAAATTCACAAAATGTACATTTGCTTCAGATTCAGTAAAATATCTCGGTCATATAATTCATAATAATACAGTACGGCCTGTAAGAGATAATTTAGTTTCAATAAAAGATTTTCCATTACCGAAAACTCAGAAAAATATAAGACAATTTCTGGGAAAAATTAACTTCTATCATGAGTATATACCGAAAAGTGCTGTAATTTTAGAGCCCCTTCATAATTTGCTTAGAAAAAATCAGAAATTTGTTTGGTCGGCAGATTGTCAAAAATCTTTTGAAAACATAAAAAACTTATTGTGCTCACAGCCAATCTTAGAAATATTTGATCAGAATTTGCCGATAAATATTCACACAGACGCATCTTTAGAAGGTATTGGGGCAGTCTTAAAGCAAACACAGCCCAATGGAAAAGATAAGCCCGTGGCATACTTCTCCAAAAAATTAAATCAAGTACAAAAGAAAAAAAAGGCAGTGTATTTAGAATGTTTAGCTATTAAAGAAGCTATCAGATACTGGCAATACTGGCTGATAGGGAAATCATTTACGGTATATTCAGACCACAAACCATTGGAAAATTTAAATATTAGGTCTAGAACAGATGACGAATTAGGAGATTTAACATATTACCTTTCTCAGTATGATTTTATTATTAAATATGCTCCGGGAAAAGAAAATATAGAAGCAGATTGCTTAAGTAGGAACCCGGTATTGGAAGCCAGTGAAGATATAGATGAACAATTGAAAATTGTGAATATGATAAGATTGAATGATATTGTTACAGATCAGGAAAACAATGAATACATACAAAATAATAAATCAAAACTAATATCAAGACACAATGTTTACTATAAGAAGGTTAGAAAACGTGAAAAAATTATTTTATCAGAAAATTTTAGTAAAAAACTTGTTAAAGATATACATGAAAACATGTGTCATTTAGGCGTGAAACAGATGCAAAATAAAATGAGTACATTATATACAGCAAGAAATTTGACGTTAAATATTAAAAGTCACTGCAAAAGCTGTGAGATTTGTATAAAAAATAAGACGAGAGGACAGGATAAGTATGGTCTAATGTCACATTTAGGTCCTGCCACAAAACCTTTTGAAATAGTTTCAATAGACACGATTGGAGGTTTTGGAGGCTCACGATCGACGAAACGATACCTACATCTTCTAGTGGACCACTTCACACGATATGCTTATATTGTTACATCAAAAACACAAAGTGCTAATGATTTTGTTAAGCTAATCAATAACGTAACAGATTCTTATACAATTGGCATGCTTTTAACCGATCAATACCCGGGAATCAATTCGAAAGAATTTAAAACATTTTTAAATGAAAAATCCATACAAATGATCTTTACGGCAGTAAATGCCCCCTTTTCTAACGGCCTGAATGAAAGACTTAACCAAACGCTTGTAAACAAAATCAGATGTAAAATAAACGAAAAAAATAATAGAATGGCATGGACAACCATTGCTCATAACTGTGTCGATAAATATAATAATACAGAACATACAGTTACTGGCTTTGCACCAAAATACCTGTTAGATGGTACAAATGTTTCCTTTTTGCCAAATGAACTAAAAAGAGATAAAACAGAAGTTGAATGGACTAAAGATAGGAAAATAGCACTTGAAAACTCAATTAAATCACATAACTACAATAAACAAATATTTGACAAAAATAGAACTCAATTTGATTTCGACACAGGAGATATAGTATATGTAGAGAATGGAAACAAACTTAATAGAAAAAAGTTAGATGAGTTGAAAATTGGTCCTTTTAAAATTATTGAAAAGATATCAAATTCAATATATAGGATTAATACAGGTCACAGGAAGTCAGAGTCAAATCTCTTTCATATTACAAAACTTATACCAATGCCTACATAAAAAAACAGAAATAAGACAGGCAAATTTTCATTTAGTTTAATATAATATTGTAAAATTTAGACTGAGTTTTGACTACTTGTGTGTAGATAAATGAAAATTTTGGTGAAAATTTTCTTCTTTGAGGAGGAAGATGTAAAGAAACTATATTTCTTTAATTTGTATAGCGCTCTTCTGTCGGTAAAACAATGACATGTACTCATGTACTTCATAGATGGAGTAATGAAAGCCAAATTGATTGAGAAAGGAGTTGACAGAACACACCGTGATTGAGCACATTTTTGGTTATAAAAAATTGTTTAAAAATTGTTTTAAAATTGGATAAGAAGAATTGACAATTTAATTAATAAACTTTAAATGTCGTTTCTTTATTTTTAGGTAAGATAGAATGATTTAAAATTCAATAGTGTAATTATTATCATTGTATTTATGAAAGTTCTAAAATAAAACATCTTTATTTTTAGAGCAACGCAATTGTTTATTGAATTTGTACAATTCCTAATAATTTTGGAGATATTGTCTTATATATATATATGATAGAAGGTAATCGCGACTCCAATTTGTTACGTTGACAGACTTTATAGTGGGTACGGCAGTCAATAATTGGGTCAAGAAATTTACACTCTTGTTAATTGGTCAAGCTTTCGATTTTTCATTTAAAATCATCTTGAGGACACTGGAATACATATTGCCAATTTAGATTCGAAATAATTTTGAAAGAAAATTAACAAATACTTACATTAGTTGAGATTAGAATAAAGATTTTCGAGCATTCAGAATAAATATCAGTTTTCATTTTTGTGGTTATGTTTTACCAGATGTTATCAAAATTTATTCCACTTCAATGAATCATAATTATATTGAAACAGCAGAAAGTGTCGTAGATAGACGTCAAATATGTTTTTTAAGAGATCACAGTTTAATTTTAGTTCACATAGTTTGCACTTAATTGTTTAGTTCACAGGTGACGCATTCAGGCGAGCGTAGACATTTTGTGTGAAAGCAAGCAGGCGAAAATTGACTGCATTCCCCTCCAAACACAAAAGTTGTCAGGAGTACTAGGTTAAGGTCCCTAGACTCAGTCAACTTAATGATAGAATAAATTTTTGAAGTTTTTTCAGCGGTAATTTGTTTTAATTAGTGAGATCTGATATTAAAGTGAATAAAGTTATTTACTGGTGAACAAGAAAAATATAAGATATGAATTTAACTAATGTAAGTAATTGTTAAATTTTTTTCAAAATTCTTCCAAATCTAAATTGACGATATGTATATATATAAGTTAAGTTAACGATTATTCGTTGACTTCAAAAAAACTATTTATTTTATTACAAGTACAGATTCAGAATTCATCAACAACCATATTAGATGTTAACTACTTAAGATACAAAATGTGACTAACTTATATGTTTTACAAAGTTCATAAGGTTGACACCTTACACGCTTACACGTGTTTGGACTTTGGTCTCGCAGAAATGTGGAAACCATGGTGTCATCAAGAATTGCTGGGAAGTTGTTACTATAACTCCTCTCTCCTTAGAACTGGGCATCGCCGGGAAGTTTCAGCTCTTGCATAGGGGTTGATTGATTTTGGTCCTGTTGTCCTCGCTGGATTAATCTACGTTGAATAAACCGTTTCCTGAGATAAACTGTGAACATGATAACGCCAAGAATTATTAGAATGATGTACAATACAATAACTGAATAATTGGTGTCATCAATGTTGATTTTCTCTTCTATGTCTTCATATTTGTTGATAGGAAACTTCAAATCTTCTATGCTGTTGAGCTCGATGACTAATTTTGGGATTTGTGTCTTGTTCAAGTCTATATTGAAGTTTTCAAATATTACAGGCTTGCCAAAAACTTCTTCTTTCAATTTCAATAATTTATTTCTAAAATTCAGTTGACAGCTGTTATTCTTGAGAAGAGATATTTCTTGTAGATTTTTTATTTCATCGCTTTTGTTACATGACAGATGAATTATCTCATTTGTTGGGAAGACAAGCAAAAACTGATTGATATCTTCAATTATTTCGATGTGGTTCTTCTTAATGGTGAGTTTTGTATATTGACAATTTTTATTGTTGCCGTAAAATATGATATGTTTCTCGCATGTTTCATTGTTGACTTCGTTCGCTTTGTTGACACATTGAAAGTTTATTCCTCTCGTACAAGCTTCACTTAAAGATATCAAGTTACCATCAGCTGATTTCAGAAAGTAGTTCTTATCAGGGATGATAGTAATGAATTCGTCACGATATTTGGTTGGGATAGGAACAAGATGATATAATTCAAATTGTTTATCGTAATTTATCAGGATCTCTATGAAATAAAATAATTCTTTCTGATTCTAATTTACAATTAACATTAATTAATTTTTCAATTTCAAACAAACTTTCTGGAATGGGTTCAAAAGGTAATTTATTATTATAATACTCGTAAATTTCCTCTAACTCAAATTAAAGATCATTAATTTTGATTATGCTAGGATGCAGGGTATGAAGCTCACAAAATGTTAGCGGATTTTCTATATCTTGTAACGTATCTAATATCATTGTGTAAAGAATATCAAATTGATTATAAATATCTTGAATAAAAAGTCTATCTATATTATCGGTTTCGCTGATGACAATATGCGATAATTGCTCAATTTTTGATTCCAATTCTGATTCATTATGTCTTATTGTTTCGATAGTTTTAATAAATTTTTCGATAATTTGATTATTCACAGAATACTGATTTTTCAACTGATTATTAGATTTCTTCTGGTTATTTTCCAAATGATTCAAAATTTTTGTATATCTTTTTTCATCTTCTGCGTCTAAATTACCAGTTATTGACTTAATTATTCAGCCTAAGCCATTAATTAAACCTCTTTTTTGTCGGTGATTCTTAGGGTAAACATTTATATAGTTAAATTTGATATCTATTGAACTTCGAATATAATTTATAATTTTTTCATAATTTTTAAATTGTTTTTCCATAAGTGAATTGTTGGAAATTGTATTTTGCAAGTTGTTGTGCTGTACGTTCAATCTTTCGTATTGTGTAATTATTGGTTGGAAATCATAATAGTGAAGAAAGGTATGTTTTGTCTTTTGTAATTTTGCTGGTCCTAAATTCAATGTCAATAGTCCAGGGTTGTTTGTAATGTCTTTTATTTCTTGTCCGGAGACGTGTGCGAAGTAGAGGCACCTGGAAAGTTAGAACCTTTGTCAATTCTTTTTCTTGGTCTTTTAACATTACTTAAATGAATTTTAGATTGATTTTTATCATTCGGTTCTGTTTTAATTCAGCTGTTCTCAACTTTACTGATTCTACCTTTTCTTTTCTATATTTGGGATTCTTCGTTTTGTTTACTTTCTGTTTATTGTTATATTGTTATATAGTTCTGAACATATTTTTGTGTGATTTGTTTCTCTAGTTCTACTTCTAAAGGTGAATTTGTGTCTGAATGACCATTTATAATTACAATTGGTTCTAATCCGGTAGAAGTGTGATTTGTATTGTTGTATGCCAACAATGCATACTGAACTTTACTTTCAATTGTTTCGGTCTTAAAATTATCTTGTAAGTTAAATAATCTTATATGCTCTATGAGCGTAGAATGAAGACGCTCAACCAGTCCGTTGGAATTGGGATGTTGCGAGCTTGTGAAGTGTAGGTCGATTCTGTGCAAACTAAGCGTTTCTCGTAGAATTTTATTTTTGAACTCAAATCCGTTATCGCAAATGATTACTTTTGGGATACCGTGATGAGAAAAGAATTGTAATAACTTATTTGTTATTTCTTTTGCATTTGTGGAATTAACTAAATAGGCTTGTGCGTATTTCGAAAAAGCGTCAATTATTGTTAGAAATTTACAATTTTCAAGACTTAAAGTGTCTATATGAATAGTATCGAAGGGCTTGTTTGGAGTTGGTGTTATGTTGTACATGGGTTTCAATGGATTTCGCTCATACTTTGATTTTAAGCATATTTCGCATTGATTAATGTATTCAGTGATTGTTCTTAATTGATTGGGCCAATAATACAAATTTTTAATTTGGTTATGTGTTTCGTGAATACCACGATGATTAGTCTCTCCTTCGTGATAGTTCCTGATCGTGTCTGTGATGTCATCTTCTTTTTCAATGTCTATTAATTTATTATTGCATTTTGTGAAATTTATCTCCGAATTTTCAAAGTGTTTTTGTAATACACAACTAAATTTTTCATATACTGGTTGTTCAAAAAATAAATAATATTTTACTTTAGGTACAATATAATCTTTTATAAATTTTAGAGCGTCGTTTTCAAAATTGTCTTATGAAAGCTGTACATTAACTCGCATTTTATCTACGTGTAGCTTAGTGATTTTTGACTGAGAGGGCGAATGTATTACCTCTGTAATAATCACTTGATTTTTTCCTACATTCACAGGTGATTCGCTAATTGATATGCCAATTATAGGATTTTCATGGTTGGAATGAATTGTATTGTCTGAGTCACTCGAGTCGTCGTGTTCTGCTATCATTGACTGAGAATCTTGATTCGGTTGGAAGGTCTCGTTGAAATTTTGAATAAATTCGAAAAAGTTTTGAGTTCCGGAGTCATCAGAATTTACATTTAATTCGATTCTAGAAAGTGCGTCAGCATTTTTATTCAAAGTACCTTTCTTGTAAATGATTTCATAATCGTATTCTTCTAGCTTAAGACGCCAGCGCATTAATTTTGAATTCGGTTCTTTTAACGAAAACAACCACTGTAAGGGTTTGTGATCTGTCACAATTTTGAATTTTCGTCTGAAAAGGTATGGCCGGAAGTATTTCGTAGCCCAAACTATAGCCAGAAGCTCTTTTTCTATAGTTGAATAGTTTTGTTCCGAGTCATTTAAAGTTCTACTCGCATAAGCGATCGGTAAGTCTGTGCCTATCAGTCCTTGCAATAAAATTGCTCCTATAGCATAATTCCTTGCGTCTGTAGTAAGAACAAAAGGTTTGGAAAAATCTGGGTACTGTAATATCGGTTTATTGATGAGCAAGTTTTTACACGTATTAAAACATTCAACATATTCGGGGTTCTTGATATCAATTTCTGCATTCTTCTTTAAACATTTTGTAAAAAGTTTTGTGTTTTTTTGCAAATTTTTTAATGAATTTACGGTAATAACCGAGTAAGCCTAAAAATCCTTTGATTTGTTTGGTTGTCTTAGGTATTGGATAATTTTTAATTGCTCTAATTTTGTCAGGGTTCGGTTTAACGCCTTCAGGGGTAATGACATGGCCTGAATATGCGACTTCACGTCAAAAAAACTCAGATTTATCAATTTGAATTTTTAAATTCGCTTTTCTTAATCTTTCAAATACGGCTCTGAGGCCTCCAAGATGTTCTTGAAGACTTGTGCTAAAAATGATCACGTCATCTAAATAAACGAGGCAAATATCATTCAATAAATTACGTAAAACATTGTCCATCACGCGTTGGAAAGTAGCTGGGGAATTTTTGAGCCCAAATGGCATTCTGAGGAACTCGTAATGTCCATTCTCGGTGTTAAACGCGGTTTTGGAAATATCATCTCTGTGCATCTCTATCTGATGGAAGCCGGATGCCATATCAAGTGTAGTGAAATACTGACATCTACCGAGTTGGTCGAGTAATGTATTGATGTTTGGGATTGGATATTTGTCATCGACCGTTTTTTGTTTAGCTTCCTATAGTCAATTACTATTCTCCATTTTTTCTTGCCCGATGCATCTAATTTTTTTGGTACAATCCACACTGGGGATGACCAAGGGGAATGTGAAGGTCTAATATTATTCTGTTTCAACATTTTTTGTATTTGGTCATGAACTTCCTTTCTATGAATTTCGGGATATCTGTATGTCTTAGTGTATACGGGTATCTCGTCTTTAGTACGTATTCGGTGTTTTATTTCGTTAGTAAAGGTCAGGGTTTTGTTTTCTGTATGAAATACGTCAGCAAATTCTTTTATCAGCTGAGAGATTGCTGCTCTCTCTTCTGAGTTCATATGGTCAGTACGAATTAAATAAATATCAAAGTCATTGTTGGAATTATTTTCATAAAAATTTATATTGTTTATTTCATAGTTGTCTAAAAATTCTACTTGAAAGTTGTCAGTCAAATCTGTTACACATTCGTTTTCTATTGCATTAATAACTGGATAATAAATGATGTTATTTTCTACTTTAGCTATTCTTTCGGGTATTATTAAACTATTTACATGTGTTTCAGGGATGAAGACATCGCTATTATCAATATTATTGACATGAAATTTTGTAATTGTTTCCGAATTAGCTGGAATCTTAACATATTGTGGACGTGTTACAATTCTATGATAATTTATTTAGATTTCACTGATCGGTGTAATAATTTTATCTCTTGTTAAATCTATTATAGCTTCTAGAGGTTTTAAATTGTCTAATCCGAGTAAAATGTCGACATTATTATGAAAATCAAACAGATGGTATTTCAATAAAGTATTTGGTTTCTTAAAAGTCTTTGAACACGGCAGTATTAAACTAAAATTTTCTACTGATGTTCCATGTGCTGTCGTGATCTTAAAAGGATCATGAGTTATTTGATTTTTAAATAATTTGTTCGCAATGTCCGGTTTTATGAATGAGCGCGTGCTACCTGTATCTATCAAAGCTTTTAAGTTATACTCAGGTAAAATTACAAAGGGTAATTCGCTCTGGTTGTAAGTTAAGTTTAAAAGTTCTATTTGATTTCCGAGGCATTTTTCTCTAAAAAATAATTCTCATCGTTCTCTTGTTTGTCATGAATGTCCTCTGCTTCTGTTTCTGGTTCATAAACTAAATAATTTTGATCGTCTTCAAATTGTTCATATTCTGTCATTTCTGTGTAAAATAACATGTGTTGTTGTTTAGGATAGAAATTTGAAGGACCTGGTTTTGGATTAAAGGTGTTGATCGTACTCACACTCATTGGAGTAGGTCTAGGAGTAAATGATTGTTTTGTACTCGTACTCATTGGAGTAGGGGTGTTGAATTTCTTATTGGGATAAGATTTGAATGCGTTGTAATTTGTTTGATTATTATTCTGTTTGAATGGTGGAGGTCGGTAAATCAATTATGGTGTCTGTGTTTGCGGCAAATGTGTGGGTGTATTTTTATATTGTCACATTATATTGTGAGATGTTTGAATTGGTGTATAATTTTGTTTCTGATAATGTTTTTGAAACGTTTTAGATTGACATTCTAACTGAAATTCATTTGTGAGCATGCCAAGCGCAGAATTTAAGTCTGCTGGATTTTTTGTTCGTAGCAAAGTTCCTAAAGATTCTTTCAAGCCACGTAAAAGTATTCTTACTGCAAATGTTTGGAAGTAAGCTATTGAAGTATTCTTTTCATTTGGATCTTTTGGATGATTTGTAATGTATGAGGTTTGTAAATTCAATAATTCTTGTACTTTGTGCAGGAATTCCAACGCAGATTCATTTGTTTGATCCAATTCTGACATTTCTATATCTAATGTGAAACAATCGCGTTTGTCAGCATAAGTATTTAATAAAGCTTGTTTCAAGCTTCTCCAATCAGAAATTGTGCAACTAGCTATATTTACTGCAGCTTCGCCTCTAATTTTTGCCAAGATGCTAGACATAAGCCATTCATTTTGGAAGTCTAATGGGTCTGCTACTACATAAAATTTGTTTACAAGTTTTTCGGAAATTTCAATGAAACGTGAAAGTAATTTTGTATCACCGTTAAACTCCGGGATCATTTCTAAGTATTCGCGTTTCAAAGTTGGGGTAGCCATGTCTTGTAAATTTAAGTTGCTCATTTCTTGTGAAAGGATTTCAAAAATTAAATTGTTGTGGGGACTGGGATCAAGGATTGAGTCACAGGAATGGGTTGATTCTGTATCTGAACTATTTTCTGAATCTGAAGTAATTGGTGTTGTGTTATCTCTAAGTGACATTCGTGTACTTGGAGAATAGCTTCCAACGTGAGGTCCATGTGTTCCTTGGTCGTATTCTTCAATCTGGAACTGAACGTTGTCGTGTAGCTCTGTGTACTTCAGGGCCTGGTGACTTCTCGATGTTGCGATGTTCGCTCGCGGTTTCGGAAAGTCTCTTTGACGGTTCACGGACACTTGTTCGATATCTAGTAAATCGTAGAAACGAAACGAAAAATGATTTTTAGATCTCGTCTAGATATCCGACCCGACTGCGCCAGTTAAGTTAACGATTATTCGTTGACTTTGAAAAAACTATTTATTTTATTACAAGTACAGATTCAGAATTAATTAACAACAATATTAGATGTGAACTACTCAAGATACAAAATGTGACTAACTAATATGTTTTACAAAGCTCATAAGGTTGACACCTTACACGCTTACATCAAGAATTGCTGGGAAGTTGTTACTATAACTTATATATATATATATCTATATATATATATATATATATATATATATATATATATATATATATATATATATATATATATATATATATATATATATATATATATATGTATTATATGAAATCATATCAATTTTATTTTCAAAATAAGAAATATTCGAGCAAAATTCCTCATATCACTTTACAACTACGTCATATTCCAGTATTATTACAATAATACCGTTACAGTTCTATCGATACAATGATAGTTGCAAAGAACATATATGCATGAAATAGTCTCTTCATCTGATTCACACTCAAATTCACTACTTTAATCCTGATCATTAACTTGAATGACATATTCTGCTCGTCACTATATCTAATAGTCCGTGAGACAAAGCATAAATCTTTCGTTGATTACCGCTCACTTGAAACTTTGTGAGTGACTTCATTGTGATGAGCTCGACAGCTTTTTCATTCGGCAAAACTCTAGATTTGGAGGCGTTTTTTCAGCGAGGGCTGAATAATTGAAAAATATTACTATCATATTGATCTTCACACTGGTCGAAAGATATTATTATCATAAGATGAGAAAAAATGTATTCCGACATGAATATTGGGGCTAGCGATAAGTTCGACAAGACGCACTTGTCATAAGTACTAACATACTTATGACAGGTGTAGCTTGTCGGACTCACCGCTACCCTAATATTCATGTCGGACAATATTTTTTTCCAGTTGATGATCAAAGAATCTTTCGGTTAGTGTAAAGATTAATATGACAGTAATATTTTTCCAATCAACCAGCTCAGGCTGAAAAACGCCCCTAAACCTAGAATTTTGCCGCATGAAAAAGTTGTCATCAGAATAAAGCTACTAACAAAGTTTCAAGTGAGCGGTCTTCAACTAGAAATTTATGCCCTGTCTCACGGACTATAAACTTCATTCTCTTCAATTTTCTCACAATTTTGACGATATTTTATTCACCTCTGCTCTAATTAAATGCACCACCGATCCATTATTTGAGAGAGATGTGTTATTTTCCCTATGATTTTGTTTGAGAATAGTTCAGATCAATTCAAAAGGATTGAATTTACAGTGATAAGGGGGCAATCTCAATACTTCATGTCCGTTTTGATACGACAAATCGTCTGTGAAGTGTGTTTTTTTTTATTGTGTGATTTGACAATACATAGCAATTCTTTTTTAGTAATTTCACCTGGAACTGAGATATCATGTTCTGTTAAAAGATCAATAATATCTTGCTTTTTGGTTGACGAGCACAAATTCTTCAAAGTTTGTCGAGAATGGTAGGAAGCATTGTCCATGACAATAACTGAAGATGACGATATATTTGGTAGCAATTGATTCTGGAACTATTTTTCAAATAATTCAGAATTCATATCAGAGTGATAATCTGCACTTGCAGATGGTATATTTTTTGCTAAGAGCAAGAGGAAATTGGTAATGAAGCCCTGATCGGACTTGGCATATAATAAGATACTTCTCTTACCACGAGAAACAGGTGTTTGCAAATTACATTTTCCGGACTCATCAATCCAACCTTTTTGTATTACGTCATGAGTGTCGTATCAAGTTTCGTCAAGATACATAATTGACCTATTTTCTTCTCTGAATTTCTGAATTTTCTTCAAAGAATCGTAGCGCCAACGAGCAATTCGAGGAGAATCCATAACCATTTTTCTGTCGTCCAATTCTCTTGATTGAAAGTTAAGTGACTTCAGATACCTGAAGAATGTCGTAGTGCTACAATTCAATCATGCATTTTATGATATATTCAACAGTTGATGATCTATTTGCAGCAAATAAACTTTCAACTTTCTTTTGCACCATTCCTACGAAAAAGGAATCCAACACAGAAAAACTCTCTTGACGAGTACTTCCACGTTTATTGTTTTTTTTTCTGTGCTATTGTTCGAACGCGATATTCAGTTGATCTACAAAATTTGGATGCTTCTTTCTCAGCTTGGAACTCTCCTAACTCATTTACGCAAGTAGTTAACATTCAAGAAGCGATCCAAACGAGGTTAATTAACTGGAGCCAGTAACCTTTAGGGGGCTATTGAAATTCAATTAATCAATTAAGGTAATTATCCCTTCAAGCAGTATGTGCGTATTTTGATGTATGGAATTTTGTTGTTGTTATTGTTCTATGGTCAATGTCATCACTTTTTAATTTGTTTATTGAAACTTCAGACCTGAAAATATTCTGGGGCAATGAGAATCTATATTCGCGTGCATGTTTTGATGAAGAGCGACTCTCCTAATCATTTGTTGACTCCAAAAATATTAATTTTGTGTATTTTCAACGTGTCAAATTTTGATATTGTGTTATGGTCAAGATGATCTCCTAATTTGTTTATTGGAGGCTGGATCATTGCCCCTACGTTTAACCATAAAATTTATGGAATTTTCCCTGCATCTGAAAATATTCTCAATTATGTTATTCCATTTGACATTGTACCAAATTCCAATTATATTATTTCATCTGATATTGTATTCATCACTCATTTGTCATACATTTATCAATCTCACATTTTCCTGATGTGTTGTACCTACATACATTTTATACATAATCCGCTTGATTTATTTGCTGTGAAAAAACATCTTGATATGTTTGACTTATTGGTTCGTATTCGATTTGGAATATTTTTGGAAGAGATAAGAATTCTAAGACATTTAAATAGAGGATTGATTTTTCATCGGAATAATTGACAATTTTCAAAGTTCTATTCACGAAATATTAATATGTCAGTATATATTGAAAATAATTTTAGAATATAACGACAATGTAATATAATTAAAGATTTGTACTTCTTGGACAGGATGGTTTCGTGATGTTCAGGAGATACAAATAGGTCAAGGTATGAAATTATTGTCAAGTTTATTGAAACTCTTGATGAGATGAAATTGTATCAGTAAAAAACTAACGGTGTGACAGATGCAATCATTTATAAAGTGCATCAGGATTTGTACATTATTTTATAAATCAATTCCGTCATAGTTTTGAGTGAATTTTTCTTTACTTCAATATATTTTCCGTTTGTTTTCTGGTTGATAGTTTTTGCACTCCATAGGAAATTCCACTTGTAACGCCGCTAGTTTTTGACTAACATATTTTTTTCCAAATCGCTATCTATGAATGAAAGAATTTGGCTTGCAGCTTCAATATCTTTGGCTGTTACAGAATTTTCGTTTTCCACGACATATTTGTTACAAATGCTTCTCACAGGATTTTCAGATGTGTATTTTACGCAATATTTCGGTTGGAAAAATAGTGTCACTTATGTTATTGAGTACAGAGCCGTGATTTTTTGGTGTACTTTGATATATAATGCCTATGCCACAGTCAAAATAATTTGTAATGATATTTTCATAGCTCATGAAGTCACCCTACTCTTCTAGAGTGAACTGAACTCGTATATTACCAAGTTCACTTGTATTCCATTTCATGACAGGCACAAATTCGCGAAATACACTCAAATCAATCAACACCTATTTTGTTCTCGATCTATGCAATGAGAAATCCGATGATTGGAAAAGAAATTCATTTTTTGGAGAGAGCTAAGTAGCTCACGACCCCTCATAAACCTATTAGAATATAACTGGGATTTTATCGTAGTGAAATTATAGGAAGAAGCTATTTTCAACTCAAAATCATCTCGAGTAAAAATAAATCATGGATACTCGAAGCAATTATTTGAAATTATAAACTAATCGTATAGGTGAGAGTAGATTCACTGAAGATGCGGTCTTCTGTCGGTTCAGCCGATATTCATATTTTGTATGCTAAAATGTGATTGCTTAGAATACGAAACATTCCTATTGGTCAAAATAACAGCTGTACTTATTTATACAGTCTGCGCAAAAATTTGATACTTATAATACGATGGCTGAAAAAGAGATGGCAGCCGCCATTCTTTGTGCCGCATTTAATTTTAGTACCATGAATAAGGTGGATTTCAATGGACATATCTCACGGAATGCATCTCACTCTTTTATAAGATGATTACTCTCTCATAGTGTATATTTCGGATGGCCTAAGTGAGGATAAATTTTTACTCACTTGTACTAAGTACTAGAAAGTATTGTGAAACCGACAAAATTCACCTATCGAGATTTCGATGGAAATATCCGTTTCGAGCATACCTGAATCCATTTTGAATGAACACAGAACTAATAAAATATGGAGGAGATGAACTACACGAATATATATATAAACTTATAATGAAGGTGTGGAGAACAGAAAAAATGCCAAAGGATTGGGAAAGAGGACAAATAATCACAATTCACAAAAAAGGAGACCAACAAACATGCGAAAATTATAGAGGTATAACGCTACTGAACACGACATATAAAATAATGTCAACACTAATACAAAAGAGAGTCCAGAAAGAAACAGAAAACATAATAGGACAGCATCAGTGCGGATTCACGCAAGGCAGATCAACAACAGACGCTATACATACAGTTAAACCAGATAATAGGAAAAGCACATGAATATAAAATGAACATAGACTTATTATTCATTGATTTCAAACAAGCGTTTGACTCGATCAAAAGAGAAAAACTTATGAAAGCCTTAGAAGAATTTGGGATAACAGCTAAACTAAGACGATTGATCTTGATGACATTAAGTAGAGCAACAACCACAATTAAAACACAAAAAGGAGAAACTCAGGAATTCGAAATAAACAAAGGAGTAAGACAAGAAGTTACACTATCAGCAACTCTGTTCAACATAGCGTTAGAATATGTGATGAGGAATTTGAACAAAGGAACACTCAGAACTAAAGGCGGACAAATAATAGCATACGCAGACGATATAGTATTGGCAACAAAAAATAGGAAAATATCAAAAGAAATGGTCGAAGAAATAGTAACAGAAGGAAACAAAATGGGTCTAAAAATCAATGAGAACAAAACTAAAATAATGAGGATAGGAAAAAAATCAGGAAATAGAAATATAAAAATAGGTAGCCTGCAGTTTGAGGAGGTTAATAGATTCAAATACTTCGGCATTATGCTTTCAAATAATGGAGACAGGAAAACAGAAATCCAAGAGAAGATATTAACAGCGAACAGAGCCTTTTACGCAAATAAAAAATTACTCAAGGATAAAAACCTAACAAAGAAAACAAAATTAAAAGTTTATAGAACAATAATCAGACCAATAATAATGTACGCGGCAGAAACAATGACAATGACCAAAAAAGATGAAGAAGATTTACGAATAGTAGAAAGAAAAATAGTAAGAACTATTACAGGATAAGTAAAAACGACAGAAAACGAATATAGAATATAAATGAACCATGAAATAGAACAAGAGCTGCAAGGAGAAGATATAGTAAGGAAAATAAAGCAACAGAGGACGAAATGGTTAGGACACATATGGAGAAAAAGGGGAGAAGACACCGTAAGGGCAATTTTACAATGGGAACCAGGCGGAAACAGAAGAAGAGGCAGACCCAGGTCGAAATGGCTACAAGAAGTAGAAGCAGATCTGGATAAAGCAGGAATAAAGAAATGGAAGGAGAAAACAGAAAATAGGAAGACATGGAGAGAAATATGTCAGAATATTTAGAACAAGGCGATGAGGACTGATCCCCCTCAAATAAAGAATCTAGAGAGCTTCAGAAGAAGTGGCGCAACCCCACCTGGGGTGTCCAAGCCACTATAAATATATATATATATATATATATATATATATATATATATATATATATATATATATATATATATATATATATATATATATATATATATATATATATATATATATCTATATATATATATATATATAGTCTAATTGTGCACCTTGCATTATGATTCTAATCGTCGATACCGGAAGTGCACTTTACTTGAAACTTTTTCCGAATTTTTCCAATAAATCAAGAATGATCAACCGTAGGATGTTGAAATTCAGTATTTAAGCTTGATGTCGCATCAGAATGGTTATCTGCTATTTTTATATGAATCAGCCAAGCCAGAAGTGTACTCTACTTTAAACACTTTCAAATTTTCCTGCATAAATCTAGAATGATTAGCCATAGCATATTGAAATTTAGTGTTTCAACTTGTTGTAGCATCAAAATAGTAATCTATTATTCTTGTATCAATCGGCCAAGCCGGCAGTGCAGTTTATGAGTATAACAGACATTCAGAGTTTGCGGTATGAAGCAATTAGTTTAATTGAAATGATAAGGTAGGCAATGATAATCTTTTGTCAATTTTTTTATTTTGTTTGGCATTTTACATGTCAAAATATTTTTCTCAAGATTTCATCTCGTGAGCATGACAAAAGCCACAAAATCAGAACATAACATGCTTTTTCATACAAATTTAGAATTAATTTGCATAATGTTGGTCACACGGTCCAGCCTGAATTTTAGCATTATTGAACTCCAAATATACATACTTATCAAACCTCTTGATGGTATGGAAAACAAAATGAGGCACTGAAATCTACGACTATCTGACGGTCTAAAAGTACAAGGAAATATTGTGAGACCGACAAAATTCACATATCGGGGTTTTGATGGATATACCCGTATTGAGCATCCCTAAATCCATTTTGACTATTTTTCGCTTGATGTTAGTACGTATGTACATATGTGTGTATGTGCGTAACTTGCAAATCTCAGAATTCGTCAAACATATAATGCTGAATTTTTTTGTAAAAGATTGGTATAGGACCTAGGATCTTGATGTGTACCCCGCATTATGGTTGTAATCATCTGTACTGGAAGAGCACTTACCTGATACTTTTTTGAATCTCCCGCATAAATCTAGAATGATTAGCCATAGGGTATTGGAATTCAGTATTTGAAATTGCTGTAGCATCCAAATAACCATCTCCTATTTTCGTTCCAATCGGCTAAGCTGGAAGTGCATTCCATATTACGGACTTTTCGAATTTTTCTCATAAATTCAGAATGATCAGTCACAGAATATTGAGATTTTGTATTGAGCGCTTTCATAGCATCTAGTTCCACGCCTTGCATTATGATTGTGATCAGCTAAGCTGGGAGTGCAGTTTAAACAAAACATTTTTTAATTTTCCGCATAAATCCAAAACGATTGAACAAAGAATATTAGAATACAGTATTCAAGATAATAGTACTGTCTAGATGCTCATATCCTATTTTCATTGAGATCGACTGAGTCCAAAGTGCACTATACTTGACGATCTTGGAGTTTTGTGCATAAATTCATAACTGGTAGCCGTAGAATTCTTGAAATCAGTATTTAGGAGTTTTGTAGCATAAGAATGATGAACTATTGTTTCCATAGCAACCGACTAGCCGTGGAAAGATGAGATGTTGTGTTTGATCATATATATTGAGTGATGTACAAGTTAGCCACGTGATGTCCACGTCAGAATTTTATAAACATATTAGGGATGAAAAAAACGATGTATGGGCATTCAGTCAATGTTTATTATTCCTACACTATCCCAGAGTAGGATAGGGATAATAATCATTCACTGAATTCTCATACATCGTTCCTCTTAATCCTTCATTTAACATTACAGTCAGCATCATCCACTACTTCCGTATCAGGGATGTTTCGAGGGAACTAATTGCAAGAAAAAGTGCGGAGACCTTGTAAATTTCCTACAACTCCTCCCAGGTTACCTTTGGCTAGCTCTGTGAAGACGGCGTGCGGTCCACAAATTGATGGAGAACCTCCTTTTTTTAATTAGGTTGAGCGCCAGGCGACCTAAATGCAGACTGGGCTACTGGTTGATCGGTAAACCTATACGGAAGGGAAGAGGAATCGTGGGCGTGATATTATACAATAATGACAATCGGCTTTTGCGACGAGTGCGTTTTATTACCGTTGAAATATTACAAATAAACGTGAATATCGAAATAGTGGCCAAATATTGGTAAGCGTATACAGAACAGACTATCAAGCCAGGCAGATGACAAGCACCACGGCAACGAGAAATCACACTGACAAAAGCGCCTAGAGCTTTTACGTAGAATAACAAAATGACAGTAGCGCTCACACTTCCTACATGTCGTTTAGGGGTACCCTCAAGGATCGTAGTACGCGCGGAAAGAAAACTGGAGACGTAGGTAACTTTATAAACTATCGCGTCGCGCAGATTCGCGTTGGTTGTGTCTGACACCCGACGATGGCAACAATAAACGAGAAATGATAACAAAAATTTGAGATCTTAGCTTTCTGCGCATATGCTGATTCTCCAACAGCCAATCCTCAAAATGGCACGAATCGCTGGCCACAGCGAAGATCTCGATGACGTCACAGTCGGAAAGACACGAACGGAACAGACGAAGCTGGGGCGTTGACCCGTGATAATGAACTCCCAAATTAACGATAATTGATGTGATAACGTTCAGGATGTCGAAATAGATGATCCAGATGACGATAACAGTGCGGTGAGATGTGAAACGTAGGAAATGAATGCAACAAAAGACAAAAAGAAAAGAACCGCACTAACTAGCAAATATGCGTATTATCAAAGGAACAGACTAACACTACTCCAGTTCACAAATGTTGTTTCTCAGAAAATAAGTGAAGTCTGGCGGGTCTGGAAGCTTGGACTATGGAAACTTGGCCTAATAGTAGAAACCAATATGTACATCATAAGAAAATGAGTCAGCTGGTCAGTAAGCAATGAAAAAACCGTCAGCTGATGCGATAAACATAACACTTAGCGGCATATGAGTCGTATGTATACGAGCGTAGAGCACTGTTTTCAATACAGTAACTGAGCTCCTTTCTCTGACAAACGCACAGCTGACTGTTGCAATTCTTACATAGGTGTAGTGTTCCATTACATAATCAAAATTCACCTGTGTTGATACTTTATTCATGTTACAATTCAAATTAAAATTGAGATTTAATTCAAAATGGAAATTAGAACGTACGAAAGAAAGGTCATCGTATTAATTTCTCATGTTTGAATTCTATATGGACTGATCTTTTTTTCTCCCGCAAAATGAATCAGAATAAGAAATAATTTTCAATTATTCATTTTATATAAAATTCGGAGCATCATTCTTACTCTCGCTCTCTCAGTTATTGTTTTCACTACTACCTGCTTCAAATCCACTCTATTGGATATCATCTTTCTCGTCATTGTTTATAAATAGAATATTACAATAGTATTAATTACTTCGACTGTGTAATAAAAACGACAGCAAAACTTATTTTTCTTACAATCACTATGGGATGAAACCGATTCCGCACGCTATTGCTTGCGGAATAGAGGTCATTCCACAGGCTCAGAAGTTCTCAAGAAAGTCGCGTATCGTCCCGAGAAAAATATTCAATTGCTGTCATTATTTCATTTCTTCTGATTATCTTATGATAACTCTTTTTCAAAATGGAAATAATATGAGTAATTTTATCAAGATTTGATGAATTGGAAAATGGTCAATAACGCAAACTCTTTCGCAGACGACGAAACATTTTGGATATATATATATATATATATATATATATATATATATATATATATATATATATATATATATATATATATATATATATATATACAGATATTTGTGGGTGCGGAAGTCAACATCTGGGCTTACTAAAACACTCTTGTTAATTTGTCTAGCTTTCGGCTGTATTTTCAGCCTTCTTCAAGGACACTATAAATACAAAGTTAAAATTCAGAAGAACATGTTTCTCTTTCAGTTAACAAAGTTTTCTACTTTCATTAAATGAGATTAATAATAAGAGTCGTAACATTCATAAAAATTTTTTGAATAGACAAACATTTTGATGAGCACATGTTTGGTGTTCACCAATAATAAATATATCACAATAAACGTAAATTTCGATAAATAATTCGAGTGTTTATCACAGTTAACTGGTTCTTTAAAATATAATGCACATTATTCTTAATTTAATATAAAAGTTTTTGAAATTTGATGTGAAGAAGCAAAGTTTTTCATGACAGGCTGTGCGGCCATTTTTGGAAGACCAGATGTTGGCTGTAGCCACCACTTACGATTGACGCCGATACAACAACCAAAATCCCCTAGAAGGAGAAAAAGTAACTAGAATAGTTACTTAATTAATTTAAAGTAAACAAACAATGAATATTTTAAAAATAAGTTATACTTTTAGAATTTCAAGTGAAGTGAAAGGAGGAAAAAACATACAAATGCAATTGTATAAAATAAAAATTGTTACAATTAGATTGTTACTTGAATGGATTGAAAAGTGGGTGTGGTTTTTAAGTTGAATTTAGATTCTGACCACCAATTGGTTCTGACTGCTGCTTTTTTTTCAGACATTTGTAGCAGATAAACGTAGATGCTGCTCAAGCCACAGTTATCAGTTCTCTTATTCATGGACTGAGGAGTATTCGCAATATGAACCATTTCCAGAAACGTTCTTTTGGACAAATTTCGTTCATTGTCCAATATTTCAATTTGGTCATAAGCCATTTTATGTTTAGTGGTGTTGCAGTGATTAGATAATGCACTGGCACCAGGCTTCAACTTAGTGTCACTTTTGTGAGATGAAATACGGCTTTTTAAGTTTCTGGAGCTCTGGCCCACATATTGAAGCTCACAGTCCGCGCAAGGGATACGATAAACGATATTAGAACCTCTATATATATATATATATATATATATATATATATATATATATATATATATATATATATATATATATATATATATATATATATATATATATATATATATATATATATATATAATAAAGTTCCTAGATCTTCCAATAAGCTAACTAAATCTGTGTGAATTAGATAAAAAAAAAAAAAAATTCTCGTATATATTGCCATATTTTTCCTTTCTTCAAATGGAATACCCTGTATATTATTGCACTTATAAATAAGAAATAATTTTTGCTGTAAGAAAGTTCCAGGGTTCATACCTGCTAAACTTGATAGTTTTTGAGATAACGAAAATATCTAAATGCTGTTCTCAATATCAAGTGTGCCTCGAGAACAAAATTTGTTGATAGTTGAGTTATTTTGTATTGTATCTGAGCTACAAAAAATTGTGTTGCATACATACTATTATTATTTGGTGTAAATAATGTCAGATTATTCAATCAATGAGAAGATAGATATGATAAAATGTTTTTATTAATCAAATAATAAATTGAGACAAGCTCTGCAATTATACAGACAACAGTATGCGGAACGCTTTTATCCAAACCACTCGTACCTATTCAAATTAGAGAAGAAGCTGCGTAGGACTGGGTCAGTTCCAAGAAATTACAAGACACGTGAGATAGTAGATGAAAATTGAGAAGTTGATGTATTGGCATATTTCAATGTATACCCTGAAAATTCAATAAGAGAAGCTGCATTGGAAATAAATACCACACATACAAAGGTTCTTAAGATTCTGAAAAAGCAATAAGTACAAGGCCTATAAAATCTACAAAATTCATAATCTTCATCCTGGCGATGATGTGAGAAGACTACAATTTTGTAATTACTTAATACTGGAAAATATTGCAGAGCCTTACTTTTTAGATACAATTTTATGGTCAGATGAAACAAATTCCTCTGATAATGGAATACTAAATAGACATAATTCACATTATTGACAATCAGTAGAATAGAATCCGCGTCAAACATTTATTTAAAATTTTTGAATACGCTTTTCAATTAACGTACGGTGCAGTATGATAAATAACACTATTTTGGGTCCATATTTTCATGAGGGCATTTTGACATCACAGAGATATTTGAATTTTCTGCAAAATGAATTTCAAGATTATCTGGATGATATACCATTGGCAGTTAGACGCAGAATGATATTCCAGCAAGATGGTGCACCTCCGCATAATTCATTGGATGTAACTGCGTATTTGAATCAACAATTTCTGAATTCTATCGCCTTTAGATTTTTTTCTATGCGGAGCTATAAAAAACAAAATTTATGTAATGTCCGTTGCTACACTTGATGAACTGAAAAACTTAATGAGACAAGATGTTGTTGAATTGAATACAGGTAATATGAAACAAAATTTATCGGAAAGACTTTATTTATGTGTCCGAGAAAACGGTGGAAATTTTGAACATTTTGTGTAGTTCGATAACATTAATTCCGTACTTCTTCATGTTCTACTATGATAATTGAACTGTTTATTCTGTACATTGTTTTTAATAGTAATTGAACTATGCATTTTGTTCTTGATGATGTGCAAATGTCTGAGCGCGCAAAAATATTTAAATTTGAGAAATATAAACGTTGTGTAATTTCCCGCGTACTTAAGAGTAATATTATTGACACAAAAATATCAATGATGTGTATACAACACAATTGTTCTCAACGCAAATACAACACAAAATAACTCAACTGTCAAAAAATTTAGTTCTAAACGCACACTTGATTTTGTGAAGCAACATTTAGATATTTTTGTTAATATCTCAAAAACTATCAAGCTTAGCAGGTAAGAACCCTTGAACTTCTTTAAAGCAAAAATTATATGCTATTCATCAGTGCAATAATATACATGGAGTTCCATTCGAAGAAAGTACAAATATGGCAATATCTACTAGAACTTTTTTTTTTTCCACCAAATTCACACAGATTTAGTTAGCTCATTGGAAGATCTAGAATTTTTATTGGAACGTCACGAAGCACACCTTCATGTCTATGCCGGAATCGACACTCGCCGCCCTTGGTGCAACCAGTAGTTTGGTAGAAGTAGCAGTCGACAGTTTTTGGCTCGATCGGGCCTGCTGGGTGGAAACAGCAGACCAATATTTGGGTTCCGCTGTTCTGGAGTGTCACTTCTATCATATTTCCAACGATCTTCCAATCTTATCCATCCAGACCGCAGCCCAATTTTGGTATTGCCAGTTTCAGGATGTCGTTTTGCATTAAATGGCCTCGCATGTCTTGCAGCGTTTCCCACATGGAACGGTAGGTTGGTTAGAGATGAAATTTATCTTTCGTTACCATGTGGTAAATATAGCGTTCCTTGGTTGTCGTATTGTCTCTCAGACAGATGGTCTTCTTTACAGTAGGCTTCTGGGGTTCTGGCCTGCCAAACTTCTTCTTGAAAACTGCTGCTATCTCTTGGGACATCTTCAAATCTCCTGATACACAATGGGCCAAGAAGTAGTCGCCCGGAACTCTGAATAGATCCTGCTGCACTTCGGTAGTTATTCCGAATCGAGCCCGACGTCCACTTGAAAATGTCTTCATGAACTCCTCAAATGAATCTTCCTGCGCATGGATCTTACGAGCACGTGCGTCGTTGGGATCTTCATTATTGTCTCCTGCAAATGGTGCTAGCCGATTGAAGTGCACCACTCTTGATTTGCTCTTGGGGTTGCGTCTGATTTCGTAGATTATGTCGCTAGTTCTTCTGATGACTTCGTGAGGCCCTTCCCAAGATGTCTGTAATTTTGGAGACAGGCCACGTCGCCGCCCTGGATTATAAAGCCACACAGAGTCTCCTGGTTGAAAACCCCCATCTTGTGCCTTGACGTCATAGATCTCTTTCATCCGGTCGCTGGCATTCTGGATGTTTATACGGACTCGGGAGTGGATATCGTCCATCTGGCGCCTTAAATTAATGACATAATCTTCACCAGCCAGGTCTTCTCCAGGTTTGCAGCCGAACTTTAGGTCGCATGGTAGCCGAAGCTCCCGTCCAAAAATAATTCTTGCTGGGGTCTGTCCGGTTGTTTCGTGTACGGATGAGCGCTAGACCAAAAGGAACATATGGAGATATTTGTCCTTGTCTCTCTGGTGACTAGAGACAACTTTGGCCAGGTGTCTGATGATGGTCTTACTCATCCGTTCCACCATTCCATCAGACTGCGGATGTAATGCAGTAGTTCTGGTTTTACGAATATTCAATACTTCGCATATCCCTTGGAGAAATGTGGATTCAAAGTTTCTTCCCTGGTCAGAATGGAGTTCCAAGGGTACGCCAAAACGACAGATCCAGTTCTTCACTAGGACGTCTGCAATAGTAGCGGCCTCTTGATTGAGAAGAGCATACGCTTTCGCCCATTTACTAAAGTAGTCCATGACGACAACAATGTATTTATTTCCGACGTCTGATTCGGGAAATGGCCCTGCTACGTCGATGGCTATCCTCTCGAATGGACTACCGACATTATACTGTCGCATCGGAGCTCTTGGTCGTTTCTGCGGTCCGTTGCTTGAAGCGCACGTAGTGCATTTCCTGCACCATTCCCTAACGTCTTCTTTGCAGTCTAGCCAATAAAACCGTTCACGAACTCTCTGCAGAGTCTTTGTTACCCCAAAGTGTCCTCCACTCACTCCATCATGGAGATGTCTCAAGACCTCCGGAACCCGACCTCTAGGAACGATCAGCTGTTCTCTACTCTTGGTTTCATTCGGATCTTTCAGGACACGCTTCAAGACGCCTTCATCCAGGATTATGGAATCCCACTGCGCCCAGTACGATTTGACCGTCGGGGAGTATGGTGCCACCTCTTGCCATGTCGGTCTTGTTTCTTTCTTCTTCCATTCTTGAATAATTTGCAACTCTGAGTCGCCATCTATGTTCTTTTCTATCGCTTGTGGTTGCCAAGCATCGTCAATGACAGTTGTTCGGAACGCCTTCGCTTCAACCTTGGAGCAATGATGACAATCTTTTGGACATGGTCGTCTTGATAAAGCATCAGCATTCTTATGTGCTGTACCGGTCCGATGTTCTATGTTGAAGTCGTATTCTTGAAGTCTTTCGATCCATCGAGCGACCTGACCCTCAGGATTCTTGAACTGTAGTAGCCATCTCAGAGCAGCGTGGTCAGTTCTTGACAGGAAATTCCTACCATACAAATATTTGTAGAAATGCTCGATGGACTTCACTACTGCCAGCAGTTCCCGTCTTGTGACACAGTAGTTTCTTTCTGGCTTTGACAAAACTTTACTGAAGTACCCGATTACTCTTTCTTGACCCTCCTGCAATTGGGACAGGACACCCCCAATACCGACGTCGCTGGCATCTGTGTCCAGAACAAAACGTCCTTCCGTCTTCGGGTAACTCAGGATTGGTGCTTTAACTAGGAGTAGTTTCAGTCGCTCGAAAGCGACTTGGCAGTCTTCATCCAAGCTGTATCTGCGATTATTTTCCGTCAGTCTGATCAGTGGTTCGGCGATATTGGCGAATCCATGAACAAATCTTCTGTAATAGGTACAGAGCCCGAGGAAACTGCGCAGCTGATGTTTATCCGCAGGTATCAACCATTCTTGAATTGTCTTAATCTTTTCTGCATCAACTGCTACGCCTTCTTTGGAGACCACATGCCCCAAATAGTTCACCAGTTTTTGGAATAAGTGGCATTTCTTTGGACTGAGTTTCAAACCCGCTTTCTTTAATTGTTCAAATACCTGCTCCAGGTTCTTCAAATGGTCTTCAAATGATTTTCCCATCACAATTATGTCGTCCAGGTATAACAAGCAAGTTTTTCCTGATAGTATCTTGAGTACGGTCTCCATAAGTCGCTCGAAGGTAACAGGAGCATTACACAGACCAAATGGCATGACTGTAAATTGCCACAATCCACTGCCGATGGTAAATGCAGTTTTTTCTCGGTCTTTCTCATCCATCGCTACTTGCCAGTATCCACTCTTGAGATCTAGGGTCGAGAAGATCTTTGGCCCGGCCAGGGCATCTAAGGTGTCATCGATCCTGGGCAGAGAATAACTGTCCTTCTTGGTAACGTTATTCAGCTGGCGATAGTCGACACAAAATCGTGTAGACTTGTCTTTCTTCTTCACAAGTACCACCGGAGAGGCCCATGGCCTGTTCGAAGGTTCAATGATGCCGTCTCGCTCCATATCTTGATTGATGACTTCAGCGTCTCCTCTCTTCGCAATCGGGAGTCGTCGTGGTGATTGTCGAATTGGTCGTGCATCGCCGGTGTTAATTTTGTGATGGACAATATTTGTGATTCCTTTTTGCCCCTCACTGGTTTCAAACACCTCTTGGAATCGGCGTACCAGATCTTCTGCTTGTGCGCGTTGCCGATTGTTTAATTGTTGACCCTTGGATAGTAATGGGGTCGTTAATTCCTTCGAAAGTTTATCGCAGTTAGGCTCTATCTTTGTGTCTTGTTTGGTGAGTTCTATTCTTGCGAGGCGTTTTTTTTCATGTTTGGAGTTATCTTTGGGTAGCATCTTCAAAGGCTTCTTGCTTCGACTTTTTGGATGACCTAGTTCTCAACAGTTCCAGCACCGAAGTTGTCTTGAATTCTTCAGATCTTTCACTGCTTCCTGGTCCAACCGCTGAACCTGAGCTTTCAAGCTTTCCGTGGTATCGGAGTCGCAGGTAACCTCTCGCACTCGAGCACTGCTTCTGAACGCTTGCTTTGCCGCTTCGTATTCCAGTGCATGAGCCAATGCTTCCACCAGCTTCATCAGTCGCGCCAACCGCAGGGCTTGTTGCGTTTCATGGTCTCTGATGCCATCCACAAATATTCTCACAGTCCAGCTTTCCAAGAAATCATCCGGGCCAGTTGGATATGCAAGTCGAACTAGGCGTGCCACATCAGCTTCGAACTTCTGTAGACTCTCGCTGGGACGTTGGTATCGGTTCTTGAGCTGCGTGTGATACACTTCTTCCAAGTGTGCATGGCCGTATCGCAGCTCCAGTCGCTTGACCAATTTTTCATAATTGTTGTCTTCTTCCGGTGAATAGCCTGTAAAATAATTACCGCATCTCCTCGAAGAGCAACTGTAAGTGCTAAAACTTCCTCAGTATCATTCCAGCCATTAGCCTTAGCAGCGGCTTCAAATTGCCTGTGGTAATTAATCCAAGATGTTTGACCATCAAAGGTTAGAGGTTTGACACGCATTTTTGTAGTTCAGTCAAGATTTGGTGCGAATAATTCAATTATCTCAGCTTTTGAAGCTTTTTCCGGAGATGAAACACCAAATTTAAATTTTTCTTCAAAAATCTTCATTTTTTCATCCAGTTCTTCTTTTAACATTTTACAATTATCTTTAAATACTTTCTCCCATACCTTTGAATTTTCTCTAAATTTCTCCAGTTGCTGTTCAACTCTCTTTGTATTTTCCTCCATCTTCCCATGCAGTTCTTCTCTCAAGTTTCTAGAATCTTCTTCTAATTTTCCTGATTTTTCATTTACAATTTTGGAGCTCTCTAGAAATTTTCCTTCTAATTTTGCTTCTAATAATGTAGAATTTTCACTTAATTCTGATTCTAAGTTTGTACAATTTTCTTTTAATTTTGATTCCAAATTCATAGAATTTTCTTTTAATTTTGATTCTAAATTCATACAATTTTCTTTCAAATTTATTGCCAAATCAGATAAAGAAAGTTGAACCTCGAACAAATAAGTATCAGGGTCCTCACCGTCTTCAGTCAAAGCGCCTCGCAGTCGTTCTATCAAAACTTGTTTGCGGCCACTGGTTTCCAAATCCCACTCTTCCAATTGATATTTCAACACTGCGATCTTCAAATCTTTCAACATCTTCTTAGACGCCATTTTCCAATTTCACAAAGCAGCAATAAACAAAATACCAAATTGTTTATAACAACCCCACACCTGACTGTAATGTTTATTGCTTGAAGAATCAGTTTGTAATTGAATAAAAGTTACTATTTAATCATTTGAATTGAAATGAAAGTTTTATTCTTCTTATATCACTAATAACACTATATTTATGTATTAATCACTTAATTCTAATTTAAACAAGGTCACAGATATTTATATTTCACTATTTATATACACTGTTCACTTTACTTGTCACTTCATTATTTAATTCACACTACTACTCTTATAACTGTACTGTCCTACACGTCTTTGGCTTGGCTTTATATAGAGAAATCTTCCTTTCTCGAATTTTCCATTTCTTGGCTCTTTCCATTTCTAGGAATCACTAGAGGCTTCCATTGGGAGTGGTGATGTGCTGCGACGTGGCGCGGCGTAAGAGACGACAAGAAGCCCCTCCACATACTACGTCGTCTTTACGAGCTCCCCCCTCACTCTCGCACGTCACAATATATATATAGTTCTAACATATCAGCTTGACACTTAACAGTTAACAGCTAACAACGCAACTACCAACCTTCCAAAAATAAGATTTGAGTTTTCTAATGGGGCATTTAACGACATCCAAACGAGTCTCATAAAGTACACTTAATGACATCCTAATAGAAGAAATAAGTTACGCTTCATTTCTCTTGGAAAACTGGAGTACACTCACCTAAATTTGTCCATTCGCAACACTGATCTGCAAGCATCTTCCATAATCTCTCTGTTCTACTGCATTCATCACCCAATCGTTGCAATAGCAGCATCTCAAATATTGGTAAGCTCAATTCCAACAATAAAACTGCATATTATGATGATAAGAAGAATGATATGAAATTTTTTCTGAACTCATACTCAAACCTCTCGGAGTTCTAATAAATTCCTTGTAGCAGGGCTCACAAAAAATTTGATTGTGCAGGAGAGGGTCTGTATGAAATTTTCCAGAAATTCAAACATTCAATAAATCAGAATTTCCAATTTCTACATACTCTTCACTCACACAAACTAATAAATCAGTCTTTGCACGGGATTCACTATTATTTTCCTTGAAAATATTATTTTGAATAATTCTGTTTCAAACAAGCATGCTTGAAGCTCTTGTTTGAAACATTGTTGCTATTGCTATCTAAAGACATAAAATCATTTTTAAGATTCGTGTCATTTCCAGATTTTCGTCATTCTAATCAATAAATCGTTCAGAAGTAGAAAGAAAATGTAAGCACTGACCTTTTGAACAACAATGATCAATGATATTAAGCTGCTACTAAATAAATTCTCTAGTACTTCCCATTTTTGATTATTGTGCAGGCGTTCATGTCCCTAATTTAATGCAAAACTTTAAACAGAAAATCACTTTCTTCCAGAACTGTTGCCTTCGATTCATCTTTGGGATACGTTAGTATGATCACATATCCAGCTCTCGCCTTCTTGCCAACTTGAATTATATTGATGATCGTGTTAAGATATTTTATCCATGTCTCACACACAAAATCAGGCGAAGCAATGTATTTATACGACAAACTCAATCTTCAAGAGCATCTTTATATTCTGCGTGACAAAGATTTGTATACCGTACCAACATTTGGAAAAACCAAATTCAAAAGTTTTCTCTCATATGGCTTATTCGCTTTACAATAATATTCTTGATAATTTGAAGTCTCTATCACTGTATTCATTCAAACTTGATATAAAGAATATGTACAACAAGAATTGAATTTTTTTTGATATCCAAATATGTCTTAAAGAGTAGATTGTTCGTGAACTGTTCCCTTTGCGGTTCATAAGTATTGTTATAGCTCAATCTCCGATTTAATTGATATTTCATTCATCTATATTGCATTGTTGTAATATATTCTCACATGTATTGGTTAAGTGGAAGATTAGGCTTCAGCTGAACTTGCCATTGATTTATGATCAATAAAGTCATTATTATTATTTGCTATATACTCTTCTCTGAATCTTATAAGACTTCAAATATCTGTTTTAATAGTTTCAGCTCAAATAATTCTATTTATTAATTGATTCCAGCAAGAATTTTCAATGGAATGGTCTAATATGTTATTATATTATTAGTCTCCAGTCAATTAACTTGTTCAATGTATCTTTAGGTTATCTTGTATGTGTTAAGAATATTCATCATTGAATATACGTACATATGGAAAGCATTATATATGATATGACAAATTAAATTTTTAATATTTTGACGGCTCTTGAAGCATCTTAGCTTATAGCCCTTTGAATACTTTTATTTATAAATCAATTATAATGTTTCGTTTACATATTTTATATAGTATTCAATAACACACACAAACAGCCATGCCCCGGGTGGGATTCGAACCCACGACACTAACGGACAGCGGAGAAGGTCACTTGAGCGCTGTCTAAACACGCTGAGCCATCAGTGCCGGCAGTGTATATGATATGACAAATTGAGTTTTGTTTATTGTAGTAGTTTTTGTATCTTTTGATTTGTTTTATTATTTAATGTAGTGTTGTTTCACATAAGCGTCGTTATTGCTCTTTCAGATTGTTGCACTCTCAATAGGTTATTGGTTCAAATGTACGGCAGTGAACTGTTCGAAGACGTCAATATAATTTGAAAAGTAAGACGAGTGAATTGTTGTGTAAGACGGTGAAGATTACGTAAAACATGCCAACATCAAGTATGTTACGCATCAAAACTCTATCCAAAGACAATTATGATACATGAACAATACATATGGAAGCTCTTTTGGTGAAAAATCGAACGTGATATGAGTCGAACGGAACAAATGTGGAACAAGATGTAGCATCAGGTGAAGCCGCAATAGTAACAGCAGCCGCTAAATGAGCTGAACAAGATTCTGAAGCCATATCAGATATTATTCTAGCGATACAGCCATGAGAACTGAAACAAATAAAAGACTGTGTCACTTTGCATGAGCTGTAGAAGCAATTGGAGTCGATTTATTAGTCGGATGGACCAGCTCGTGGAGCAAATTTGTTAAAACAAATTGTGTTTTAGAGACTGCGTTAGGGTGACGACATATGCGATCATTTGTATAATTTCTCTGATGCTGTTGATGAACTCCACGAAATGTGCATAGCAATTAATGATGATTTGCCATCAACTCTTTTATTGTACAGCCTAATAACGAGTTATGAATATTATTGTTGTGCAATTGAGTCTCGCGATGATTTACTGAAACCTAAAGCGTTACGAATAAAAATAATTTAGGGAAGCGATGCGAGAAATAGTGACAAGCGCAGCCCAATATCTGATGCCAGGATCGTTGAAAGGGAATTTCAGCGCACTGGACACAGAGATCCACAAGAACAAGCCAGTGAGAGTGAAAAAAAGGAATTCATGTTCAAATATTGTCGTTGCATGAAGACTGGTCAAAAAGCTGCAGATTGTTCGGCAAATGAAAAATACGGTCATTATAACGCGAACGAAGTCGAAGAAAACACCTTATTATAAGTCGCTTTGGAGTCAATATCGTGTGAATTTGCCAAAGCGACAGGTAACAACAACAATGAAGTGTGATGCCTCGATAGCAAGTGCACATCACGTAAATGTGCAATGATTTGAACAATTTCTCAAGTGTAGAATCTTGTAATTTAGACAGTCGAAAATCAGCCCACGATTCTACGACGAAGATCAGTGCAGAAGGTATCGTATCAATTGTGACAGGAGCCGAAGGTCAACAAAAAACATTCAACTTGTGTGATACCTTATACGTGCCAGATAAACGGACAAATAGCCCGGGAGGCAGCGACATTTTTCAGCTAGTCATTTCAACATCGTTAGAATATTATTTCCACCATAGCTTATGGTGTGTACATAGAAGAAACAGCAATCAGTTGACAGAGTAGCATTAAATGTAAAGACTAGAATCCCACAAAGACATCAAAAATTAATGAAAAAAAAAATTTCAACAGCGTTTATATAATTTATTACTACACACAGATTTTAATCATTCCTTAAGGTGGTCCAGGTGAGATCGGAACTGTAGAATGGAATAATAATAAAACTCTTGACTCAATGCTCACACTCCGTTCATATATATATATATATATATATATATATATATATATATATATATATATATATATATATATATATATATATATATATATATATATATATATATATATATATATATATATATATATATATATATATATATATATATATATATATATATATATATATATATATATATATATATATATATATATATATATACTCCGATACAAGTGTGGAATGATTGATCCGTACGAATGACGGTTGTCATTTTCCTACAGTCATAGGTGTCCGCAGACATATATATATATATATATATATATATATATATATATATATATATATATATATATATATATATATATATATATATATATATATATATATATCCAAAATGTTTCCGTCTGGGAAAGAGTTTGCTTTATTGATCATTTTCCAATTCATCAAACCTTGATAAAATTACTCATATTATTTCCATTTTGAAAAAGAGTTATCATAAGATAATCAGAAGAAATGAAATAATGACAGCAATTGAATATTTCTCTTGGGACGATACGCGACTTTCTTGAGAACATCTGAGCCTGTGGAATGACCTCTATTCCGCAAGCCATAGCGTGCGGAATTGGTTTCATCCCATAGTGATTGTAAGAAAAATAAGTTTTGCTGTTGTTTTTATTACGAAGTCGAAGTAATTAATACTATTGTAATATTCTATTTATAAACAATGACGAGAAAGATGATATCCAATAGAGTGGATTTGAAGCAGGTAGTAGTGAAAACAATAACTGAGAGAGCGAGAGTAAGAATGATGCTCCGAATTTTATATAAAATGAATAATTGAAAATTATTTCTTATTCTGATTCATTTTGCGGGAGAAAAAAAGATCAGTCTATATAGAATTCAAACATGAGAAATTAATACGATGACCTTTCTTTCGTACGTTCTAATTTCCATTTTGAATTAAATCTCAATTTTAATTTGAATTGTAACATGAATAAAGTATCAACACAGGTGAATTTTGATTATGTAATGGAACACTACACCTATGTAAGAATTTCAACAGTCAGCTGTGCGTTTGTCAGAGGAAAGAGCTCAGTTACTGTATTGAAAACAGTGCTCTACGCTCGTATACATACGACTCATATGCCGCTAAGTGTTATGTTTATCGCATCAGCTGACGGTTTTTTCATTGCTTACTGACCAGCTGACTCATTTTCTTATGATGTACATATTGGTTTCTACTATTAGGCCAAGTTTCAATAGTCCAAGCTTCCAGACCCGCCAGACTTTACTTATTTTCTGAGAAACAACATTTGTGAACTGGAATAGTGTTAGTCGGTTCCTTTGATGATACGCATATTTGCTAGTTAGTGCTGACGGCCAATTCATAGATACGAGGTGCTATTGGTACGTTAAGACATTATTCACTTTTCCTGGAGTCTGAGTGTTGATTTCTATGAATGTTCTAGAGAATATTGTTGAGAATTGATAATCAACACTATCAGACACTTTCCATAGGCAGTAATTCCTGCTAAACGCTCCAAAGCTCGCAAAAAATAACGTAATCTCACTTATAGTCTAAATCCTGATTTTAATATATGATACTGAGAGCGCAATTTCAATACTTTTTGAAAACAGCCAGACCAAGGAAGAGCTGGATGCCCATAAATATCTCATTTACTATCAAGCCTACAATAGTGACCTCGCGCTTCCATCTACAGCGATATTCTAAGTGTGTCTGGGGGATGTTTAGCCTTACGATAAATCTGGCTATTACCAAAAAGTATTGGAATTGTTCCCTGAGTATCATTTGTAAAAACTAGCATTCAGACTATAAGCGAAATCACGTTATACTTTGCGAGCTTTAAGGGGTCTCACAGAAATTACTACCGATAGAAAGTATCTAGCAGAGTTGATTATCAATTTTCAACAATATTATCTAAAACATACGTGAAAATCAGCACTCAAGATTTCAAGAAAAGTGAATAATGTATAAACATACCTCTAGCACCTCGTATTTGCAGATTGGCCGTCGGCACAAATAGCAGGTATGCGTATGATCATAGTACATACTAACACTACTCAATTCCACACATTAAATCTCACAGAAAATAGGTAACGCCTAGTGGGCCTGAGATTTTGCTCTACAACGCTGTTGGAATATTTTTTTCTCGATAATTTTTCTCGTTTTTATGGAACTCTAGCCCCTAAATTCACCGCTACTTGGTCAGCTGACCCCTGTTTCATTTATGTACACACCATAGGCTATAGTAAGAATAATATGCGAACGATGTTGAAATGACTAGATGAATAATGTCGCTGCCTACCGGGCTAAATTTTTTTGTGTGTTGGAATGATTGTGGAAAAAGGGCTTCATGTGATATTTAACAAGAAATTAGCTCGAGTAGTGGATACAAATACCAATACGATGCTGATCGCTCATCGACATAATGGTTTATATTATATGCACGAGTCGAAGTAGATGCAAAAATCATTTGTTGCTAAGAAATTATGAAGTGAAACTCTATTGGAATAGCACATTAAGTTGGGTTATGAAAGATGTGCGTGAAGCGATAAAGATTGGAGCGATGCAGGATATTGAGGTCACTGATCTTGAAGCAAATCTTGAATCCAATATCTGTCTACAAAGAAAAATGAGAAAACTGTATCTGATAAACTCATACATTCGAATGTTTGCGGTCCTATGCACGTTGCTTCAAACAGAAATGCAAGATATTTCGTGACGTTCATCAACGATGCAAGTAAATGAAGTACTGTGAAGCTTTTGTGTCATGGAAGCCAAGTGCTTGAAGCATTCCAAGATTTGAAGACTTTTGTAGAAACACAGTTAGACAGTGTAATGAAAATTGGCAGTCCAATAACGGGACGAAGTACATGAATGCAAAGCTTGATGCATTGTTAAAATTATCTGGAATTTGACGTCGTATAACAATTCAGAACAGCCCAGAGCAAAATGGAGCTGCGGAACGGAAAAACCGCACGCTTGTTGAAATGGCGAGATGTCTTCTGATTCAACTCAAACTTCTCACTTTTTTTTGAGTAAAAGTCATTCCTGCGACGAGTTACATAAGAAATAGGTATTCAAAAAGTAGAGTGCCCAATCAAACACCTGATGAAGTGTGGACAGGGGAAGTCCCAAACGTAAGCGAGATTGGAAAAATCAGTTGCGAAATTCATTCTTAAAATCGATCAACAAAAGCGGAAAAATTCGATCCTTAAGGTAGAAGGATATTTCTCTGTCATATTCAGGTCAATTGAAAGGGTTCAGGGTATTGATTCTCGGAGAACGAAAAATTGATATTCCTCAAGACAAAAAATCTATGCAGGAGACTCAAAACAAGATAAATAATAATCATGTTCAGTTTTATAAGGCTCAAGACACAAGCTTCAATGGAGAATGGAGAAGTTCGGAATCACTTGGACGTCGCCATCAGTCCTAAACTCGATAACG
This sequence comes from Dromius quadrimaculatus, assembly GCA_963989225.1. Lineage (NCBI taxonomy): Eukaryota > Metazoa > Arthropoda > Insecta > Coleoptera > Carabidae > Dromius > Dromius quadrimaculatus. Next base: position 30,136,517 of record OZ022332.1, on the reverse strand, counting down.
AGAACATATTGAAAATGTCTGCGATAATTCAGTGGAAGGTTTTCAAGAAAAAAATGCAAGAGATCATACCGGAAGCGATTCGAGTGATGGAGACGAGGATTTTCTAGGTTTCAAGTAAGAATTACGGCTGCAGATTCATTAATGCCTCAGTCGTGCTCAAAGAAGACCTTGATTCAGGCATACTGGACAGCGAGGAAAACCACAAATTTGCCCATATTTTATTCTCGCACCAAGCAACTCCACGTGCGACAGCATTTTGTGCAAGGAGTAGCTGCGTCCGGAAAATTCCAATGGAACTACTTGTCAACAGAGAAGATGCCTGCGGACATTTTGACGAAAGGGCTATCGAAGAAAGAGCATTGAGAGTGCTTAGACAAACATATAGAAAGCTTTCTTCATGATATGACATATTGAGTCTGGTTTATTGTAATTATTTTTGTATTTTTTGCTGTGTTATATATTCAAATGTAGTGTTGTATCACATGAAGAGTCTTTATTGCTCAACCAAATTGCTACAGTTTCAATAGTATGTATTCTGTATTCCTAATGTCAAATGTCTAAATGTGAATTCCTGAACTGAATGCATCATAAACCAGCCTTTCCGTTTGTATTTGTATCCGTACTCGTACATTTTTCTGGCTGTGGAATTATCTTAAGCGCACTCGTTTGCTTCTACAATTCCACGCACAATAGCTGATGAACAGGTAGGCTACGTCACATTCTAGAGCACTATCTACAGATAATCTCCCTTGCAATCGACTGACCCCTCAACGAAATAGTCGGCGTCTGTGACTTCTTCTTAAATTTCAATGAGGATGGAAAAATTGAGAATTTGACAACTGATCTACAAAATAATCGAGTACATATATTTGGTAATCACAAGAAATGCCAGACATATTTCTGTAGCCAAATTGGTCGAACAGACAGGATCGATGGAACTCCAGGAATTGCAGTTTCTATTCACGTGAATAGTGCGCTAAATTCTTTGTTGAAGTACGGTGGAAATTGATCGCAAGTGAAAGCAATAACAACTAGAAATGCTTCATGTCAATTTTGGCCAAAGCTAAGGCCGGAAAAAGACTCAACTCAACTCAACGAGGCTCTTTCCAAATGAGAACCCGTATTTCTGAGCTTCAGTACAATAAAAGCTGTAACTAATATTCTAAACCATGAGAAAAATTGCTTAAAGTAGCCCTAGCAAATATTTCAAACAGTTTATTTCAAAACGGTCAAAAATTTCAAGAGCAAGGCGATGTTTGGGTTGAATTTCAGTATATCACAGTTGATCATTCTGGATTTGTCAGAAAAATTCAAGAAATGTTTCAAGTAAAGTGCACTTCCGGCTCAGACGATTGGAAACATAATGCGAGCTGCACAACTAGATCCTATACCAGTCTAAAATACAGAATTTCAACATTATACGTTCAACCAGCTTTGAGATTTGCGAGTCACGCTCGCACGCACGCACGCACGAACGCACGAGCATACGTACCGACATCAAACCAAAAATAGTCAAAATGAATTCAGGGATGCTCAAAACGGATATTTCCATCAAAATCTCGATAGGTGAATTCTGTCGGTCTCACAATACTAGTACAAGTAAGTAAAAATTGAGGATAAAACTGGTTTGCATGTTTCCCCTTATGGTCTTTTTGTAAATACCAATTTTGGATATTTTGGTGCTTCTCCTGATGGTAATAATTCACTTAAATTCAATTCTCATTCGTGATCACGGCGCTTTTTCTGTCTTTTTTCTCTATGAACTATAGATTGAGATCATATAGTTGAAGTGGAATGTTGCTACAAGATAACAGTACAATGAGTCCAGTAGAAGCAGCCGCAACTGAACAAAATGTTTGCAGAATGTAGTACTATCAATAAAAAGAACACACCATTATCACAATCAGGTTTCATATCGAGTTATAATTATCGTTCGAATGTCTTGAATTTTGTATAGAGTCTAAACACTACGTCCAAAAATATAGATAAGACTATGAGTCTGCATGACTAGTTCTCGTACATAAATATTGAATGATAATTCTAAGAATATAAAATAGAAAGAGACCCAGTGCCTCATTTTATGTGACCATGTGGCCTTGAGAAACATCCGTCTGTTGTTAAATTGTCAACGTGGCAGTATCTGTCTATCATTTACTTCAAATTACTTGCAAACATCATCGTTCTACAGTTAATCGTTGTGTATTTACCTAAGAGATTCTAAGAATCTGTCAAGTAAAATGCGTTTTCAGCCAAGTCGGTTGCTATGAAAACAGTAGGCCATCATTCTTATCCTATAACATTCCTAAATACTGATTTCCAAAATTCTACGACTACCAACAAATCTGAATTCATGCGCAAAATTACAAAATCTATTCTTGCTGGAGTGCACTCCTAGTTCAGTCTATGGCTATGAAGATAGTAGGCAATCACTCAGATGCTACAGCAGACTGGAATTTATGCGAAAAATTTGAAATAGACTGTCAAGTAAAGTTTACTTCTGGCTTGGTGGATCTCGATATAAATAGAATATGAGCATCTAGACCGTATATTCGTCCTAAATACTGAATTCTAACAATCAATGTTCAATCGTTTCGGATTTATGCGGGAAATTCAAAAAATGTCTCGAATAAAGTGCTCTTCCGGCTAAGTCGATAGCAATCATAATGCAAGGTGTACAATTAGATATTATAAAAGTGCCTTATACAAAATTCGAATATTCTACGATCAATTGTTCAAAGTTTATGCGGGAAATTCAAGAGGTCTGTCATATGAAGTGCACTTCTGACTCGTCGATTGCGACAAAAATAGAAGACGGCCATTTAGATGCTACAGCAATTTCAATTGACAAATTCCAGTATCTTATGGCTGATCATTCTGAATTTATGCGGAAAATTTAAAAAACGTTCTCAAGTCAAGTGCACTTCCAGCTTAACCGATCTCAATCATGATGCAAGATGTACAATGAGATATTATAGGAGCTCTTCATACAAAATTTCAATATACTATGGCAAATCATTCCATAATCATGCAAAAGACTCAAGAAAATTTTGAGTAAAGTGCACTTCAGACCTGACTGATTCTTACAAGAATAGCAGATAACCATTCTGAAACAATATTAAACTCAAATACTGAATTTTAACATTCTACGGTTGATCATCCTGGATCTACTAAAAAAATTCGAGAAAATTTTCGAGTGAAGTGCATTTCCGGTACTGACGATTGGAACCATAATGCAAGGTGCTCAACCAGACCCTATACCAGTTTCAAATACAAAATTTTAACATTATACGTTCAACCAGTTTTGAGATTTGCGAATTACGCATGCACGCGCGCACGAACGTACGCACGTACGAACATACGTACCGACGTCAAGCAAAACTAATCAAAATGAATTCGGGGATGCTCAAAACGGATATTTCCATCAGAATCTCGATAGGTGAATTCTGTCGGTTTCACAATACTTTCTCGTACTTCCTTAAGGGGGTAACTCGAACATACTTGGTATAAGATAAAATTTTAAATTTTATAGCAAGTTACAGATCACATACACTTATTCGATTCAAAAAAAATTTGAGAACATCTTATGGGTCATTTAAATAAAGAATAATAGTTTTAATAACGTTGAAGTAACACAGTGCCTTATGGCAGATTGCAGCAAGATTATTTCATTGGAATATAAATGGAACTTAACGATTAGATATTGCGGAAAATCAACTTTCTTCTTGTCCACTAATAATCAATGTTCAATTCTCACTAAAGAAAAGCACACTTCACCGACGTATTTTTCGAATTATAAGGAAAATAATATGAAAACATCCAAGTTACAATTTCTCAAGCATGGCTATCAAAGAAGCGACAACGTCGCTTGCCAAACGTCATTCATGACCTTAATATTGTTCTAGAGGTCACTTCTTCTACCGCGGAAAAATAAGAAATTCAAATTTTTTTATCTCAAAAATATAGATTTACAAGTGAAATTTGTATATTAAAAGGATACAATAGTATGTAGCACACACACTATGTTTCTCCATCAATCACCAATATATTAGAGCTATTATAAAATAATTAGGTTATTTCACACCATGCTCAAAACAAATTACAAAGAAAACAGCGTTGCCAGATCTGTTTCAACTATTTTCACAAAAATCAACTGAGGGACTAAATACAGCATTCTCTTTAATTATTGTTGATATCCGCTTCAAAGAAACTGTCAGATTCACTAATAAATGAAAAATGTATTTTTTCTTATTGTCTATATCCATTATAAATTGTTTTAACAAAAGTTCGAGAATCACGGTTCGAGAGGATCTTACAAAAAACAGATTACAACCATTTAAAGCTGCATCTGAAAAGTTCCACTTCAAAAACGTATGGACATTTGACGGCCGCATCATTGTGAATAAATCCAAGAACGGTAAAGATAGGAGATTATAAATCAATTCTCTCAGTGATATTTAGGAATTGGCTCATTCATAACTATACTATAAATACTATTGATTCTGCTAAATTTTGTACTTATTTTTGTTCGTTGTGCTTTAATTTTTTGATATTTCAAGTCACAATTACTTTTAGCAAATTCATCCACCTCTATCTTTAAGATATGTCAGAACACGCACAGGTCAATAAACTTTCAACACTAAGTCTCTCTTCATACGTTAAAAATTGTATATTTATGTCAAAAACATCTGTGTGGAATACACAATGCAGTACTCCAAATAATGATGCTTTTACTTGCTGTCATATTAGTACTAGATCATTAAATTCAAATTTTATCTTCTTTAGAGATTTTTTATATGATAATGATTCTGATATTCTAGCAGTAAGTGAAACATGGATAAGCAATACCTCCCCGTCACATTTATTTCACATTCAAAATTATTCCCTTGTTAGTTCAGAAAGATCAGACAAACGTGGAGGAGGTGTTGCTTTTTACATACGTAGTAGTATTTCCTACAAAATATTAGATACTTCATTTGCTACCTGTGATAATGTGGAGCACATCTGGATACAAATTATTGTTAATAAATTTAAACTCATTATAGGAACTGTTTACAATCCTCATTCTAAATTCTATAATGAACTTCATGTTTTGGACCCCATATTAACAGAATTTTTAACTCAAGCAGATGGCTTAATTTGTACAGGCGATATCAATATAAACCTTCTTGTAAATGATCTGCGGTCGTCATTCTTCTTGGATTTGTTATCATCTTATAACATGCATCAAGTAATCCAAAGTTATACACGTCCTGCGTCTAGAACTCTTTTAGATATTGTTGCCGTTTCTAGTCCTTCTTTATGTACATATGCTGGTGTGATTGATTGTACAAACTTCACAGATCATTTCGCAGTTTATGTTGTTTTGAATCCATTGCTCCACAGAAAATGATAACGTATAGAGATTTTGAAGATTTTGATGCTGAATCTCTACTCTCAGATTGCTTGAAAATACAGTGGAATAATATTGTAACATTCCAGGATATAAATGATAAAGTAAGTTATTTGAACTATAATATCGTCTCATTATTTGATGAACATGCTCCAATTAGAACCATGAAAGTCTCCAAAATTCTTTGTCCTTGGATCACTCCTGTCAGAAAAATTATGCAAAGGAAGAGAGACAAGGCTCTAAGCGAGTACAAAAAGTACAAAACAGAAGCTAAATTGAATTTTTGCAAACAGTTGCGTAATCTAACGACTGCGGCTATACGCAGAGAAAAGCAAGCATCTTTAGAATACGAAATAAATAATACCAACAACAGTAAAGTACTATGGAATAACTTAAATCGACTGGGTGTAAAAAATGTTTCAACAACAGACATTCCTGAAAATTTATGTCATCCGGAAAATTACGGTCAACACTTATGTGATCAGACTAGCGTCACTAATATTAGTCAAGATTTGTTGAAACATTTTTTGAATGAGAGTTATTTCCAATCTTTAAATGAAATATTTGAATTCAAATGTGTAGAAAGTAATACAGTGGAACAAATTTTGAAGAAACAAAGATCCAACGCAGTAGGTGCAGATAACATCTCTTTGAAAATGATATTAATTATATTGCCAGTAATATTAGATTATATAACGCACATTATAAAAACCTGCATTTTGGAAAGCGTAATACCTGATATATGGAAGACAGCAATTATAAAACCAATAGCTAAACATAATAACTGTGCTACATTCAACGATTTGAGACCTACAAGTATTTTACCTACTCTTTCAAAAGTCATTGAGAGAGTATGTTGTAATCAAATTATGGATTACATATCGATAAGTAATATTTTGCCTACCAATCAATCTGGTTTTAGAACTGGGCATAGTACCAATACATGTCTTCCCAATATCGTTGACAGGTTGTTGAATGATTTTGATAAATCTAATATATCCCTGATGATCCAGGTAGATTTCTCCAAGGCATTTGACATGATAAATCACGATATGTTCCTTGCCAAATTGCAATTCTATAACTTTTCTAATAATGCGATCCAGTGGTGCTCAAACTATTCAAATGATAGAAGTTTCAGTGTTTGCATGTCAAATAATTCGAATATTATGATCTCAACCAACTTCAATCTTCACTGTGGGGTATCGCAAGGATCGATTTTGGGCCCGTTATTCTTTCTTATTTATATTGCTGATATGCCATCTGTTTTCAATTTTTGTACTGCACATTCATATGCAGATGGTACAACAATTCTCGCATCTTTTCATCCTTTGAATGTGCATGAGAGTGTTCCAATGGTTAATAAAGAACTTGATGAGTTATTCATATGAATAAAGAATAACGGTCTGAAAATTAATGCTTTAAAGTCCTCTTTTCTCGTTGTTGGTAATTGTGACATCCTGCCTGATGTGGTATTGGATCGTGCTACACTTGAACGCAGTCCCTTCATAAATGTTCTTGGTCTTCTTATAAATGGAGATCTCAATTTCAGACAGCATTTAAACAGAAAGCTCAATGCTGCAAGACAAAAAATGCGACACCTCTATCAGTTTCGGAATGATCTTAGTCCATCCATTAAATTACGTCTCGTGAATTCTCTTGTTCTACCAATATTCGATTATTGTGCCTGCACTTATGTACCCAATCTCACGGAAACTGATAAAAATCGTATCACGTTGATTCAAAACTCTTGTTTGCGCTATGTTTACAATGTGCGTAAATACGATCATATTAGTAAATACCGTCAGCTGGCCAATATGACTTTCATAAATAATCGAGTCAAGTCCCTGTATCTCTGTCTGATACATAAAATCATTAAAACAAGTACTCCATTCTACTTGCTTGACAAATAAATACAAAAAGAATATAATTACCCGCTTCGAGTTAAAATCCTGTATATTGTTCCATCGTTCAAATAATCAAAATTCAAGGGATCTTTTTCATATTTAGCACCGTCATTATACAACTCCCTTGATCATCATTTAAGATCTCTATCCGTATCTTCGTTCAAAAATCATGTTAACTGTATGTTTCCATAATGTTAGCTCAGTTAGTTGTAAGTTTATGTTATTACAATTCATTGTTCAACTTGTATGTCTCATTCGGATGCTTTTTTCGTTATTTATGTGTATTAGAATTATCTTTTGGCATATTGATCTTTTGTGAATGTATGGTTAGGTGGAGGATCAGCCTCTGGCTGAACCTCGCCTTTGATGGTATATATCAATAAAGAATCATTATTATTATTATTTCCCTGATCTCATAATATCTACTCTTGTGAATACATGTGTAATTCTAGATGAAATAAATGCATGAAAAATAGTTGATTTCAATTTTATGTTGATAAGAGGTTAAAGATTACAGATAAAAAGTATTTATACTTGGAATATGAACGTTATCTCATGTACTGATGCAAAATGGGCTCTTCCGCTAACTTGTGTGATTTGAGCGATAAAGTGGTTGAGGATATTGAAAAAGCTTTTGTTCTTATAGAAACTAGCTCTGAAGTATTAACCTGGCTAAAAAATATCAAAAAATGTGTGAATACTCTAGTGCAATATTTAAAACATGAATCTCCAGATGAATTTCAACATTTATTCAAGCAAGAATCAGATCTTCTTGTTTTGAAATATTTTAAATCTAAACTAACATCAGTGAAAAATAATGATATCAAGGAAACTGGAGGTCGTCTAAGAATAAGTTCAAATTTACAGACACGTTATAAAACAGGCCAACTACCCACTACAGAGAACTCATTACAATGGTGTGATGTAGAAACAGCTTTTAAAAGTCGAATCAATACAGGTGCAATTCTAAATATGAACTTATATAAAGACCCCAAAGAATTTTTGTAGAGTGCTGGAAGAATAATCAAGAGTATAATGAAATCAAAAGTGCGAGCTGATGCAGTAAAAGCAAATGTTATATTTACAGAAAATTTCATCCTACATTCTTCGGGGAAAATTGAAGCAAAATCATCCAATAGACGCAATTCGATTATTGATAGAATAACAAATATAAAGGTGTGGTACAAAGATAATGTTATTGATATAATATTAAGCAAGATGGAGAAGTTTCAAGAACGAGACTCGGGGTGGACACTATATGAAATAATGTTCTTGAAGGTGAATACTTGCAGCTATTCACCTTTCTCGGTTGGTTGTCATATTGATTTACCTACAAGCATAAAAAGAAAAAAAAGCTATAATAAATATACAGAACAACGATGGCTATTGTTTCTTGTAAGCTGCTATTTCCGCTCTTTACCCTGCTCAAATGAATGTAACTCGAGTTAGGTCATACCCACTAATTTTGGAGACTACATTGGAATATGAGGGCATTAAATTCCCAATAAAGCTGAAACAAATTGAAAAATTCGAAAATATGAATTGTTTGAATATGAATGTTCATACTTTGGAGAAAGTTGGTGAAAAGAAAGATCTACTTGTACCAAACAAATTGACCAAAAATACTTATAACCGCACTACACATTTGTTAATGTTCAAATCACAAGATGAGAGTGAGGAAGAAGGACAAGAAGAGTACAAGGAAGACTCGGAAAGAAAGAAATATAAGAATCCAAGTTCAGAGTGTAAATATCATTTCATGTGGATTCAAAATTTGTCTAGATTAGTGAATAAAAATGTATCAGAACATAATGGTAGAATGTGGATTTGTGATAGATGTTTGATTAACTTCAATTCCTAGTATAGTTTGAAACAACATTCTAGCGATTGTTTAAAAATTAATTCTTGTCGAATGACATTACCAAAAAAAACAGAAGAACGAGTTTTTAACTTTTGCGAATCAAAACTTTCAAGGAAAAGCTCCATTTTCAATATATGCTGATATTAAATCATTTCTTGAAAAAATTAACAATAACAAAGAGCACCAAAATACACAGTTTCAACAAAAACATATTCTATTTAGTGTAGGTTACTATTTTGAATGTAGCTATGATGATTCTTTGTCTTATTATAGATCACATCGTGGTGAATATTGTATAGAATGGTTTGTGGAAGAACTATTAGGCATATCTTCAATTATCGACAAAAACTGGAATCCATCATACCTTTGAATTTATCTAGCAGTCAAGAGAAATTATTTCAAAACAAAAATATCTCTCGTATTTGTAAAAAGTTGATTGATGATACTACACCAAAAGTTAGAGATAATAATCATTTGACAGGGGAATATAGACGACCTGCACATCAGTCATGTAATCTACGATACACTGAATCACGAATGATTCCTGTAATTTTCCACAACTTGTCATCCTACGATTCCCATTTTTGAATTGAAGCAATTGCTAAGAATATACCCGGATCAATTTCATTGTTACCCATTAATAAAGAAAAATACATATCTTTTACGAAGTATATCAAAAATAGCAGAATTAATTTTCGGTTTATCGATTCATTTTGTTTTATGTCGAGTAGTTTAGATAAATTATGATCTTATTTGGATAATTCGGACAAATTAGTCACTAGAATGCACTGCAATTCTGAAGAAGAGTTCTCATTACTCACTGAAGAAGGAATTTTTTATTATGAATATCTTGATTCATGGGCCAAGTTAGATGATGACAAATTACCACAGAAAGAATTTTTCTATTCATCCAGTAAAAATGTAAATGTAAATGATTTGGAATATGAGCTTACAAAAAAGGTTTGGTATACATTTAGAATAAGCACCTTAGGTGAATATTCAGATCTGTATTTAAGAACAGATGCTTTATTGCTTTGTGATATTTTTGAAAATTTCAGAAAAAGTTGAATGAAAACGTATGGCTTAGATGCTTTGCATTATTGCTTTTGATGCAATGTTAAAAATTTCTAATGTTAAATTGGAACTTCTTACTGATGTAGATAAAATTTTGTTCTTAGAACACTCTATTCGTGGTGGTATCAGTCAATGTTCTAACCGATACGGCAAAGCCAATAACAAACACATGCATGAGCAAAATTATCCCAATGAGCAGGAATCATATTCGATGTAATTTGATATTAACAACCTGTATGGGGCTGCAATGAGCAGGTATTTACCTTATGGTGATTTTGAATGGGTTTTACCAACAGAATTCAATAATGTTTCCAATATTTTGAGTTTAGAAGAGGATTCTAAAGTTGGCTACATATTTGAAGTAGATTTACATTATCCGCAGGTTTTATTCAAGAGTCATAGCGATCTCCCACTCAACAAACTAAATTAATGACGACTCTCGATGATAAAAAAAAATGTAGCTCATTACGAAAGTTTAAAGCAAAATTTAGAATTGGGGCTGCAAATAAGTAAAATACACAGAGTACTGAAATTTGAGCAGTCTACTTGACTTCAAAAATATATCGATTTGAATACAGACATGAGACAAAGATCTCGATATGATTTTGAAAAAAATTCCTATAAGTTGATCAACAATGCTGTTTTTGGAAAATCTATGGAAAATGTGCGTAAACATAGAATTGTGGAACTTGTTACAAAATGGGGTGGTAAAGTTAATGCCAAAAGGTTAATTATGCAACCAAATTTTCATAATTACATTGTATTAGATGAGAATATTAAAATAATTGAGATGAATAAGAAAGAAATATTCTTTAGTAAACCGATTTATGTCGGATTTAGCATACTAGATATATCTCAAACATATATTCAAGATTTTCATTTTAATTATGTATGAAAAAATTTTGGTGAAAATGTGAAATTATTGTTGTCGGATACTGATAGTTTATTGTACAATTTTTTTGATACTGATATCTATTATGTGATTGGAGCATTGAACATTAAAGGTCATAAGATTATCAGTAATGTGGTATAAAAAGCCTAATTTTAGCTTGAATTATCCACTTCAAACTAAAGAGTTAGACTGCTTGAGTAAACATTCATCTTTATCTAGGTATGTACCAATTTATTCTTTCTTATTTTATCTTAGTATTAATTGTGGTTGAATTTCAGCTGTGGAAAAATTTGCTCACCCAACAAAAATATTGTTATATAAACTGTGAAAATTTATTTTATTTGGTTATTATCATTTGAGTGTGCAAGAGTGAAGTAGAAATATATTAAATAGTTATTTACATAATTAGTTATGAAAAGTGCCATATTGTTTGACGAAACGTAATATTTGCCAAAACGAGCGCAGCGAGTTTTGCAAATTACGTGAGTCAAACAATATGGCTTTTCATAACGTATTCTGTACAAAATTTTATCTAGTTCTGTCAGAATAATTTTAACTATATTTTTCAATGAGAACATCTCTCACGTCACATCACCAAATTTAGATTACTGTGATTCATGACCATCTATTGTTACTACAGAAAAGAGAGTGCACTGAAATAAACAAATATCGAATTTTCACAAAACGTCAAAATAATTTTTTTAAATGTGCTCAAACAGTAATGTCCACAGTGATATAGTAACCTTTGATATTAAAGACTCTGCCAATGCTGCATACTGTGAATAATAAATCTTTCTTTTAATTGTACGCAGATAAGTATAATTGATTAGCTCTGGAAACATGGCCAGTTACGTAGAGTCATTACGTAACTACTTTATGCTACTTTACGCAACTGTTGCATTGCAATTATGAAAAATGGGACGTTGCATAACGTCAGAAATTGATGTAAAGTTTGACTCTTCAAAACGAGATTAGATAAAATGTTTTTTATACTTATATTTTCCAATTTTTTCTTAATTTATCTTACAAGTTCTCTTGAAGAGAAAATCATGGTATCCATTCAAACAATGGCCTCGAATTGTTATCTAGTGTTGATAGTATTGAAAACATTGATAATGAAGGATTCAGTGAATCGGTATATTTTTTGGAAGGATATGGATACTTGGATATACACAAAAATGTAATGTCCACTATAAATTCGAGCGATAAGAAGTATTTAAATGCTTTAGCATCATTTCAATAATATTACGAATTAGATATAACAAAAACATTGGATAGTAGCACACTCGAATTGATGAATGAGCCTAGATGTGGTGTAACTGATAATCATGAAAATAGCTAACATAATGAAAAACCATTCTGGCAGCAGTCTATTATAACATGGGACATTATGAATAATAAAAATGAACAGATATTGGGAGTTGTAACTGGAGCATTTGCAATAAGGGAACAATATGCTAATATATCATTCAAATATAATGAACCAAGTATGAAACATGTACCAAATATTTTGATCTCTTTTGGGCCAATACAACATAAATCGTTCTCATCGGGTTGAAAGTGTATTTTAGATTTTGATGGCCCGGTAAATGTATCAGGATTCAACCCACGTATCTATTGATGTACATATTGATAGATCAGAAAAATGGAATTATAAGCTATCACATACAAAATTAGATGATGATCAGGACAGTTTCTCACTTTTGGCTGTATTAGTACATGAAATCGCTAGGACTTACTCACATCAAAAACTGAAAGTCTGTCATGTATGCTTATAATAGAAATATTTGTTTCAATAACATATCAGAATTTCAATTAGATGGTGATGATATGAATGCCATTCAGAATATTTATGGAACGAAAAAGATGAATTCACCTGAAAATCATGAAACAAAGACGCAAGTGGAGCCAACACAAAAAGAAACAATCTTAACACCCACATCTAATCTAATGAATCCATGTGATTTGGGTAAAGTGACTGAATTTCTAGTTATAGACGATAAATTGCACAAATTCCTTGAAAAATGGTTTTGGATCAAAAAATTATCCGAAGAAAATTTTCAGACACAACTTATAAATTTACTGAACTGGCTACCTTTCATACCGAAAAATTTCAAAAGTTCATCTACTGTCCATTATAGACCGAACAACGATATTGTTTTAGTAATAGATGATAGATTATACAGTATTTCATGGCCTGAGATGGATCAATCAATTCACCAAATCTTCTTACAATCAAACATTGAAAATATAGAGGGGTATAATTTTCACAAATTTGGGGAGTACTTATATATTTTATGATAGTAATCATGTTGCAAAATTTGGTTAGTCTAACTCTGATTTATCATCTTACGCTTCAATGAACACACAATTTCCAGGTATTCCACAAAACATTGATGGAGTATTCCAATACATAAATGGTTTTATATATTTTTTTAAAAATTATATTTTCCATGAATATAGTGAGCATATGCGACAAGTTGTTAGGGCATCACATTTTGACTTATCATTATCCAAAATACAATGCCCTAATATAAGTATTTTAGAACAGCTAAGAAATTTGCTATCAAAATTAGAAAAATAACAATAAAATATTTAGATTTGTTTTTTTGCAACTGTTACAGCTTCAATATGTCTACTTCCAACAACTACAACGCCATCAGCTCACTAACCAAACCGAAAGAGTTCATTGGGTTGCGTAACCTAATAATTGGCGAAAAGTATTTTGTAAAAAATATTGAACGAAAAGCAGATACTAAATATTGAGAGAGAATTAAGCTGGAATTGGTCGAGTTTCAAATGTATTTGGGTGAAGATACAATCAAATTGATGATCAGACATTACAGTTAATGTTGAAAGGTGCGAAAAACAATAAACTCTACAAAATTTCAAATGGAAGTGAAGGGAAAGCCGTAGATGTTGAATTCAATACTATTTGTAATGTTAATATTCAATTAGTTCAGAATACAGTTTTGAATGCCGATTATTTTTCGTATTTTTCAATGACATGCTGTAATTTTTGTTGAAAATGAATATAAAAGTAAAATTGCATTTAGTATTTATTTATTACAGAAAATGCCCACATCAGTCGAATACGAATGCTCCTCATGCTATAGTGAAACAGATACACCAAATCATAAATGTGATTACTGGTTGTATGAAGAAATATTAAAAAATTTAGGGCAGAAACACTATTTTCAAACCATGAGCAAATAAAATGTCTATACCACAATCATGTGTGGATGATTTTGATATGGCTAATATCGATATTTAATGGCCAAACATGATTTAATTTTCTTTAGATATAATATTTTGTATCAATAAATAAAACAAATATTAAAAATTTCAGAATTGGATATATTTTATTTGGAACAATGGTATTACACTATATACAAGGACTTATGATAAATCGACTAGTTCTCCTGTAAATGGGCTTGACAAGAAAAATAATAACAACTCGCGGTGAATTTTTGACTTCAAATTTGAAATTCTTAAAGCTCGCAAGTAATATGTTTATGGGGTGTGTGAATAAGAGAATTTTGCTATGAAGTGAACCAAATTGTGAGCCAAGTAAGCAAATTAAGATACAAACATGATGTAAATTCTGATAAATGAAATATTTTGTAACAATAAATAAAACAAAAGATTGAAATGAAATATATTTTTCATTTTACACTATATACAAGTATTATAATCACAATTTTCACAAATCCAACAATCTTTATTCATGACATATCTTTCTGTCTCATAATTATCGGACCAGTTCTCCTGTAAATGCACTCGACAAAAAAGATATCCTCGGAATATTTCAGAATTACACCAACTCGATGGAAATTCACTCCAGTTCAATTCAATTTCATTTAGTGCGTATATTATTACGAGCTCTATCGGCAAATGCTGAATGTCCTCTTCAACCATATTGCGACAATATGTTGCTTGATTTATGGAAACATTCTATGGCATCAGAAGTATTGAATCTATCACAAAACCATTTTCTCCAACCAAGAATATCCCTTATTGTACAATTATTGAAAATTAAATCACTTGGTGTTCTATCAACATATAATATCGAATTGGAATGTGAGTTTTCAATATCAATTATCTTATATTCATTATTAAGGAGTTTTTCTAACCACACTTCCTTTTTTTCACCGGGCACAAACACTTTTTCATAATTATTTACGGCATTTCTCAAAACTTCGCACCACTTTGCATATGGAATATCTTCAAAGTTCCATTGCAAACTATAATTATCTTGTTAAGACAGCACTTTCAATTCACTTCTTTCACTTAGCTGAGAATATGAAAATGGTTGATTGAAGCAACCAGTTTCGATATCATTGGTTTGAAGATCAATACTGGCAAATTCTTTAATAATGAATTATTCATTCTTATTGATGTGAAAACCTTTTTTATCAATTATAACTGCGGCAACCATTGTCCAATCTTGTTCTTATCATATTGATGAGTATGTCGCAAGCAAACTGGGTGTTTGTGTTGATGGGAGCAATATTTATACTATCTCTTATCGTTAAATTGTCTACCCAATCTCTCTTTTATCAACCCACCTGTTGTAATTTTCAGAAAAGCCTAACCATTTCACATATATTGTTTTTATTCTTTTTCAGAATTTTTTCTTTTAAATAAACATTTGGATGTTTAACTTTTTGAAGTTCTTGTTTGTAAGAGGCCCCCTGAATTATTTGATTGGATTTATCATGTATAACATATGTTATTGGGTTTGTTGATTGGATTTTTTTCATTATGAATATCTCATTTGACCAATTTTGCGTGTCTCTTTTTGAGAATACAGCAAGATTTTCACTGATTCGAACATGATCATTGAGATGTAATTTAGGCTTTTTATTTGAAACTATCTTGATATGGCTATAAACAATTTTCAATAGCTTTTTCTCATTTTTTCGATTTACATCAATAGGTTTCATGCGAATAGTACTATTCTTCTCATTATTATATTTCGAAATAACAATTGGTAGTAGCTTCAACTATTTGTAAGACCCCTGCAGACTGAATTTTTTATACATAATACTTTTTGAAGTTCGATTTACGCGTTCAACAATAAAAGCTTTCACAGCTTGTTTTGCAAAATAATGATTTATTTCATATTTTTTTTGTTAATCTCTTGGAATCCACATTATTGAATTCTTCTCCCAAATCAGTGTGTAAGTTTTTTGGTACTCGCTTACTTGTTTTAAATATTTTCTCCAAAGCGGCAGACACTTCAATACTCGATTTATGTTTAATAGGCTCAGCCCAAACATATCCTGAAAAAATATCAATCACAACCAGTATGTACTTATAATTTTGGTTTAATTTAGCATATGGTCTCATTTCAACCAAATCAGTCTCAAAAGTCTCATCTAATCTTTTGATTATAACTCGCCTTCTCTTGAAATGGTCTCTTGCTGGCTCATGAAGTTCTTCAACTATTTCGCGTTTAATATATGTTGAAATATTTTCTATTGTGTTTCATCATAAATTTTAATTCTTTGAATAAAATATCCAAATCTTCATTAACACTCCTTATTATTTGATCAGCTTCCTTAATTTTCTTATCAGCGTTTGATATATGCTCAGTAACTTTATTATCAACAATATTTATTTTGCTTTCAAGCAAATCCACAACTAATTTAATTTTGTCATCCAAAAATTCTTTATTTACCACATGGAGTGCCAACTCTTATTAATTTCTCATCGTTATTGCTGCTGCTTTCAGAATCATTATTATTACAACACCCAAATTTATTATGATACACAGCGCCACCATAATGTCTAAACTCGTCTAGTGGCATTTTGCTAATGATTATTATGCGATTATTCCAGCTTCTTTTAATTCCTCAATTATTGGAATAATTTCATTATTGTGATTATTGTTGCCAGCGTTCTTAGAAGCTATATATTTCTTCAATTCATTCACCAACTCATTTGGTTCATCCAAGAATTCGTACTTAACATTTTAAGTATTATAACTTTTTAGAAGTCCAGAGCCAGAGACATTATTCTTGCGTAATAATTTTGGATCTTCGGTTAAAAAAACTGAACTAGTAGCCAATTAAAAATATTTCTTAGACTAGACATACAAAAATTGGCCTACAATATCTGTTTTTTTTTTTGCTTTGCTACCTTGTGCTTATATTAACTTCACGCGCTGAGTTGGTAATATTTAATATTCTTTTATAATAATACAAATCATCTTCTATATATTTCTCTTTTGGCTCTTTCTTGAATATAAGTTCAAGTAAGCCAATTGTTGCAGGGAAAGTATTTTAATCGATAATTATATTCCCGTCATGAAAATCGACAGCTTCATTACCCATTTTAGAGTGATCGCGATCAGGTGTTTATCTATAATTAACACCATATGTTTCATCTATTTCGTTTGAACGTGTTATCACTTTTTTGATATATTTTCAAAATAATGGATCAAAACGATTCAAATAGCTCCCCATGGCTTTTTTATCATGTGCTATTTCTGTTTCCGCATGTTTTGATAATTGTGAAAGTGAATCTATTGGAGTATCACTTTCTGCAGCAGCTTGATACCACGTTGATCATTATTTTTCTCTTCTCCTCACCTATACCCCTCCAAATGAATTTCCTTTTGAACGGGTGTAACGTTTAGTAAAGTTTGAATATTTTTTGCTAATTTACTAGTAATTGGTGTAAAACTTTTATCAAGCTCTGATTCACGATCTATATCACTATTCTTCAGTGATGCTAGTTTCTGTTTCACATTTTTTCTGGCTTGTATTATTCGCCTTCTCAATTTTATATTCACAATCATGTTTGAATATACCAAAAAAAACAATGAACAATATATGGCTTATAGGCTTATATACTCAATAGCAGGGTGGTTTTGAACCGAGGGCGGTTCTTAACCGAGGTGGTTACCAACCGACCCTGTTTAAAACCGCTATATCCATTCAAACAGATATAAAATTATGGAATCTTTCTCAATACCTGCCAAAATTTAAATCAGATTCCTTATTAATAACCAAGAGTCCATATTTATCTTTCCAACATATAGCACATATTGTTTTTAAGTTATCAAAACTCATATCTGTACCCACATGATTATTGTACATACTTCGTAGATTCAACTCATCTTGTTTGAGTGATATTAGCATCTTAGCGTTATCACGTATTAGATGTTTTGGCACTCTTGTATAGGTTCGTGAAAAATAAAAACAATCCATCAATTTATGTCTACCCATTGAAAAGTAATCTCGTATAATGTCCTGCTTCTCACAAGCAATATCATCAAATAAAAAAACGGAATTATATTGAGCTTCGTTCTGCTTCATTATTTTTTCACTGCTATTGTATGTATGATAACCAATATTCTCTATTGGTTCCAATATATCCTCAAGAAATACATATTTCAGTTGAAAAAAAAATTTGAATATATATAAACATTTTCAAAATGTAACCCGTTCGGATGCTCTAAAAGTGCAATCAAAATATCAGCTTTTCCACATCCAGAAGGACCACTTATGAGACAACGGATGGTTGATGGAAGTGACACACTATGTTTCGGCTTATAATTAGATTCTATACTATCATTAAAATCATAATTTTGAGCACTCAGTGTGTCTTTTTGCTTTAATATCTTCATCATAACTGAAATTGAATATAAAACTTCCATATTAATTTATTCTTCTAGCTTAATGTGTACTTTCAATGATTGAACACGGTAAGAGAAGAGCTAGCAAGCATACCCACAGTGGTAGTGGAATTTTGAATAGAGCAATAAATAAACTACCTATAGAACTTCATATACCTGGTTACAGATACTGTGGACCAGGGACAAAACTAGATAAAAAGCTAGCTGACGGTGATAAAGGTATCAACGAATTAGACGCAGCGTGTAAACTCCATGATATAGCCCATTCCAACAATAATAATTTGAAAGAACGACATAAAGCAGATGAAATATTGACTGATACAGCAACAAGGAGATTTTTTTCTAAAGACACACCTCTTGGAGAAAAAATGGCTGCTTGGGTGCTTCTGGGATAATGAAAGCCAAAGTTAGGCTAGGTGCTGGTATAAGTCATGATTTGAAAACAAAAGAATAACAATAACACGCAAAAATGAAAAGAAAGGACTGAGGAAAAATATAAGAATCAGTTTCAAAAATCAACTGAAACGAATTCGCCCAAAGTAACTGAAGGCTAACTCTTCCGATAAGAGTATTCCAATTGCTCTAAGAGAATTCGCTAACAACAAGAAAAGAAAAACTAAGCCAAGAATAGTTCCAGTACCAAAATAGGTGGCATATTACCGCTAATACCGATTTTTGCAGAGTTAAGTGCTTTAGGGACTCTTACTGGGGGCGCTGCAGCAGTAGCTAAATCTATCAATGATGCTCGATCGGCTTATAAGCAATTGGAAGAAAACCAACGACATAATGAAATTATGGAATCTGTAGCGTTAGGTAGAGGATTATATTTGAAAACATATAAGAAAGGGTTAGTTCTCTACTTATCTCCAACGAAAACACAACAAGAAAACTAATAGATGAGCTACCAAAACATGCACTAAGTAGCATTGAATTGTCAAAATTTCCAACAGACCTTGAAATCAATGAATTTAGAGCAGTTTTCATGCGAAACAATTTACCTAAACAAATAAAGCTCACCGAATGTGGAGTAGTTGATCTGGATGACTATGATAGTTCAGGTACTCATTGGGTGGCGTATAAAAAATACGGTGACAATATTATATATTTTGATAATTTTGGTAACTTTAAACCACCAAAAGGATTGGTGAAATATTTTGGTAGCAAATGTAATATCAAGTATAATTACAATCAATATCAGCAGTATAATACCATTGATTGTGGACACCTTTGTTTAAAATTTTTATGTGAAGAATAATGTATGAAAAATACTTTTAGTAATAAATAAATAAACAATCATGTCGTACACATTTACTTTCTGTGATAAGAAGTCTTATCTAACAGCGACAATACATTCTGCTATTAAGCTTGATCCTCAATGTGAGTATGCGATAGGTCTCATCAATTTTGAATCATATAATTCTATCTCAAACATTGATGAGCGTAATAATGCAATCTATTTCGGTGATGAAACAATAACTATACCAAACGGATCATATGAGCTTGAAAATATTAAAACTTTTTTGAAAAGAAAAGTGAAGAATAGTGACAAAGATTTCAAGATTTCTATTGCTGCCAATAACAATACTCTGAAATGTGAAATACTTGTTACAGAAGAAGTTGATTTCACAAAACCAAATACCATCAGAGAATTATTGGGCTTTAATGCTGAAGTTTATCATGCAAATACGCTCCATATTTCTCAAAATTCTGTAAGCATGATTAAAGTAAATGCAATTTGTATTGAGTGTAACATTGTAACTGGTTCTTACGCTAATTCCAAAACCGTAAACCAAATACATCAGTTCTTCCCGAGCGTTGCTCCAGGGTTCAAGATCAGCGAAAATTCTCTGAACGTTATCTATTTACCAATCAGCACACATGTAATTGATAATATTGAGCTTGAAATAGTTGATTAAAACGGAGAATCAGTCAATTTCCAAGGAGAGCCCATAACCATCAGATTACCATTGAGAAAATTGTAAAAAAAAATGGGGATAATTCATAATGGTAGTACCGAATTACATAAAGAAGAACATGTTCACAAAATGTTCAATACAAAACAAGAAGTAGAGCAATCAGCATCAAAAAATAGAAAATCAAGTTTCCAACAAAAGAAAAAACAATTAACATTGGAAATTAGGGAGTGCTTGCAGAATTTGGGGCTCAACGTGCTACAAGAAATGAGTAGTAATATTTCAAATATATCGGAACGTATATATTTCAATGAGAGAATACAATATGCAGAAACTCATACTCATCAACCTTATTCATCAACTTTATTGAGTACTAATGATGAAATCAATATATTTATACAACAACAAGGTCTATACACATTACTATCAAATAGTCATATATATATATATATATATATATTGAGGGTCATTTATTAGATCATGAAAATAAACCAACTAAAACGGGACATCTGATAAACAATGGACTAATGTACCTTTTTGATGAGATTCGCTATGAAATTGATGGAATCGTAATAGACTGAATACGTAATCCTGGAATTCCCACAACACTGAAACATTATTGCTCATATTCAGCCGATAAAAGTTCCGCTTTACAAAATGCTGGTTGGTTACCAACACCATCGGCTAATACTTATTCTTTTGATGAATCAAAGGGAAATTTCAGCTTTTGTTCACCTCTTCGCATGCTATTAGGATTTGCTGAGGACTATGAAAAAATTCTTCTGAACTTACGTCTAGAACTGATTCTATTGCGTAGTTGTCATGATAAAAATGCAGTATTATCAACTAGAGCAGATGAGAAAGAAATCCTAAAGGTGAATTTAACAAAAATCCAATGGCACGTATCACACATCAAAGTTTCAGATCAGGAGAAATTGAGACTTATCAAATACATGGGGAATAATTCAGAAATATCTATGCCATTCCGTGCAAGGAAATTACATGAATATTCAGTTTTACCTACAACCCAGCATAATACATGGATTGTAAAAACAGCTGCGCGGTTAGAAAAACCTAGGTTCATCATTTTTGGATATCAAACTGACCGTAAAAATAAGTTTCACAAAAATATGAGTCAATTTGATCATTGTAATTTGAATCATTTCAAGGTGGAATTGAACGCAGAGGTCTATCCCTATGATAACATGAACCTCAATTTTGATGATAATCAATGGTGTATTTTATATAACATGTACAGCCAATTTCAATTTGCCTACTATCAAAAAAACAATAAACCTGCTTTCACACCTTCGGAATTTTCAAAATATTGCCCAATTGTTGTTATGCATACATTCTGTCAAGATGAAACTTTGAAGTCTGGACCTGAAGATTCGAAACTCACTTTTAAAACAAGTAAAAACATTCCTGCTAATACAACTGCTAACTGTCCAATATTGTATGATAAAATTGTCAAATATATACCATCAACAAATATTGTACGATTAATGTGAGAAATAGTTTCTATCATGAATAAATGAATTACATGTGAAACATTTTATGTATTATATTGAATTTTAACCTTATCTATGTGTTTCAACTTCTTGAATTCCTCTTATCAAGAACTTGCTTGCTATGTGTGACATGACACGTAATTAACACGTGATATAAATCAATCTCGGTTTCGAAATTTTCAATCTCACTGTACATCATTCAAAATTTATGTGCTCCGCGCGTGTTTCTCTTGAACAACAAACCGATAGCCCAGATCATGACCTTTCACCGATAAAGAGTTCAAATTAGAATTATCAGTTCAATTTTATGGAGACTTATGAAGAAATAATTGAATCCTGTATTGAAGAATTGGCATTGAATTTTAAGCATGAATTTCGGACAACAAACCAAGATCATGACCTTTTCTTGATAATGAGTTTGAAATAGAATTATCAGTTCAATACTATGAGCACTTGGAGAATTATTTCAGAATCTTGTATCGAAAATTTTGGAATTGAATCTTTCAAGCATAGATTTCAAAATATTAATGACTGTTACCATGCCAAGTATTAGATTTTTGCATCGCCAATCACATCGCTAAGAATTCAAATCCGTCAAACCACCGGCGACATCTGTCAAAATTCAAATTTTACCACCAATACTCAAATTTTACCACCGAAATTCAAATTTTCCCCACCACACTGTAACATCCCTGGCTCCAGACCACAATTCCAACGCCCTAAATTCAAATCTACTAGCCAAAATTCAAATTTTACCACCAGAATCCAAATTTTCCCGCTCCCACCACTGGTGCCATCTCTCATCCAAATGCACAAACATGCACCAGCGCCATCTATCATCCAAGTTCTGATCCGCACCACAACGCCATCTATCATTGAAATGCTGAACTAAAGATACATACAGTATGTCCATAAAGAATTTCGCCGCCGCTGCGCCGCCGCCACCGCTATATACAGGCTGTTCACAAAGGTTTTTTGATCCAGAACTCTCCTATATTAACTACTGTTGTATATCTCACTTAGGAGAAATAATAAACACTTGTTCATTAATGCTTTTTATCCACTCATATTATTTTATTATATTATAATTGCCAGCCTCATACATATATTCCTAAATTCTACTCAACGTTCTACATGCACACCAGATGGCAGCATACATATCAGTTTCTCCCTTCGACAAATAAGTGAAATTTATTGAATTACATTAACAAATAATATGAATACAGAAAATTCAAACAAACTTCACAGTCATGAAGAGATGACCTGTCTAGTGCGCGTGTAACTCTTCCGCTTCTGGTCATCTTTTCGGGTGTAGCGCTACCGTCGCTTTCCTGTTGGTTAATTCCGGATTCTGAGCTTTGTGAATTACTCCTTGATTAAACTTGAGGTTCTTCAATCTAAAAATAGTATATTCTTCCTGGAAAACCATCTTCGTTCGTGGAATCTTTCAAAGCAGATTTCTGTGACTCATTCTGTTTATGTCCAACGCTCCTCAATTGATCTATGTGTCTTCTATGAGACTAAATATCCACTACTACTAAGTAATGTAGATCTCCTTCTCTAGTTACAATCTTCCCCAACTTCCATTTGTTACCACAATAATTATGAAATCTTACCGCAACACGATCTTCCTGTTCCAGTTGTCCGAATTTTATAGGTTTACTAATCCGTTCTTCATTCTTTTCTCGAGATATGACAGCTTTTACTTTATCTATTTTTGACCCTTTATTTCTTCCTATAAATAACTGGGCTGGTGGTTGATTGGTGCTGGTGTGCGGTGTTCTACGATGAGCGAGTAGAAAATCCCTTATTTCACTCATTATATCTTCAGAAAGATGTAATGAAACTTTCAGTGACTTTTGGAACGATTGTACCACTCTTTCCGCAAGATTGTTAGTTGATGGATGGAAAGGTGCAGTGAATTTATGGGTATTTCCGTTGTTTTCGTAAAACTTCCTGAATTCAGCACTTTGGAAGTTTGTGCCAATGTGTGAGGTAGCCCAAAAGTCGAGAAAAGACTCGTGAGATGTTTTATGTTTGTTTCTGACGTCATATTTTTGAGCAAATATATTTTTGTCCATTCACGTAAAGCGTCTTCTACTATTGAAAAATGATAATTTCTGAGAGGTCTGGCGTAATCGATATGATTTGGCTTCATGGGCGCAGATGGATATATTCATTTGTATTGTTTCATCTTTTCGTGATTTTTTTGATTTTTCTGACAGAAATCCCATTCTTTTATCATCTTCTCTATGTCCTCGTCTATTCTGGGCCACCACACGTGTCCTCTTGCCAAATTTCTGGTTCGAACTATCCCTTGGTGCCCCCTGTAGAGTTCCTCTACAATTTTCTTCCTAAGTCTAATTAGTATATACACCCTGATTCTCATGAATAAACAGTCATTCATGAGAGAAAAATGATGTCGAGGGCATCCAAAACTTTCATCGCGGTATAGAGTAGCTCTTTTTTCCAAAGCTAAGATTAATTCACGCATATCGGCTCCATTCTTCATTCCGGTTTTTGAATCTGCTGAAGTAACGGGCGGTACTTCAACTTGACTTGTTTAGAAAATATCTGCATTCAAATAATGGTTTACTTCTTCGCATTTTATTGGTAGTCCAGACATTTAATTTGCGTTTCCGTATTCTTTAGTTCTTCTATAGACGATGTCGTAGTTGAAATCTTGTAAGAATAATGCATAATTCTGCATTCCCATTGCTGAGAATCTTGACATGTCCTTTCGTGGGCTGAATATCGAAATCAACGGTTTGTGATCCGCGATTAGCTTGAATCTTCCCCCCTTAAGATACTGGGAGAATTTCTCAACTCCCCACACTATGCTTAGTGCCTCTTCGTCAAGTTGGCTATAGCGGCATTCTGTCTGGTTCAGTGATCTACTTGCGAATGCTATTGGTTTTTCGCTATCGTCCTTCATCACATGTACCAGAACTGTCCTAGTTCCAGTTGGGCTTGCATCTGTTGAAATGATTATTTCCTTGCTTGGATCATAGTGTACTGGGAATGTTTTTGACGTGATACTTCTCTTTATCTCGTTGAATGCTCTTCTGCATTTCTCATCGAAATCAAATTTGACATCTTTGCGGAGCAATTTATTCTGCGGGTAAGCTACGGTACTCAAAATTTTCATGAATCAACTGTGGAAATTGACTAGCTTCAAGAATGCTCATACTTCAGTAGTGTTCTTTGGTTCAGGTAGGAATCAGAACTGCTTCTACAATATTTTTACATTTTTAATACCTTTCGGTTCTATCTCTAATCCGCAGTACTCAATATCAGCGCTTAAAAAGTAACATTCACAAGTATTCAGATGTACATTATGCGCTGCTAAATGCTTGAATATCTCTTTACATATTTTCAAATGTTCTTGGATCGAGTTAGTGCCGTTTACTATATCGTCGTACATTATCGCTATGTTCGGTATCTCTTCCATCAGCTGTTCCACCATCTTCTGCAATATAGTAGGTGCCGAAGCAATTTTGAATGGGAGGCGGTTACATTGGAACAAACACTTGTATTTATCGTGAGTTTTTGGCGGACGTCCCCGTGGATTTCTATGTTGATGAATGCCTGACATATCCATTTTGGAATGAATTTCCGTCCTACCTATTTTGTTTATTATGTATTCTTTAGATGGTATAGGGTACTGATTCACAACCGGTCGAGGATTCACTGTGACCTTCAAATTTTCGCATAGACGTACCATCTTTCTTTATAGCTGGCACCACCGGCGTTACGAATCCAGCGTAATCCACCTCTGTGATAATACTTTCTTTTTCTAGACGTATAATTCCTGGTTCACTTTATCTTCCATCGCATAAGTCACTCTCACAGGTTTTCTGAATACGGGGGTATAATCCGGCTTTAATTTGATTCTGGCTTCAACCCCTTCAATCTTTCCTACCCGCGGTTGGAATATGGTATTATATTTCTCCTTTGAAACTTGTCTTAGGGCTTCTGCGTTTTCTTCTCCAAAAACATTTATAGTTTCGTTGGATACTCTTGACCAGTTCAATCTAAGCGTACGTAGCCACTCCATCCATATTATATTTTCGTAATCCTCTTGTAACATGAATAATTTTGAAATTTGTATCCCTTTTGAATCTGATTTGACTTCGACGTCTGTTCCGCCTACTAAATCTACAGTATCTCCAGTATATGTAGTAAGTTTGAGTCCTGAAAGTTTGATTTCGGCCTCAAAATTCAGTTTTTTGAAATTGTTGGCGCTAATCAACGAAACTGATACCCCAGTATCGACCAAGAAACGTGTCTGGACCCCTTCTACAAATAAAACAGTACTTATTCTATATAAAACCTATCCTTGTCGTCAGTTTTGTTGTATATCCTACTTGGGATATATAAAAAACACTTGTCTATTCATACTTTCTATTTACTCAAAATATTTGACACAGACACGTTTTTATGATAACCCTCAAAATCATATATTATTTTATCATGTGTTGCCAGCCTCATACATATATTTATCAATTTTACCTAAAGTTCTACATGCACACCAGATGACAACAAACATATAATTCATTTTTGCGAACTTTGATCTGTCATGAAACTTTTTGCACACATGTGATCAATGAGGACTTCTTACAAGTTCATTATAACGGTATCCCCAGCGTTTAAGTGAATTCTCAGCTACTTGAGAATTTATGCAAGGGTCAATGTCTATTTTGACCGGACTATCGAGAAAATTGAAAGAGACACTGTAATCTGGAAGCAAACCAAAATACTAAAGCTGCACAGTCTCATGCTTCCGACAATAATACAAAGCAGAATAGCAAGCGGTATGATTCGCCAAGATAAAGATCTTAGTCCATTAAATACATATCAAATACCTTGATTCAACATATTATGTTGGCTTGAAGTACTCCAGGCTGAAAATTAATACATTATCGAGAGTACATCCATTCTTATTCACATATATGGAAGCCTCGACCAGCAACCATCTTCAGCAATATACAGTCTAGAATTAAAAGTACAATAAATGATTAAGGCAACATTCCAGATCAATGAAATCGCAAGCAGCACACCAAAAATCTGTTTCATAAAGATATTTCACAGGAATGTCATCGAGGCACTTAGATCAGAGAGATACCGTGCCAATATATGTTTCAAATGACTCGGTACATCTCCGATCCCCAAGCCGTGATAATTTTCTTGTAAAGTTGCGTTTTGATATGCTGTTCGCAATTTTATTGATCTGGAAGGTTGTCTTCATCGTTTCTTGTATTTTTAATTCTTTAATTCTAGACTAAATATTGCTGGAGATGGTTGCAGGTTGAGACTTCCGTAACCTACATACGAAAATAAAACTTGATATGTAACAATGATGTTTCAATTTCCAATCTGTAGATCCTCGAGTCAACAGATAATTGAATAATCGATTAAATGGATCCATAATCACTCATACTATACATATAATACTTATTGAAGTATGTATATTTTATTCAATAGAAAAAAACGGCAGAGAGTTCAACGGATAAAGTCATTGTGTCAATGCCAAATATAACTATACTAACGTCCAAATTAATAGATATTCTTAATAATGACAAACACAATTTGATGTTCGCACGGAAAAATCTGAAAATTGGTAAACTGTTATTTAGCAATTCAAAAGACAGATGTCCTGTATTGGATCAGTCCAACGTTATTCATAAAATCCTATGTGGTGGCTGTTTTGAATGTTATATTGGTCACACGGGCCAAAAATTACGCAGTAGATTATCGCAACACAGAAGTGGAGGGAGCAGCAACTCAATGAGCCAGTGCGCTTTAGCCATCCATGTCCATGATACGGGACATTTTGTTTAGAACAATGAAGTCAGCATCTTGGCTGACGAAAATAAATACAACAAGAGGTTATTTCTTGAGATGTATCATATCCAAAAAAAAAAAAGACACCATCAATTATAAAAATGATATAGATAATCCTAGTTGTATTTATGTTCATTTGATAAACAACTTTTGAATTGCCGCGCCTTAAAGTTGGTGTTTCCTCTTCTTTCGAGTTACGGTTTTGTTGTCATCTTGTGGCTCCGTCACGGACATGATGGCTTGACACTTCCGGAGCTTCGGCTTGCAAGGAAGCACACATGTTTATATTGATCATATTAACAATGGTTTTATTGTATTCCAAAATGTAGTGACGTATTATGGAACTGAAAAATATTTACTTTTGGTACTTCAAACAAGCTTTAAACTGTCAAACAAAATTCTGTAAGTAACTTAAAATATTCATTCGAAAAAATTTATTATTATACTTTGTGATAATCCTCGTAGCTCCTTGAAGAAGCCTAAGATATTGGGCGAAATATTGAAATTAAATTGAAATGACCTCTTCCTGATGGTTCAATTTCTATCAAACCCAGTTAGAGCCACCGAATAAATACTCAATTTGAATATTTTATCTTCGACTAATCGGTGTGACTACCCTCGCATTAATAGCAATGTGCGAAACTCGATAGGTCCCAAGACACAGCAGTGTAATGCGTTTTGATGAAATCCTCTTGCCTGTAGCGCATGCTTTGGAAGAGTTGAAAGATTTGGATAATAAGAGACTTCGCGAGCGGCCAATCAATTGCTGGTCGCGATTCAGTGTGAATATTTTTTCTTGAATCAGAACATCGCCAGCAAACTGCTCTTGGTAACGATCAATCCTCGTAAATATTTACAAAGCGTCGGCTGTGATCTTGCAACGGCATGTGAACACCTACTCAAAGCGCTGGGCAACTGTGATGCAATTTTGTTTTCCGTAAGCGTACTTTTCCTTGTTTAGAAGGCTTAAAACATTCTTGAGAAATAGCATGGGACATTCACGACTGGCTGCATTGGCCTTGATGGGCATCCATCGTGATGTCGAGATTAATCCAAAGATCGTTGTCAAGCATTCCAATTCTAATGATCATTCACGTCGGTTACGTTTTGATGGAATTTGTATGTATGTAAAATTATAAAATAATGCACTTATTCCAGAATGACCTTGTTACTTATTGTCTGTAGTCCAGAGCTGATTACAACAGATTTAATTTGGTGCGCCATTGCTTACTGCTCTTTAACGTAGATACAACGCATGCGCTGTTCGATACGATAATCCTAAGCAAATCCCATCCTAACCGTCAACGCAACCCTTCACGTCTCCGTTTCAGTAAGCGTCTGTCGAAAATCACATCCAAATTACAAATTCCTCTGCAAATGTACATTCATAATTCACTTTTCGCACAAGGGTGGTGAAAGTTACACACACTCTTGAACTTTGTATTTAACATGTTAAGTACGGCAGTTTACTTCTATCTCGGTTGAGGCACCAGCCGCAATAAAGGGAAGTTTTTGGTCAGACGAGGTTCACAGGTCTGGGTGACCGCGTAGTGGCCTTCAGCATCCACCAAGGAGATCGACTTAAGCAACACAGTACTTACCACAGGCCACACTTAAACAGGGTATGTTTTATAATGTTATTTGACTGATAAAAGGTAATTATTTGATGAATGAATAAGCCTACCACCAAAATAGACAAACAGTAAATGAAGGACTGATATCCAAAATAACACGCCTTGGAGGACAGCACGTAACCAACAACACACAAGAGTAAACAGAAAACGACTCCTATACGCCTAACCCTTGGTTTGCCATAGCTCACATTTAACACGATGGAAAAAAAGGCATAGCTTCGATCGATTGCTTTTCTAAAATAAGCGTCAAGCGCCAAAATAACCAATGCGCTATCATCCGCTGCTTCCATTGAGCGTCTAACACGTAAGTCAAATAACTAACCAAAAATAGTAGTCGAATAGAGTTAGCAAATCCTGGCCAAAATTGATAACTCGAACTTTTTATTCTTTTATTTGTTACTTTATAACGTGAAAAATAATATATCTCATTTGTACGTAGCTACGTTGTCAGCAAGGCTATCAAAAAGTCGTCAAAAACTATTTTTTGCGTTCTACGAAAAAACTATGCATCTTACGGTAGAAAGTAAACTGCCAGAAGAAGTAAGCAATGAGAAGACGAATCAAATGGGTCCTCTTGAACTGTGATCAGTCTATCAGCTTTTGGGTTAATTGCAATAGACCGTCATTTCTTACCATTTTTTCGATTTATGACTTGCGTTTTAGTTTTAATGAGACTTGAAATTTTGACAGAATGTGAGTTCAATACCTTCCAGCATACGCATCAAATTTTGAAAAGATCAACTGTGAACTCCTCAAAAATGTTGAGAGAGCCAAAAGAGGCCCTCCCGAAAAACGGTCATGAAAAAGTTGTTAGCCAGCGTAGACCAATTTCACAAGGTGCTCTTTCTTCGTCAAGAGTTAGTCCACAATATATTCAAATGGCGTCTCTCTTAAGCAAGTGTAAGTATGAGATAGATCGATTTCTAGAAACCGCATTTCCGTAATAACGATTTCTAAAATAACAACAAATATGGAAAAAGCTTCATGAATCGTTATCGTGTTATTGTACATTGATCACTCCAATAACATTATCAACGGTGAGAATGTGCGAAATCGGTCTACGCGAGTTGTGAGTGGCCTTCAGAGCGTGGTGGCCTTCTACCACTGGCCACCGACCAGAGCGCAGAAGTACAGTTTTTGAAGCGAAGCTTTTATCGCGACGTTATGATTCTTCGCATGAGAAGTAAAATGACGGAGATCGACAAATTTTCGAACGACACCGAATCTCTCTTCACCAAACAGTCTCGATTGCTGCTGTTGCTGCTGAATTTCAAATTGGGAGTAACTGAGTGAACTTTAATGAAAAGATCGGAATTTTGTTTATATTCACAACCAAGAGTGTACAGTTTCTCATTGAGATAAAAGACAGTGCTGTGTTTCGGCGTTGTGCAGGTGTGGGTGAGCTCTCAACTGCTTGCACACCCGAAGGTCAAACAGCCGAGCTCGTCTCATTATTCAAACAATTAACAACACGTTACTGTGCTAAGCATTAAAAGGCAGGGTGTCCAACTATATTTGAGGAAAAAATGGATGTGAAATCAATCATTGATGAAATGAAAAAACTCTTAACACCCATCAATGGAGATATTGAGAAGTTACAAAATTCATCAAACATATTGAACAATACTGTCAAAAACTCTACAAAAGAATGTAATAATAAGCATCAGTTCTTCGAAGAGCAGCTAGAAATAAAAAACAGTCAAATAGAATTTTTATAAAAATGAATTCGAGAGGAGAATCATATATTTTTTGGCATTCATAAGAATAGAAACATTACCTTAGAACAAATTATACTTGAGGTAATAAAAACAAAATCAAAAATTGAACACATTTCATTGGCTAACATTGAGGATACAAGAAGACTGGGAAAACCCTCAAACAATAGAAATTAACCAATCCTAGTAGAGCTCAATTCAAAGAAAATTAAGAAGGAAATTCTAAAAAATACTCATTTTCTGAAAAATCAACAAGGAACTAAAATTTCATAGAGGAAGATTATTCGAAGAAAATTCTACGAGAAAGACGCGTATTTAAACAACACCTTTTTCAGGCGCGAAGAGATGGTCATAAAGCGATTCTAAGAGATAATATACTGTATATATAAATGAATTCAAATACTCCATACACGATTTTACTGAGATGGAAGAGCATAATTCAGAAAATAATGACAATGCAGGAATTAATGAAAATATAGATCTAAGACGTCGATCAGTTTCTCTAAACGATCTTGTTTCTATTGAAGGAGGTGAGGATATGAACTACAAACAGGTAGTCGATAAAGAACTCTCAGGTGGAAAGCCTGGAGACAGTGGTCCCCCCAAGATATCTAATGCAGATTACAGAAGTCAACAAACTCAAGAACAATCATCGTCTTACTCTGGAGTAACACCAGCAAAAGACGGAAAAGACAAAGACAAAAAAGTAATTCAACCTAAAATAGATACATTAATACTAACAAGGCTACGCTCAAATTCTGTGACAAAAAACTTGGAGCCCAGCTCAGTAACGAAGAAAGAATAGAGAGACATGAAACGATCATATTCTGGAACATTCAAGGACTCAAGAATTTGTATAATCTAAATGAAAACGAGACTAATACTCTTTTGGATCACGATATTATATACTTTGTGGAAACATGGGCAAACTATGAACTGTAGAAAAATCCCCCATTCTTGAATCACTACTGTAAACACGAACAAATAGCAATGAAAGAAAAAAACTCAGGTAGAGCAATTGGAGGTATAATTACATTTTCCAAATGCCCAATAGAAAGAATAAAAATCATCGATAAAAAACCTCATTGGATTTTCTTGAAATACGACACTGGAATTCAAAACTTTATACTAGGAATATCGTACTTCTCTCACTCGTATGATTGCAAAATGCTAATTGATTTATTTCACGAAAGTCTGCAAAATATTACAAATCTGTATCCAAATCTTCCAATAATACTATCAGGCGACTACAACGCAAGAATCGGAAAAAAAACCAAATTGATCAAGTTAGTTTCACTAACAACCATTCAACTGCAACAAGAACGAACAACGACCACATTTTGAGTTTCAAGGGCATAAAATTTCTTGAAGTCCTAGAAACAGAAAATTTCATGGTACTAAATGGGAGGTCACTTAGCGATACGCCGGCGGAATTTACATATATTAGTAAAAACGGTCGAAGTACCATTGATCTAGCGTGTATCAACCTTAAAGCTGCACAGATTGTCCTAGATTTCAAAGTACTGGATAATATGCTGATGTCTGATCATTTACCACGCTACAATATATTAGATAATGAAGCAAAAAATTTATCCGATGCAAGAATTAAAATAATACGAACAAAATGGGATGAAACAAAAATTTTACAGTACAGAGATGAATCACAAAAACTTTGAGAAACAACGCCCATCTCCGTTAATACTGAGGAACATTATATGCACTTTATTTCTATAATAGAAACAGTTTCCAGAAATCTAGAACTCACAAAGACAATCAATATATCAGAAAGCACTCAAGTGAATAAGTGGTACAACAAAAACTGTGCGAATCTCAAGAATGATTTGAGAAAAAAACTTAGAGCTTGCAAAGCTCACAATCTCGCACAAGAATATTTGAAAGAATATATTCAAGCAAAGAAAATTTATAAACACTATATAGAAGATCAGAAAAAAATATACAGGTCAAGAATTCAACACAAGAAATCAAACATAATTCTGGAAAACAATTGAATCTATGAATCGTTCCGCTGCTGCAAAACATTCAATAAGTATAGAAGAATAGTCCAAATACCTCCAACAATGGTTCATTACGGATATAATTTCAGAGCAACGGTTCTTCGATGCGCGTCATCCTTTCTTAGACACAGAAATTACAACTCGCGACTTGATGTTGACATTAAAGCAAACAAAGAACAACAAAAGTCCAGGTTTACATAGTCTGATAAATGAGCAACTGGAAAATCTTTCTGCTGACTGTATTGAGTGTCTTATAGACTTATCCAACACTTTTTTCATCGAAGAAAATATTCCAGATAAATTGAAAACCCTTAAATTAACATTGATTCATAAGAAAGGTGACTTGATGAACATGAACAATTACAGAGGAATAGCTCTAATAAACACAATAACAAAACTTTTTACGACCATCTTGAATAATAGAATGCAAATATGGGTTGAGAGCAATAACATTTTATCAGAATCACAATCTGGGTTTAGAAAAAAAACATCTTGTAGTGACAATATATTTATCCTCAACACCATAGTCCAAACATCCTTTATGCTAAACAAGCAAGGTGTCTTTGCAATTTTCGTTGATCTCCAAAAGGCTTTCGACTCTATCCTGCACTCTCTCCTTTGGAACAAAATCTACAACTGCGGCATCAGCGGTAAAATAACCAGAACGTTACACAATATTTATAAGAATGCTAGCCTACATGTTTCAATAAACAATGAAATATCCGAGAAAATTGCAATAACAAAAGGTGTTTTGCAGGGTGAGTCCACAAGCCCTTTACTATTCACACTATTTATTGCTGATATAGAACTATATCTGAGAGAACAAAATTTAGAAGGACACTACATTAACCAAACAACAGACATTCTTAGCCTCCAGTATGCAGATGACTTAGTGATTTTTGCAAACTCCCAAATGGATATTCGAAGAAAACTGACAGCATTAGCTGGATATTGTGATAGACTACATCTAAAAATTAATGCAGAAAAAACCAAAATCCTTGCCTTCATAAGGGCAGACCACCCAAACATAAATTAAAATTCACATGCCAAAATCAAGAAATAAAATTCACATCAAAATATGTCTACTTAGGTGTAACTTTCACCTCATCAGGCTCATTCAACGAGAATACCAAAAACTTCATAAGTAAAGCTAACAGAGCAACAGGCACAATAAGAAACATTCTATCCAGCGCCAAAATAACATCTTGGGATACAAAAGTTGAATTTTATGACACACTGGTCGTACCTACCCTTTTATATGGATCTGAAATTTGGGGACCTCAACAAAAAGAAAATACAGAAAAAGGAAGTGTACAGTATTTCAAAAATATTATGGTTTGGCCAAAAACAACTCCTAACTATTCAATTAGACGTGAAATGAGGCAATATAAGTTAGAGACATTAATATTCAGGAATATGCTCCAATGGTGGTTTAGAATACTCTTGTTACCTGACCATAGATACGTAAGAATAGCCTACAACAAACATTTACAACTCGCTGAGAATTCATCTCCATCCAGACCTCAAGAAAAACAAAATAAATGTAACTGGGTAACGATTCTTCACCACATGCTGAAAGAAGTAAATGAATGAATAATACTTATACCAAACGAAATAAACAAAATGAAATATGTAGAACAGAAATTGAGACCAATCGATTTGTATAAAGACTCTCTTTAAGCAAATAAATACTATTATTATCATTATTATAATAAATTAATATTCAATCTACTCCTTGTATTGGTGAAAATCGATTTTTGCAGTCAATTTTTTTTCATACTCACACTTGCTCAAAAGAAACGTCATTCTGACAAGTCGTGGAGTAGCTCTTGAGAAACAAAATGCAGCCCTTGAGACTGGTCTATGTTGGCTCACAACTTTTGAATAGTCATTTTTCGGAAAGGCCTTTGTTTGGTTTTCTTAACATTTCTCAAAAATTTCACAGCTGATCTTCCTAAAATTTGTTGCGTATGCTGGGAGCTATAGATCCAACATTATATCAAAATTAAAAGTTCCAATATAGTCGAGTCGACATGTACATTGAGGTCGGAAAAAATGCGAACTTGAAGAAACTTTATTATGTTGTTTCTGATCACCCAGTTGTGTTATTTCCATGTTTTCCGACCAAAATTTCGCGAAGCAATTTTCAGGGGGAGAGGAAAAACCACGAAATTTTGGAATTTTTTTCAGTTTTTGCCCTGTAACTTTCTCCCCTCCATTCCTAAGCCTTAGATTATCAAGTACAACTTTGTAGAGCATCAAATTTCCGATAAATTTGATACGTGAAACTTGTTTGTAGACCCACTAAGTTCCAAGATACAGCACTTCGAATAAGTGAAAAATTCTTGAAAATCTATAAAAATATGAAAAATGGCGGTTTTCGCTAAATAGCTTTGATTTTTCAACATTATTCATGGAATTATGGTACCTTGT
Source organism: Dromius quadrimaculatus (assembly GCA_963989225.1). NCBI lineage: Eukaryota > Metazoa > Arthropoda > Insecta > Coleoptera > Carabidae > Dromius > Dromius quadrimaculatus. The sequence goes on along the minus strand of OZ022332.1, from coordinate 30,100,687 downwards.
TTCATTTTGACGTAGAAATCAGTCAACAATCCACTCCTTATCCTGCCTACCTATGCCACCATATCTGGAGGCACGGTAGTGCCCTCGCCAAGACAAGCCAAGCAAAGCGCAACAGCACTACTTACCTTTCTCTGTTTTAGACTATACCAGCTATGTATATTCAAATAAATTTTGTAGAAATATGTGTTTTCCGTAATTTGTATCTGAAGATTATTTTTTGAAGTATTTGGGAAAATTTTAATTGCGTCAAAACACATTTTGACACAATGCTCCTAGTATCGCCAAAAATAGAGCTCGTGGTACCAGCCATAAAGTTTCAATTGCATAGTTCTTATACTTCAAATTTTATTGATATCTAAAAAAAAACCCGATTTCGTCACTGACCCGCTCACTGATGATCATCAGAATTCTTAGGTTACTTTCTGAAGTCCTGGAATCGTGAAGTTTGATATGTAAGCTAGTATTGGTGCACAAACAACAAAAAAATTCTGAAAATTAGAACTTCAACCCCCAATCCCTTAAACTAGGAGAAGGAAATTTGTACGAGACTTCCGCATATTTTGATGCGAGAGGTCTGAAAATTGATATAGAGACTACTTATTATAAATAATAGTAAGATAAAACTTGCTAAAAGAAGTGGTGTCCCACCAGAAATATTTTTAAGTAAAATGTGGCCAAGACGAGACCATATGGCTCGCACTGTCAAAAAATTGTCAGATTGTGAGCCAAGTCTCTAATCCTACACACTCTAATTCTACAAATCTCCTTGTCCATCTACCTGTCTAGCCACCACTCATTTAGAAGGGAACTATTAGGACTACTGTATAACAGAAAACTAATGAATAGTGGATGAATTTCTCACTTTATGCCCATGTGAATGTATCGAAATGGCCAAGTCGCATATTTTGACTGAGGTGTAGAATTATGAAGCTATGACTTGTAGAATTAGAGCGTGTAGAGTAAGAAACTTTGCTCTACATGAGATTTAAAAACTCTTTGACAGTGCGAGCCATATGGCTTCGTCTTGGCAACATTTTACATGAAAATGTTTTTGGTGGGATTCCACTTCTTTTAGCAAGTTTTTATTTCACTATGATTTATAACAAGGAGTCTCTGTATCAAAATTCAGACCTCTAGCATCAAAATTTGTGAAAGTCTTATACAAATTTCCATCCCCTAGTTTGAGTGGTTGGGAGTAGAAGTTTCAAGTTTTAGAATTTTGTTGTTGCTTGTGTACTAATACTTGTTTACATACCAAATTTCAGCATCCTAGGACTTCAAGAAGTGACCCAAGAGTTTTGATAATCATCAGTGAGCGAGTCAGTGTCGAAATCGGGATTTTTTTAGATGTCAATAAAATTTAAAGTATAAGAACTATGCAATTGATACTTTATATGTTTAATAAGTCCACTATTGACATTATATCCTGAAAATTTTGTTTATCTGGTAGGTATAATCCAAATCTAAGTTATGAGGATTCAAAAAAACGAGGAAGCTCTTCGAAAAAAGTATGAAGTGCTCTTGCGCTTCATTTGACTGGTCTTGATGGGGGCACTACTGTGCCTCCAGATATAGTGACATAGGAAGGCAGGGTGAGGGATGGGTTGGTAATTGATTTCTACGTCAGAATGAAACTGGGTATCATGAAAAAATTTGAAAAATAAAAGATATCCAGCGAAAACCCCCATTTTTAATGTTTTTTTTAGATTTAAAGAAATTTTTCACTTTTTTGAAGTGCTGTATCTTGGAACTTAGTAAGTCTACCAACAAGTTTTTCAAATCAAACTTATCAAAAATTCAATGCTCTACTATATTAAACTTGATGAGCTAAGGCATAGGAATAAAGGGGAAAAAGTTACAGGCCGAAAACTGAAAAAAGTGCCAAAACTTCGTGGTTTTTTCCTCCCCCTGGAAATTGCTTCGCGAAATTTTGGTCGGAAAATATACATATAACACTATTAGGTGATCAAAAACAATATATCAGAGTTTCATCAAGTTCGCATTTTTTCCTAATTTGCCCCTATTTTTCGACATGCCGACTGGACTAATAATAAATAGAACGCGAGTTTTCAAATAAATTACTGGAAATGACAGCTTTTCGCAATTTACCCAAAAGCTCCTTGACCGATCGGGGCTCAGAATACGTCATTTGATTTCACTTCTTATTGAACAATTTCTTTTACCAAAACATCTTTCTCCGTCAGGTGCAAAAATTTCTTGTAGAACGCAAAAAATGGTTACTGGCAGTTTTGGAACATTTTTTGACAGCTTTCCTAGAAACGTGGCCGCAGATAAATATTTGCTGCAGTATATGCTAACAAATAGATCAAAAAATTTCGAGTTCCTCATTTTCTTGATATAATCTTGTATTTGCGCTAATTCTATCCGACTGTAGACAAAACTAGTTCACACGATATAAATATATCCGCAACAATGTCTACAACTAATCTGGAACTCCAAAAGTTATTTAACTCACAAGTAAGGTACCAACAATAGAAACTTAGCTGGAACCACAAGTTTCCCAGGAGCGTGGAGATAACGTTGCCTGACTTGGTAGAAGTCTCGGGCCAAAAATTGGTCGTGGATAGGCGTCACGGTCAAGTATCATGGAAAAGGTGTCAGGAACTGTATGTCGGCGCTAGCGTCGCTGTATGCTCTGCGTGCGTCTGGACACTTCGCCGTGGATGTCAGTGAATATTTC